>OY757021.1:138352371-138952371 GCA_963580285.1 Lucinisca nassula
ATGGGGATCTATACTGTTTATCATGCAATTTGTTAAGTTAACAAAAATATACCAAGAATGTGATGGTTAATAGTCAACATTGGAGATGCTTAATTTATGCAGCAGGATAAGGGTTAAGCAAGTCAGCTACGAAACCATATATTGAGTTTGTGTTTTCACTGAGGGTCCAGTGTCAGACGCCTATACTCAAGTGGATTTTACACTGGATACACTGATGGTTAATTCTTGAAGAAATTGAACTGATCTTGAATGGTCTGTAAAACTTAAACCAAAACATTATCATGTAAATTATGTAGCTATATACAAGTCTGTGTAATGAAAATCCTTGTCTAGCCGGGTTGGGGGGCAAATGTCCCTTTCTGAAATAAGCAGTGGGGGGCAATTGTCCACCTGTAAAATAAGCACTGGGGGGCAGATGTCCATACCAAAAATAAGCTCTGGGGGGCAAATGTCCGGGTCGCATTTTCAACTGGGGGGCAAATGTCCATTTTTAGATTAAGTCATTGAGGGGCAAACGTCCTGGGGGGGCTAACGTCCGGAGACCGCTAAAGGCAATGTGATCTTATAGACAAGATGGTCACCAAGGCACACTGTAACAAATCATGATTAGTGTCATCCAGGTGAGCAATTTCTAGCCCACTTAGCCCTCTACTTACAGTTATAAAACCTTTTTATTTTCAGGGGGTATATGTCTGCTGGGTTCAGTTGGTACTACTTGTTTGCTGTAGCCCTACCTCTGGCTGCCATTATAGCTATATTTAATTACAGGAGACGACAACGTGAAATGTTGCTGAGACGTAAGTACAGCAATTGAACATCCCATCACACTCTTCCTCACATATTATGTATTAAAAACGTCATTTTAACCCTTTTTGTACCGGAAACACCAACAATAATAATAATCAACCTTATTTATAGAGGGTAACACATTTACACTCATTCTCAAATGAATTGGGATTTTAGCCGTTTAAAAAGTCAAATTATAAAGTTACTTAGATTCAGTCACCGATATGTTCACAATAAAGTATTAACATGTACCTATACTCAGTTAAAATTCCTTGATCAAGAAATGAAAAGTTATTTCACCCCAACAGCTAGAAATATGTCGGTATTTTGATAAATTTTGATTGTGAGAAATGTACGCTACAATCTACTTGTTCGTTACCCCCTTTTATAACATCACAAAAATCAAGAGACCCTAGCTCGCAATGACAGAAACTTACGACCGGGTTATTAAGCGGGGACAAAATTGAACTTATGGTCATATATATGGTATAGAAATGAAAAGCCATTTTGAATAAAATTCAGGGTTGGTTAGAGAATACAGAAAAAGATATAGTTTTCTGAAAACATACAGCTTTCGTTTTGTTTTAAGAGAAGCACATAATAGCTAGATCACATACGACTATTGCATTTGAACTCAGCCTGAGGTATTGAGTGGCAAATAAAGAACACAAGTAATATTACTTTAGATAAACGATCAACATAAGCAATAAGTGTATTTGAATTATATGTAAAAAGTCGCGGACATTACAGTGATTTTGTTTCTATAAGTCGAATAGTTTACTAACGTGATTAACTGACAATTCAGCTGTTAGTGTCATTTCCATTCATTTTTTGGATCTAACTAATGTAACAGTGCATGTTCAGCCATATGCTTTTAAAACACGGTGTCGCTATTACGCAAAAAGCCTCGGTATATACTTTTATGCATAAAACATGCTCTCCTGACAGATAAACTGCGTTCTTAAGGCAACCAAAACATTAAAAGACATATCTATCACATATAAACACACAACAACCGCATGGCCTTATGTTCTCAACAATCAAGTATCTAAAATTAATGATGCAACTGCGAGAATACAGTATCGAACATTACAGTGCATTCCAGAGTAATATTTTTCTATACAAAAGTCTTCAAAATGTAACCAATTTTGTCTACCAGCTGGAAGAAAGTAACAGGTTTTGTGAAGTTTGTAAATAAGTTCTAAGAAATGTAAACAAATGCATGTCTGTAAATGGCAGCTATGATGGTCTCGGACATTACCATACACAGTAAAGGGACATGCTATGCCACTTTACCATTTCTACCTGTAAAATTGAAAAGGAATCTGATATGGTATTTGTTGTGTCCAGTTAACATAATCAAGAGTAAACCAGCATACCCTTAAAATATACATATTTATTTTAGGTGGGGATGTTCGATACAATTTTTAATGTTCGATACTATAATTTTAGTAACATAAACTGCACTTACACTGTTTTTTAACATTCAAAATATGCATTTGGAAATACAAATTGGAGAGTCAAAGTGCCTTCTTAACATTGCACATTTTATATTGAAAATATTCATTCAGGCAAATAATATTTGGGAAAAGATTATAAGGTATGGGACTCAAATCCAAAATCGAAAATAAGTAATAAATTTGGTATCAACATTGTTACCGTTTGCAGCTATTGGTAGAAATGTAGCAAACATGTATATCACTAAACGTGTTCATTTTACACAACTCAGGTTGCACAATTCAAAATAGTTCATTTATTTTCAGCCATTATCCCTGGACGGTCAACATAGCAAACCTGTCATGTTCGATACCAAATGTAGCGGACATTTCATCGCATACACCCACTGCTTACTGCAATATAATAATGATCTTGCAAGCGTGCAAATGTTGTTCATTAATAGTGATTTTTGGTGGCATATTCTTAATTGAAAATATTAATTGTGGCAAATTATATTGGAAAAAGATATAAAGTTTCTATGCAGATATTTCAAAACAAAATATTACTTCTGTTTTCCCTTAACTGTGGTATTGTCTGCCGACTCCCTCACCCATCAAACACCGGAAAAGGCAACCATGTCGTCTGTAGACACTTTCTACTACGTAATCTGGTAAAGGAATACTGTGCCACGTGAGAGCAAGGTGATCAAGCTGTTAGACTAACAATTTTCGGTATTGAACATTACCGGTCTCGAACATTACAAAACACTGGAAATGAGGGAATTTCAACATCAAAATATTATTTTCTTTCCAGATGATGTATTTGTGTTAGTCACACATTTCGGGAGTTTAATTCAATCTAGCATTTTTTGTCGATATATACGTAATAAGCCTGGTATAATGATCGCGAACATTACATGCATTTTTGCAACAAATCCATGCACATTTTTGTATGGCAAGTTTTTTTGATTTCCTATTGTACATGTAACATCAAACGACCTTATATGCCTATTATAATATAGAATATCCATTTGGTCACGTTTCCGTGTATAAAAACCTCAACGTTGTTTTGAAATATCAAGAAGAAAAACGTCGTCTCGTACATTACAATGCTTAATTAAATTTCGGCGACAGCCATAATCGGGGAAAAATACTTATAAAGACTCTATGTAGTCCTGCAAATGGTAGTTATATCCCTACCCAGAATATAAAAATTTTATGGAAACCACCTAACCCTTTCCTTTCTAGTGGAATTGCAAATTTGTAAGTGCGCAAACAAAGAGAATTCGAAAAGCGACAGTCTCGAACATTACAAAACCAGGTTTTCCCGTGGCTGATTTTCCCAGAAAAAGTACTTTTCTACAGGAGGTTTATCATGATATCTTTGTGACGTGTTGTTCTGTCATATAAACGTATGCATTGGTTACAAATGACGGCCTGATTTCAGAAAATATACGGCGACTGCAATATCCCAATTCATTTGAGAATGAGTGTTAGTACTAGTACTAATCTTCCATGTGGCCCTCTTTTCCTGGGTAGAAACCAGTACTGAGCAATGTGGATAAAGTCTCTTGCTCAAGGAAACAACATATGGCGCTTGTGAGGATCAAACCGGCTACCTCTCGATCTCGAATCCGATGCTTTTCCACTGCACCACAGGGCTCCACAAGGGGTACCTTGGCAAACAGTGCAGGCCCATATGAGACGCCGCAGAATGCGGCATCTCATTAGGGTCTACACTATTTGCAGGAAGTTAAGCCATTTTCCAATTCAATTTTGAAGATACCACAACCTGTCACCCCTAAATTTATAAATGGACTCCGGCTATATATAAGGAGGAAGATGTAATTTGGTACAAAAAGGGTTAAGGCTTGGTTTTGAATGCTGGAGTGACTGGTTTTTAAGTGAGAGTCTGTATGACTCATAAGGAAAAGAAGAGACATTCTTCTTATTGTATCAGTCTACAAAATACAGGATATGATTTTGGGCACACGCTGATTCAAAGAGGGCAGTTGACAGTTTCTGGCAAAAGAATGTGCACTGTACTGTTTAACCTAATATGTATGTATAAGTCTGCCCAAGAACTTGGAAGTGTTGTTAGGTAAACTGACTTGCTCAAAATGACTTAAAGACATTCAAATCTTAAACAAAATCAAACAAACAGGATATAATTTATTTGACCTTCTAGTTAATGAAGTGGCAAGAAGGCAGTGTCATGGGTTATGGCGAATGTTCATCCTTTGAGTAAATTCAGAAAAGGTTTGGCATGATATCTGCATGATCATGAGTATCCATGTCAGAATCATCAGCAATGTCCAGGCTGAGTTTTAAATTTTTTCTAGTGATGTACAGACTCCCTTGTAGGCACATTATGTCTCAACGTTGGCTGGACGTTGAGTATCCTGCAAGTTCAGTAAAACAATGTGTACTTATTGTTTTGTACCCGCCCATCTGGGCTTGAAGAAATAGATGGGCTGCACGATGCTTCCACGCAGAGCTGAAATCGTCTGCACACTGATACTGGTAAACCGCTAAGAGGTCGAAGCCTACCCAGGCAAAACGGTATGCTTATAAACCCCTTTTAATTTCATTGGGAGACAGGGCTTGAGATGTTATTTCATCTCACTGTCGGGTAAATATCCCACAAAATTGGAAGCAATGTTTCCAAAATGACTAAACAAACAAACAAACAGTGTTTATGGGGATGTTAAACCTCAAATCAAACAAACAAACAAACATAAACCTAATGGGGTAGGGTTAGGGTTAGGGTTAGGGTTAACCCTAACCCTAACCCTGATTTTGTTCTGACCTGATATACACCTCTGTTCATTCCAACTTGTTGAATTGTGGGGCTGTTCACAGTGGCCACTTTTGAACAGTTTTAAAGGTGGTCTCTTACTAACGCCAACTGGGTGTAGAAAAGAAGAAACAAAAATGATTTTAAAGTATAGAATTACCATATTTACCCTAAGTATTGAAATATATACAAGTACCATAAATACCGTCTTTGACAAAGTCGGGCTTCACTGGATTTGCTATGTCCTTCCACGATTCTGTGATTTGTGATTGACTCCAAAATTAAAATGCATCTTTGCTTAATAACTGTTATGTTTGTTTGCCTACTTCAATGAAAGTTGTGCTCTACTTGGTCTCCAAGGTAAAGAAGGTATTGCCGCAGAATAGCGACGAGGGGCCCCCAACTCTTGGAGTGGTTTTTCAAATTTTGCCATTCTTGAAAAAATTTTCTCAGGAACTATGACAGCTAAAAAGCTGAAACTTTGCATAAACATGGACAATGACTGGATGTATTTTGTATATCGGACTAGAGGTCAAGGGTCAATAGCTCTGAAAGTTAATTCCCTCGATAGGTTTTCAAATTTTGCCATTCTTGAACATTTTGAATAAGATTTCTCAGGAATTATGAAAGTTGAACTGGATTGTGTCAAAGCAGCAGGTAGGTACAGCAGTTCATATAGACAGTGACTGGCTGTATTGTGAATACTGGAATACGGAGCAAGGGCCCACAACTCTTGGAGTTATATCCCTTGGTAAGTTTTAAAAAAATACATTTAGCTTAAGAGCTTTTATGTTTGTTGCCCTACTTACACCTATTCAGTATTAAGGGTTACAAAGTTGAAAGCCCGGTACACACATGGACAGTGGGTTGATGAATAGTGTAAACTGTAATCAGAACTCATGGAGTTAAATCCCTTGGTAAGTTTTATGTTGCCATGTACCATATCCTGTAGTGATGTATTCTAGCGAGCATGAATTCAAAATATTTCAACACTATGGGTCTCTCTCCTCTACTAGTGCTGCAGCGAGGCTATTGTCAGATCCTCTGACAGCTCTGTTTTAGCTGGTCTTTAAAGTGGAAATAACCTTTGTCCTCTTGAATATTTTAATCTGCCACTCCCACTATCCATTTTCTACCAATCAGATTAATTGATGCTAATTATTGCACCAAATTCATAAACTGAAGGACAAACAATGAAGATCCTGATCAGATGGCTTCTTCAGAAGCCATCTGATCTGGATCTTCATTGTTTGAAAGATAAGACAATATATACGGGTTCAGCAGGACAAGGGTTAAACTATATTTCATTTCTTGCAGAGGCCAGTGGAGGCCGTGTGATACGGGCAACTGCATATGAAAGCCCAGCCCCTATTTTAGCAACAAATGCTGGATATGATCAGCCCCCACCTGCATATGATACTGTCACTAGTGATACAGCCACACCTATACAAGAGCCCGTGGCTGCGCCACCTTCTTATTACGACCTTTACAAGGATACTGATGCTTTGGTGGATGAAGAAGTGGCCCCCGATCACACTGAGGAGCAATCAAATAGATCTGATAGACAAAACAACAATTCAGACACAAACAGAAATGATAGAACGGATTCTTAATAGTGTTAAATGTTTCAACAATACTGTGATGTTTATTCCATTGTGCATACAAGGGAAAAAGTATGAAATAAAGACAAATTGCCTAACTTCAATTTTTATAAGGCCAAATAACTTAATGCTTAATTTGCCATGAAAAACTGCATCTGAAAATGTCAGTTTATATGGACTGCTGAATCTTCTTCAAATTTGTTCAAAATATTTTGGCATGCAGGCAATCAGTTTAGGCCCAGATCAGACTGCTCGGAGTGGAACAGTCTGATCTGGGTGAACACTGTTTGCAACAGTGACTTTTAAAGTAGCCAGCAAACAAAACAGCAGATAACAGTTGTTGTGAGTGGCATTTTAAGCGTTAAAGGAAAGAATTTGCTTTCATAAAGAGCAAAGTCTTTTCTTTAAGAGTGGCCCCTAGTTTGAAAGTGATCCTAGGTAGGGATCCAGAGCTTTGCTTGTTGTGTATATAATTGTTTTTGTTTCAGCAGCCCCTGTCTATTCAATATCCACGAGTTTATTATTCCGGTTTTCTAATATTCCATGCTTTATATCTTATTTTCGCAAGATTCTGGGTGTGAGGAGGAGATTCTGTTGTTTTTCTGTTATACCATTCACTTGTCTGATTACGTTGCCTATATGTTTTAATTTACAGCCAATGGCTGTTGCAGATTTTCATGGTGCTGACCCTGGAGCATTATAATCACTACACCAGGGAGCCTTCTGCTGGTGGACTTCGTCACTAGCAAACAGTGTAGTCCCAGATGAGATACAGCAGAATGCGGAATCTGATCAGTGTCCACACTTTTTGCTGAAAGTACAGGAATTAAAGTGTTAAACGAAACAGTCAATTACGATAACACACCCGTGCGACATAGTGCATTTTCAAATCTCCAAAATGGCTACTTTTCTGATAAAAATCTATGATATTTTTTTTTATTTATACTGCAAACATAGGTTGTTGGTGCTCGTTAGAACCGCCTCATTGAGGCGTTTCAATTGAGGCGGTTCAAACGAGTATCCATAACCTATGTCTTGGGGCAGTAACAAGAAAAATAATGCATGTCCCATAAACCCCAGTTTTCTCTATATAAAGTGGGGTTTTGGGGGGTGTTCATTTCACGGACTTGTTCACGTGATGTAAGTTCCAGTTCAGGACCATTATCCCAGCCTACACTCGCAGACAATTGTTCCACCAGTGCTTTGGTTTCTTCTTTCTTCATGAAACCCTGTGTTGTGGGTACTTGTTAATACCCACAACATAGGCTTCTGAATAGGATTAACCCATTGTATACTAGTGAATTCTTCCATTGCTATATGTTCCAGACAAGTCCATAATGTCAAATAAAGGGTGTCAGGCCTATTTTTTGCTTTTAATCTAGTTTTGATGGAAAATTCTGTTAGCAAATAGTGCCGGCCCTGATCAGACGCCACATTCTGTGGCATCTGATCTGGGCCTGCACTGTTTGCCAAAGTATCCCATTAGGGGTTTCCCGCATACAACGGGTTAAGGAAAATAAGCCGTGAAATATCTTTAAAATACATGTATCCCTTGTTATGAGCTGTGAATATTGCTTGACTTTTAACTATATCTCCTTCTGAGTATCAGTTTCCTGACGAGTTAACTGATGGCGTAAATAAACATCCTTGTAAACCCCACTTTTTATAGATAAAATTGGGGTTGACAGGGATATTTTTCCTGATGATGCCCTTCCCCCCCCAGCCCCCGCCACAAGGGGAGGGACCAAACTGTTGTTATGGGTCTCAGTTTGCTTCAGCACGGGCTTCAGCTTTGGTTCAGCCCATTTAAAGCACCATATCGCCTGAACCTATGGTGGGATTCTGACAAAAAACTTGCATGGCTACATCACTCGTATGAGAAAAACAGTCATTAGGTTTTGATGGCCTTGACCTTAATTTCAAGGGCATAGGCCCCCAAAAACTGTGAATTTGGTAAAAAATGGCTTGTCTGCACCCTATCTTATGAATGAATTTTGGTCAAACATGGTACAGTATATTGTTGCAACCTACCAAAAATTTGATTAGACTTTGGTGACCTTGACCTTATTTTCAAGGTCACAAGCTCCCGAAAACTGTCAATTTTGGACCAAGAATGGCTTGTCTGTGCTCATAAATGAATTGACGAATTTTGGTATATCTGGGTGCAATACATGTATATTATAACTGCCCAAAGATTTGATTAGATTTTAGCGACCTTGGCCTTATTTTTAAGGTCACAGGCACCCCAAAACTCGATTTTGAACCAAAGATGGCTTGTTTGCACCTTATGTCCAAAATGAATTCCAGAATTGTGCTCAAATGTGTGTGTCATACAGTAAAAATATGTGTAACCATAGTTTCTGTGACCACTGATCACATAAATATGCATGTATACAGTGAAACCAGCTTCTTTTTTGTCTTTGTGTCTTCCATACAGAGTGTCCACTTGAAATAGACCACTTTTTTACTTTTCAAAAGTGGTCTTTATCACCACATTGAACAGTCCAAAATGTGGTCTTAATAAAGAAATTTTACTGTTTATCTTTGGCCACATTGTCTAGTTTCTAATTTGCAACAGCACTTTAAGAGTTACTACCTTTTAACCTATATCCTGCTGAATAAATTAATTCAGCCACACCCATTTATGACTACAAACCAATCAAATTACAGTAAAATTCCGCTGTTAAGACCATCTAAAATTAGGACAAATCCTGCTTTTAAAAGCATATTTATAAGGTTTCAGATGTTCTATAGAAACATTTTCTACTTGTAAAGGACCACCTTTGGGACTGTTCAAAAATGGTCTTAAAGACCACTTTTGAACAGTCCCAAAGGTGGTCTTAATATTGCAATTTTACTTGATATAATTTTGTTTTCAGTTCACAAACTGCACGTCAAACACTGTAGTTACTGATAAGATGGCTTCTTCCATCTGACCTGAATCTACACCGTTTGAAAAGGTAGGGGGATCAGCATATATGGATTAAGTTACTGAATGTTAGTAGTGATTGATAATTTCGCAAAACAAGTTTTCTTCATAGATTCAAAAGGTTGTGTAGTTCACTTCACAGCTAGTATGTTACTATCTTTGTTTTCCCAGCATGCAAGTAAGAACTTTATTGACTGTCTGATAAAATAGTGGTTGAATCTGTGTTTACATCATGAAAACATGCCTATATAATTTTAACCCCCTCAAACCCCACTTTTATATAGTAAAACTGGGGTTTCCAAGGGTAAACATTATTTTTCTTATTTCTGCTCAAAAACATAGATTGTGGGAACTCGATAGAACCGCCTCATCGAGGCGGTTCTATCGAGTCCCAACAATCTATGTTTTGAGCAGAAATATGAAAAATATCACTGTTTTTGAACTTAAAATTTCCATTTTTAGCCTGAAAAAAAATGATAATGTATTTGTATAGGCATGTTTTTGTAATGGGAATGGAAGGTTATTCAGAATTTTTCTTTGTAATTAACTTTATTACTAGCCAGATCTACACATGTATTTTTGATCTCCATTTGTAATAAATTGTTTATGCACATTTTATTGTACAGACCTGTTTCTAATAAAAGATTGTTTTAACAACATATATTTAGTTTAATGTCTTTCCCCTCACAAGAAATCTTCCTACATTTCTTCTTGCTATTTGATTGCACAACGGGTTGTACAGACTGAACAAAGCTAAAACATTACAATAACACATCCGCGTGACCACGTCACGAAAACATATCTATATAATTTTGACCCCCTTGAACCCCACTTATATATAGTAAAACTGGGGTTTACAGGGGCAAACCTTATTTTTTATGCCCCCGCCCTTCGAAGAATGGTGGAAGGGCATAAACGTTGCCCTTCTCAGTTCGTCTGTCCATTCATCCGTTCATTCGTCCATCCGAAACTAAAACGCAGTCAATAACTTTCTTATTTCTGGATGGATTTTGAAATTACTTTGCAGAAATGTTAACCATCATGAGACGATGTGTCGTGTGCAAAAACCAGGTCCGTACCTCCAAGGTCAAGGTCATAATGAGAGGTCAAAAAAGTGTCCAAAACTTAAACACGGTCAATAACTTTCTTAGGTCATACTTAGCGGTCGAAAGTCAAATACCAACATCAACATATTTTCAGGCAGGGGCATCCATGTCCTATGCACGCATTTCTAGTATTATTAGCTCACCTGAGCACAAAGTGCTCATGGTGAGCTATTGTGATCGGTCGATATCCGTCGCTGGTCGTGTATCGCGAGGCGTCAACAATTTGCTTTAAATGCTAACTCCTCCTAAACCCTTGGGCCAATTTCAGTCGAACTTCACAGGAATGTTGTTTAGGTGACCCTCTTCTAAAATAGCTAAAATCGTTACGCTCTAATGAACAAGATGACTGCCAGAGCTAAAAATATAAAAATCTTTAAATGACAACTCCTCCTATATCTTTGGGCCAATTTGATTCAAACTTCACAGGAATGTTGCCTAGGAGACTCCCTACCAAATGGCTTTTATCGTTCTGCTCCAACAAACAAGTTGGCCGTCAGAGCTAAAAATAGAACAAAATCTTTAAACGACAACTCCTCCTGTACCCTTGGGACAGTTTCATTAAAAAATCATAGGAATGTTGCTTAGATGACCCTCTACCAAATTAGCTAAAACGATTCTGATCTGATGAGAAAAATGGCCGCCATAGCTAAAAATAGAAAACCATCGGTGAGAGACCTAATGATCAAGAGTCAGCGCTCTTAACCACTAGGCCACGGAGGCCCGTCCTTGATTCAAACTGCACAGGAATGTTAGGTAAGTGACTCGCTACCAAAATAGCTAAAATCTTTCCACTCTGATGAACAAGATGACTGCTAGAACTAAAAATAGAAAAAATCTTCATACGACAACTCCTCCTGTACCCTTGGGTCAAATTCATTCAAACTTCATAGGAATGTTGCTTAGATCACCCTCTACCAAAATAGCTAAAACGATCCCGCTCTGCTGAGCAAATGGCCGCCATAACTAAAAATTGAAAAACATCGTTAATTTGCGTCAAACTCCTCCTAAACTCTTGGGCCAATTTGATTCAAACTTCACACAAATGCTATGTAGGTGACTCCCTACCAAAATAGCTAAAATTGTTCCACCTTGACGAACAAGATGGCTGTCAGGGCTAAAAATAAAAGAAAAAAAAAACCTTCACACGACAACTCCTCCTGTACCCTTGGACCAATTTCATTCAAACTTCATTGGAATGTTTCTCAGATAATTCTCTACCAAAATAGCTAAAACAATCCCGCTCCGATGAACAGAATGGTCACCAGAGCTAAAAATAGAAAAACATCGTTAATTTGCTTCAACCGCCAACTTCTCCTTAACCCTGGGGACAATTTGATTCATACTTCACAGGAAAGTTGCCTAGGTGACTGCCTTCAAAAATAACTAAAATCATTCCGCTCTGATGAACAAGATGGCCGCCAGAGCTAAAAATAGAAAAAAATCTTCAAACAACAACTCCTCCTGTACCCTTGGGTCAATTTCATTCAAACTTCGAAGGGATGTTGCTTAGATGATCCTCTAGCAAAATAACTAAAACGATTCCGCTCCGATGAACAATATTGCCACCAGAGCTAAAAATAGAAAAACATTGTAAATTTGCTTCAAACGCGAACTCCTCCTAAACCCTTGTGTCAGATTGATTTAAACTTCACAGGAATGTTGCCTAGGTGACACCATACCTAAATAGCAAAGATCGGTCGGCTCTGACGAACATGATGGCCACCAGAGCTAAATATAGAATGCACAAGAGACAGTGACATTCAGGTGAGCGAATCAGGGCCCTCTGGGACCTCTTGTTTCTATGATTGTGGGTACTCGTTTGTAGGTTTTTTGCCAACCTCTGATTACTGACTGTACTGATCAGACGGTGCATTCTGTACTGTTTACATATGTCCACTTTTGATATGGATTTACGTTATACTCTTGGGCGGCTGAATAAATTAATTTAACCACACCCATTTCTGACTTGATTTTTCAACCAATAAAATTTCTTGACACATAGTCACAAATTAAACTACATGGCAAACTGTAGATCTTCATCTTGATCCGGGACATTCACAATCACTAACAGTGAAGACCCTGATCAGACACCACAGAACGCGGTGCCTAAACATGGTTTTTTCTCCTGTACTTTGCCAAACCATGTATATTTTTTTTTTTGCAATTAAAGAAACGCAACTTGAATAGAAACTAGTATAAAGTATATCAGATTTACCTCCCATAAAAACTAGGAGGCGGACCGAGTGGGCTGAAAGGTATATTTGGGGCATAGAAAAGATAACTGTGGTGATGATGATGATGATGATGATGATGATGATGATGATGATGATGATATAAATTCTGAATCGAAAACTGTCATTTTTAGATCGAATGAATTTTACCGACGTACATTCCCATGTCCTGGAAACAAGTCTACCCTTTAAAGAAGAAAATCACCTTAAGTGCAAATTCTTTCCTAGGGGACGGAAAAAATGAACGTTGTCTCCTCAGAAATTGCATACATCCCCTTTATTTGTGCAATAATCTCTTCAGCAGCATAAGGCTGAGTCCACACCATCAATTGGACGAAGTTTGCTTCTTTTGAAACAATCAAATCTGATGTCAACACGTAACCAAGTCCGTGCAACGAATGTCCTGTTTATATACAGAAAAACAAAACTTTTTTTCATGCTCAACTCACTTGAGCATAAAGTTTGTCCTGTTGATAAACATTGAAATGCTAACAATTGTTGTCATTTTTAATATTTATCAGTAGAACAAATATAATCCTCTGCGAATATAAATATGCCAAAATTAATAATAATTATTAGCGCTTTAAATGTCATGCTCATATGTGTCGAGCACAAAAAATGTTTAACTCATTGTATGCTAGTGGACTCTTCCATTGCTATATGTCGGACAAGTCCATTTGTCATATAAGGAGTGTTAGGCCTATTTTTTTTTTCTTTTTTTTTTCGTTTTTATTCTATTTTGGACAGAAAATTCTGTTAGCAAATAGTGCAGGCCCTGATCAGACGCCGTGTTCTACGGCGTCTGATCTGGGCCTGCACTGTTTGCCAAGGTACCCCTTTAGGGGTTTCTCGCATACAATGGTTTAATAAGTTTTAAAAGGATATAGATTATAGTCCTTTATCTTTGCTCAAAAACACAGAAAATTACAACTCGGGAGGCGGTTCCAGCGTGCACCCGCATTCCCTGTTTCAGGCAGAAATAAGAAACTTCACTAGGAAAATGTCTGACTGGGAAATCTGAAAGAATGCTCCAGCTCATTCCTGATGAAGAGGATATTAACCCTTATCTTGCTGAATATTCAGTTTAGCCACACCCATTTCAGGCTTTGAACCAATCAGATTATTTGATGTTATTTATTCTTACAAATTCATAAACTGAATGTCAAACAGTGTAGATCCTGATCAGATGGCTTCATCACTGTTTCCAAAGATAGCGGTTGTTGTGAATAGCAGGATAAGAGTTAACGAAAATATGCCTGTCTACCAAAAGTTTTAAACTTTTAATGTAAACTTTTAGTATTTTAAGATATGAGTGAGTGAGTGTGTGAGTTAAACGTCCCGCCAGCAACTAAGTTCATATGGAGAGTGGACCTCGGTTTAAAGGCACATCCGTAAGTCTGGAGAAGCCCGGATCGAATCCACAATCCCCTGGTTTGTGAGGCGAGTAGCGCGACCACATCACAATTGAGGCTTCTTAAGACGTGTGTGCTCAATGAGATGCAAAAACTAAGTCTATATGCCTATAACAAAAGAACATAACAATTACTCGCACTGCCATTTTAATGATCCTGACCTAGATTTCAGTTTGATAGACTTTCCTATATATTCTAATGCTGCTGATGCTCACATCTTCCTAATTTGTTTTGATTCAACCATAAAATTAAAAATTTTATCTTTATTTGATTCAACGTCCTTGTACACTTTTGAACTTAGGAGAAAAATAATATACATGCAAATTACTAATAAATCATTCTTCTACATTGTATCCTGTATTATTAACATGTTCAAAATGGTCTCTTTCATACATTGTATGTTTCAAGTCAATTTAATATGTCCATGTGAAAATACTTCGATTACAATAATGACTAAACGTGGACATTTGAGTGAAATGGCCACACACACACTTTCAAAATATTCTTAAACACCTGTCCAGGAAAGTGTTGTTAGGTGAACTGACCGGGCTCAAAATGACCTAAATAGTGTTGACTGTGCCGTTAAACTGCAATACAAACAAACAAACAAACAGATCTTAAACGACACGTAATTTTACAGTTTCATTAACCAGATTTTCAGCAGAACATCAGAATTTTTGATATCAAAATCATTTGAAGATTGTAATTTACATGTGACCATCGATATACACATTCTCATTGGACATGGCAAGGATACGCAATTGATAGATCATATGCCTGTAGCTTGGTCTAGACGCCATGTTGCAAGACTAATGAACTGTTCATGGCTTATAAGATCTCCCAAGATTAGGATATCCGCCTACCAGGCCCAAAGGTTGTAAAGCTTTTTTCATGCTCAACTCACTTGAGCATGAAATTTATCCTGCTCATAAATTTTAAAATGCCAACAAATGTTGGCATTTTAAAATTTATGAGCAGGATAAATGACATTCTGTGCTGATTTGAGCAAGAAATAGCCTGATTTGTTTGTAGTTTCATAGTTATCAGTATTACAAATTCCATGCTCAGCTGAGTCGAGCATTAAAAATGTTTTACGGTCAGGTTGCAGCATACGATACTTTGCTTTACGCCTTCAACGGAAACTGCCGGACTTGCAACCGTCGATAGCGCAGTGGTTAATGCGTTCGACTCATGATCAAGAGGTTGTGCGTTCGAATCCGGCACCCGGTATCGAGGTGTGTCCTTGGGCAAGACACCTAATGACACTGCCCCACTCCACCCAGGTGTAAATGGGTAGCAGTGGTTTAATAGCCACTGCCTCTCTCTCGCGCGTGTGAAAACATCCGGAATGAGTGTTCGAGAGCGATTAAATAAGCTTGAAGCTTCCATCGCAATCGAACTAAAATAAATTAGTATAAACTAACCGTCGAATGTTCGCCGCCGGAATGCTGGGCAAACTACCACAGAGGACGAGACAGCCAACAATGGAGAAAGGAACGACTGGTTAATGCAATGGTGTTTTTGTAATATAATGGAGACCCCCGTCCATCGGGGTTTGAAGAAATAGGATAACTGGCTATGCATGTATGTGCGAGTATATGTGTCTGCGATATTTGAATTCTCTAATGTATGTTCTTTGGTTCTTAAGCATGTCAAGTGTCATACAATACATACAATACAGCATATTTTGTTTTAGAAGGGTATTTATTGAAATTGTCTAAACACTTATAAATCGTTTCGATTGGGTTTGGCACTTGTAAAACTGTTCTTAAAAAAAAAAAGCTTCCGAAATAGCCTGTTTACGCAGCCTTTCCAAGCAACAACGGGTGAAAATTGCACCTCATAGGTCAGACCCAGGATCGGAATCAGAATTGATTCCTTCTTTAACAAGGGCTGATCTGGATCTTCATTATTTGGCATTAAGTTGGCGAGTTTAAATGACTATAATATATCAAGTGATTTGATCGGTTGATAGCCAGAAATGGGTGAGGCAAAATTAAAGATTCAGCAGGATAAGGGTTAAAATTTACAGATAACATGATTTACACAGCTTTCTGACTTCACAGCAACAAGAAAAGCGCGGCTATAAATAACCGTTACCTGGATTTCGTATATCAGCGATAATCACGTGATCATTCGCAGGGAAGCTTCCAGATCACTTAGTAAGGTCGGCTCACTTGATAAACAGTCGACCCAAATAAGGAAAGAAAATAACAATTGACAAACGAAAAAATAATTACAAAATAAAATGAACAAAAAAAAAAAAAAATAGTAATAATAATAATGATTAACAATTGGGTTCTCAGGAAATATGGTACAACCGACGTGCAAACACCGCCGGAGGAGGAAGTATCTATCTGTGTGATCTAGAAACATGAGAAACGGTCTTAAGAGGCCAATAATTACAAATCAAGAAAGAAGCATAAAATGTTCATCCGGGCATAGGCGGTCAATGTTGGCCGGGTCAGCCCTATACGCATGCACAGAGCTGGTCCGGACATTGGTTTCCGATGAACCTGTCTGTCCCATAACAGATTCTCTATCAAAATTACACAATTCATGTTTACCGCGCTCTAGCTCAGTGGCCATGGTTTAAACTAACGATGTCATTAGTCAACCCATCATTTAAGAAATGAAATTTATTTTTCTGCAGTTAATGGAAGTATGAACGCAGTGGGTCGCATGCAAAGTAAATGAACCCCGAAGGGGTTCATGTAAACTTTGCTAGCGGCCCACTGTCGTTCATACTTTCATGAAAAGCAGAAAAAATAAGTTTATTTTTTATATATATTTACATTATTTGCCCCTCATTAGGCTACTGGGTGCAAAAATGCTTGTAGTGCAAACTTTTAAAGCTGAAAAACATTTACACGCTGTTTTTCTACAAAGAGCGGAGCAGCGTTAACATCATCAACGCCCGTAGAGAACAGTGGTTTAGAATGACATCACTTGATGTCACTGAAAATCATGTGATTCGATGCGTTCATGGAAGTATAAACGCAATTGTTTTCTATAGGTTCACATTAGACTTTACACTGGAAATGTAAATATTAAAATATGAAAAATATACATGTACCAATATTTTGTTTTTGCTGAAAAATATGATTAGCTTCATGAGTAGGCCTAACTTTTGCAGTTTGTTTTTTTACCAGCGTATTATATAGTGCACTTGCTATAATAGTAAACGTTTTGACCATTTACGAGTTCATTATAAACAACTGGGCCCAGATGAAGATAGTTAACCCTTATCCTTCGAATAATTAATTTAGCCACACCCATTTCTGACTTTGAACCAATCAGGTAACTTGATGTAATTTATTCCAACAAATTCACGAACTGGATGTCGAATTGTGTAGATCCTGCTAATATGGCTTCTTCAGGAGCCATCTGATCTGGATCTACACTGTTTGCAAAGATGGGGGTTGTCGTGAACAGCAGGATAAGGGTTAAAGAGGCGTAGACAGAGCGCCACTTCGAACCTCGCTCGGGTCAGTATGAGACGCCAAGTTCTGCAGTAGTCTGTCAGGTTAACGATAGGCTAAAATCACGTAGCTAGGGTACCATTCGTAGTAGACAAGAACCTAACAATCAGAAAAACAGGGTAAACGACATGTCTGGGAACTGCCGGGGAAAACTATAAGTTCAGGGTAGATCATTTTCCCCAAAATGTTTTGTCTTCCGTATCAATAAGGGTTCTGTTCCCTTACTTATATTGGGTAGATCAGTTTGTTGCTTTTACACGGGTGGTAATCAGGGGAACTAGCTCGAAAATGAGTCAGTGGAAATTTGTTCCCTCGACACATCCGGGAACTCTCGAGCTAGCTCCATCACCAGGAAACTTGTAAACAAAGGTAGGTCTCGAAGAGTTTTATCACAATTTTCTCCTCTGTAAGCTATTTATAAAAAAGTCCGGCAATGCAGTACCACATAAAAATAATTTAACTTTGTACCCCGCTAGAATTTGCCATGCAAATTTGCAGCGCTGGAGTATGAATGAAAGGAAACTTTTTATCACGGACCTGAAAAATTGTCAATTAATGTCAACACGGAGATTTTGGACGACGATTTTTCATTTTCCGTCAAAAGTACGCCCTTCACACCCCAAGAAGCAACATCCCTGGTAAAATGAAACATGGAACGTTTGAAATAAGCAAAATATTTTGGCCGTGATTACGTAACTTGCGATTTATGACGAAATTACTGTCCGAGCTAGTCTTCTCGACATGGAGATATTGCCCTCAAAAAATGAAGATGAAACATTCATCAGATGACTGGGGTCTGATTCGATGTCTTTCTATGGTCCCATGCACCCAGTTTATCCAACTGGTTTCTTTACCTCTGGCTAGTGGGGTAGCAAGATACTATGCCTACAAGACGGCCCCTCAGTCGTTTCTCCCTGATCGTTTCGCCCCATTTTGCACCCATAGCTGTTTCGTCCCCCAAAACCTGGTCTTTTCTCCCCCTTAGTCATTTCGCCCGACTAGTTGCTTCGCCCCTTTCCAATTTAGAACGGATCTGTGGATGGATGGATGTTGGTTGGATGGATGGATGGATGGATGGATGGATGGATGGATGGATGGATGGATGGATGGATGGATGGATGGATGGATGGATGGATGGGTACACTACAGAGAGGGATAAGTGAGTGGGTATTTGGATGGATGGGTCCATTGGAAGACGGGTGAACGAACGAACAAACGTACAGACGGACGGACAGACAGACGGCATAAAAGCATTTTAATTAGATCCTCTATCGGAAATAATACTCAAAATGTAGGGACGATACTTAGTCGAATGATTCATGAATAACTATAATAATCTAGGGAATAAAAAGTAAAGAGGCGCCCGATTATCTAGCACAGGAATATATATATATATATATATATATATATATATATATATATATATATATATATATATATATATATATATATATATATATATATATATATATATATATATATATATATATATATATATATATATATATTGTTGCATGTCCGGTATTTTTCTGCTCAGGAATAGTCCTTTGGAACTTTTTCCTTGGAAAGCGCCCATCTGAAAAAAAAAATCGAATATTCATTATAAAAATGTATTATGTCAAATCTCAATTTGAGTTTGGAGCTAAATGGTTAAACCAGACAGACAGCGCATTTAACCACCAGGCCCGCTAGCCAGAGGTAAAGAAACCAGTTGGATAAACTGGGTGGGACCATAGAAAGACATCGAATCAGGCCCCAGTCATCTGATGAATGTTTCATCTTTGAGGGCACTATCTCCATGTCGAGTGAACTAGCTCTTAGTCGAGAAGACTAGCTCGGACAGTAATTTCGTCAGAAGTTGCAAGTTACGTAATCACGACCAAAATATTTTGCTTATTTCAAACGTTCCATGTTTCTCATTTCACTAGGGATGTCACTTTTGTGGAACGAAAGGCGTACTTTTGACGGAAAATGAAAAAAAACAAGAGCACCGCAAGCGGCGCCATGCTCGTCTGTTTTTCCAGCTCTTGTGATGATGGGTGAGTGTGAGTATGAAGTTTCATGAAGGCAGGCCAAATACTTATGGAAATATGGTCAATGTTAAGTTTTTTGGTTAATTTTTCGAAAAATAGGTCAAAGTTCAAAGGTCAAGGTCACAGGTCAAAAAGCGTGGTATGACTGAAAAGGCCTTGTCCCAAGGAACATTCATGTGAAGTTGGAAGGCTCTGTTGTGAATAGTATTGAAATAAGAGACAAAAACAATTTAAAAAAAAAACGGAGAGAAAAGGGGAGATAATTCAATCAAATTGAAAGATGGAGTTATAAAACTTGTAGGGAATGTAGCTCTTGTGATGGTGAGTATGTGTATGAAGTTTCATGAAGGTAGGCCAAATACTTTTGGAAATATGGTCAAGGTTAAGTTTTTTGGTTAATTTTTCGAAAAATAGGTCAAAGTTCAAAGGTCAAGGTCACAGGTCAAAAAGCGTGGTATGACTGAAAAGGTCTTGTCCCAAGGAACAGTCATGTGAAGTTGGAAGGCTCTGTTGTGAATAGTATTGAAATAAGAGACAAAAACAATTTAAAAAAAACGGAGAGAAAAGGGGAGATAATTCAATCAAGTTGCAAGATGGAGTTATAAAACTTGTAGGGAATGTAGCTCTTGTGATGGTGAGTATGTGTATGAAGTTTCATGAAGGTAGGCCAAATACTTTTGGAAATATGGTCAAGGTTAAGGTTTTCGGTTAAATTTTCGAAAAATAGGTCAAAGTTCAAAGGTCAAGGTCACAGATCAAAAAGTGTGGTATCACTGAAAAGGTCTTGTCCCAAGGAACATTCATGTGAAGTTTGAAGGCTCTGTTGTGAATAGTATTAAAATGAGAGCAAAAAATGTGTTTCAGAAAAAAATTGGAAAAGGGGAGATAATTCAGCCCAAATCAACAATGTTGTTATGGTCCTTGGTCAAAATGTAGCTCTTGTGATGATGAGTGTGTGTATGAAGTTTCATGAGGCTAGGTCTAATACTTTTTAAGTTATAGCCAAGGTTAAGTTTTTTTGGAACGACGCAGGACGACGCAGGACGATGCAGGACGACGCAGGACGACAACGCAGACGCCGGAGTGATGACAATAGCTCGAAAGTTTTTTTTCAAAAAACAGACGAGCTAAAAATCGTCGGCCAAAATCTCTGTGTTGACATAAATTGACAATTTTTCAGGTCTGTGATAAAAAGTTTCCTTTCATTCGTGCTCCAGCGCTGCAAATTTCCATGGCGGGGTACAAAGTTAAATCATTTCTTTGTGGCACTGCATTGTCGGAATTGTTTTATAAATAGCTTAAAACTCGAGACCTACCTTTGTTAACAAGTTTTCTGGTGATGGAGCTAGCTCGAGAGCTCCCGGATGTGTCGAGGGAACAAATTTCCATTGATTCATTTTCGAGCTAGTTCCCCTGATTACCACCCGTGTTTTACACCCCCTCCACACACACAAGCGCGCGCGCTTATTTTACGAGGAACAGTCGTCAAAATACTGATGATCGGCAAATCAGATCGACTGGCGAATGTATCAAATGAAACATCACACAAACACGCCTTTATAATTTTGACCCCTTGAACCCCACTTTTATATAGTAAAACTGGGGTTTCCGGGGGTAAACCTTATTTTTCTTATTTCTGCTCTAAAAATAAGAAAAAAAAAAAATCATAAGTTTTCATCCTAAAATTTTCATTTTTTCGGCGATAAAGGTGGCAATGTATTTGTACAGGCGTGTTTTCGTAATGAATTCTGTCCAAGCATGCAGGAGATGAAGCTACCATAGACGTCCGTCCAGACCTCAGTCTACCTGGAAGGCAAGAAACGCTCTACCAGATTTTTTCATTATCACAGGCTGAACGAATGTATGTATGTGTTTTAGTTTTACGTCCCACCAACAGCTAAGGTCATACGGAGACGGGACCTCGGTGTAAAGACTCGTCCGAAAGTCTGGAGAAGCCCGGGATCGATCCTCAATCTGAAAGAAAGGAACTATAGAATTATCGTATTTGTGATGTCTTCGACCAGAAGCACACTACGACAACCTTTTCCTTTGCAAACAGTGTATATGCAGATCAGATGGCTGATCAAGATCTACAATGTTTGACATTTAGTTTGTGAGCTGAACAAGTATACCAAGTAATTTGATTGGTTGATAGTCAGAAATGGGTCAGCAAATTTAATTCATTCATTCAGCAGGACAAGAGTTAAATTTTCAATGTATCTGTGTCAGGGTATAAAACAATTAAAGACCAATATATGACTGAAGATACTATCTTCTATTGTCAATTACTTTTGTACGACCGTACGCCTTGGTCCGCAAAATGATTTGCCAAGATGGCCTATTTGATTATGTCCACAACACCTTTTAATAGTTTACTGGTGTTACGTTTATGTATTCCTGTAAACATTCACAATGAACTACAATGGCTTCAACACCAATAACTCATCTACCATGGGTAATACGAACTCGTTCTTATCATATGAGCCTAAGTGATCCTTCCAACAGCTCCACATCACAACTATTTTAAGAAAATCTTGGGAGCTTTTCTTTCCTGGAAAAAGATGTGTAGCCATTTTACAAATAAATTTTGATGAAACCATGGACTCCTGCTATATATAAGTGGGAAGATTCCATTTGGTACAAAAAGGGTTAAAGCACATAAGTTCAGGTTCAGGACCTTTTTTCCAGCCTACACTCAGACATGATCCTTACAACGGTGCTTCGTCCCCGCCCATCGGGGCTTCGAGAAATAGATTGGGCTGCATGGTGCTTCCCAGAGCTGAAACTGACCACACATATGTATTCGTAAACCGTTTAGAAGGACTAAGGCTGCCCAGGCAAAGTGATGTTAGTCAGGCCGTCCATTGCAATTAAGCCTTTTGGTTTCATTGGGCGGCAGGGCTTGAGATGTCATTTCAATTCGATGTCGGGTAAAAGTCCCACAAAAATGGAGGCAACTTCTTCAAAATTACCTAAATTGTGTCGACGGGACGTTAAATCACAATTCAACCAACTAACACACCGGTGCTGTCAGGGCTTTGATTCTGTGTGTATTTACCTGTTTGGGTTAACGCCGGGCAAAGGCCAGACGGTGACTTCTAAACAGATTAGCCAGGCATGTCTTAGTTTTTAATTTCGCCTCTTTCATCAACTGCCACTCATATCCGCTTTATCAATAGAATCTGTTATTTCAGTTATTATGTCCCGCCTTGGGACAGTATCTCCGTATCTGTTTTGATTTGATCTTGGCTTTCCGACCCGCTAAAATTATTTAACTTACATCGAACCGATCGTTAATCAGAGGTGGGAGAAAACGGGGCTGTCCGAAAAAAAAAATATAAAAATAAACACCTGAACTTGTCAAAATTATTTGTATCCAAGTATATTTGCGCAATATTTCAAGGGCAGACACCTTTTGTATATTTCTCTTTGCCTCCCTGTAAACCAAACCCAGTGGAACGGATAGACGCACATGTATCTTGCTAAACTCGCCCCCCCCCCCGCCCATCAGGGCTTGGAGAAATAGATTGGGCTGCATGGTACTTACACCCAGAGCTGAAACTGACCACACAGGAGTACTGGTAAACCGCTTAGAAGGACTTGTGACTCGGGCCGTACAATTGGTTTTATTTGGCGACAGAGCTTGAGATGTCATTTCATGTTATTGTCGGGTAAGAGTCCCACAAAATTGGAAGCGACGTCTCCAAAATGACCTAAATAGTGTTGACGGGGACGTTAAACCTCAATTCAAACAAACAAATCTTGCTAAACTTGGGTCCAAATAAATGAAATTCCATAAACCAAAGGCATTCATTCAGATCCTCATATATTCCTTATCTATGTATCTGGGATGTCCATCTACTGAAGTTTGAACAAGTAGTATATCTATCTTTGAATAAAATATTACAGGTGCTTTCATTCAGGTAAGATATGGAATTGGTGCTCTCTGTGAGGGAGGATGTGAGTTGACCAATGAGAAAAGACATAAGAATCTGCCTTACATGTTGCACAAAAGATGTACACAGGTGTGACAGTCACATGACGGTGAAATCGATTTGAAGTGGGTATATACAATACTTATGTTTCGCTTCGCTGGTTCGCCGATTACTTGTTTTGTTGTACACAAGCGGCTCAATGTGTGTGACAGTACCGGAGTGTCAAATTTTCGTAAGGTAAAAATTGTTAAAACAACCGTTTTAAATGCGTCTATTTTCTCATTTATTGGAATATACGTAATGATTAATATCTGATGGATAGTTTTTTCTGTTTTTCGTTTTATTTTGTTCATATTTAATGGAATATGTATTGATTTCTGCAGCAGGTGTAAACTCGTAATATTTCACAGGTATAACGACAGGTAGACTATACCGTGAGTTGAATTGCCACTTTCATAGAACTTTGACAAAATTATAGGATTGGTTATTTGTATATATTATAGTAAACTAATCATTGGTGCGTGGGATAAGTTGGTTTGAATAAGAGACAATGGTCAGTTTCGTTTGTTTGGAGTTTGATGGCCCAGTCAACACTACTGAGAGCATATTGAGCTGGTAACACCTTTTCCGGACAGGTATATAGTATTACGTAGGTATTACAGTGCACTGTGAACTGGAAACTACCCTTCTTGAATCCAGCCTGAGATTCAGTTCCGGTACTCTGTTATTTTTGTTTTGTTTGAATTGGGGTTTAACCTCCCCATCAACACTAATTCATTTTGGAGACGTTGCTTCCAATTTTGTGGGACTTTTACCCGACATTGAGATGAAATGACATCTCAAGCCCTGCCGCCCAGTGAAACCTGAAGGCTTATATGCACTGGACAATCTGACACACGTCGCTTTGCCTGGGAAGGCTTAGTCCTTCTAAGCGGTTTACCAGTACTTGCGTATGGTCAGATGCAGCTCTGCATGGAAGCACCATGCAGCCCAGTCTATTTCTCCCTTCCCCGATGGGCAGGGCCGATAGGTTCTCTGTTATAAGCGAAAGTGAGGAAAACAAGTTACATGTATACCTTTTTAGGCCCCATTTTTATCCCCACGCTTTTCGAAGAAAAAGTTGGGATATTGTAATGGTCTTCGACGTATGTACGTACGTCTGTCCTTCTGTCCGTCTTACCGGATAACTCCTCCTAGAGGGTTATAGATAGAAACTTGAAACTTTGGGAACTGATGGATCTTTGGTCTGGGGAGTGCATGACACTTTCGGAATTTTGATCACACCCCTACGGGTGGGCCAAGGGGGTGGGGCCCACGGGGGGTCAAAAATAAAAATTTCCAGAACATGGTAGTGTAATATATCAAAGCGAACGGCATGATGAGTAGAAAACATTTCAACCAAAATTTGACCCCTGAGGTCAATTTTGAGGTCAAAAACTGATTTTGACCCCTTTACCGGATAACTCCTCCTAGACGGTTATAGATAGAAACTTGAAACTTTGGGAACTGAAAGATCTTTGGTCTGGGGAGTGCATGACACTTTCGGAATTTTGATCACACCCCTACGGTGGGGCCCGCGGGGGTCAAAAATAAAAATTTCCAGAACATGGTTGTGTAATATATCAAAGCGAACGGCATGATGAGTAGAAAACATTACAACCAAAATTTGACCCCTGGGGTCAATTTTGAGGTCACCAGAGCTAAAAACTGATTTTGACCCCTTTACCCCCATACATTACTGTTACCGGATAACTCCTCCTAGACCGTTATTGATAGAAACTTGAAACTTTGGGAACTGATAAAATTTTGGCCTGGGGAGTGCATAACACTTTCGGAATTTTGATCCTACCCCTTGGAGTGGGGCCAGGGGTGGGGCACCTTGGGGATAAAAAAGCAAAGTTTTCAGAACATGGTCATGTAGCATATTAAATGGAACTGCATGATGAGTAGAATACATCACAAACAAAATTTTACCCCTCGGGTCAAACACCCCTAGGGGATGGCCCAGGGGGTGGGGCCCGCGGGGAAGTGTGGGGATATGCGATGGCTTGCCATCGACTGCGTGATTCTAGTTTCTTTATATCATTACAATGGTATAAATACATTGTAAATTTTACTGAAAAAAAAAAAATTACTTTAAGAAGAAAAATTGTGATATTTTTTTTCTTGTAAACTGCTCAAAGTAAGTTCCCACAATCTATATTTAAGAGCAGAAATAAGAAAAATAAGGTTTACCCCTGTAAAACCCAGTTATACTATATAAATTTGTGGGGTTCGAGTGGGTCACAATTATATAGGCGTGTTTTCCTGATGTTATCGCTAGAACCCACATTTTTTCTCCAGAACTGAAATTTTTCCAGATGAAAATCCTTGATATTTTTCTTATCAATCCAGTCCAAATATAGATTGTGAGTGCCCACATTATATATTTTTGAGCAAAAATAAGGAAAATAATGGATACCCATTATAAACCCGACTTTTCTCTATATAAAGTGGGGTTAAGAGGGGGCTTCATTTCACAGACTTAATTGTTACCTGAAGATTATAAGTGGGTTTGCAGGCATGTTGGTCCCACCGATTCATTAATATGATGTCACAAGTATAAATTTTAAGAATGCATTTTTTTTCAAAAGTTGGAGATAAAAAAGACTGTTAACAATTTATCTCTTTCTTAATTGGTGGTTAATTGTTCAAATCGCCACAGATACAAATCTAATCAATAGAATCTGTAGACTATTACATACTCAAATTGAAGATTCGAGCCGATAAATCGACATGTATGTACCTCTGAGTTTAATGCCTTATGGAAATATTTAACCTGTGTTTGTTTGAAGTGAAAATATTTTGTAATGTATTCTTGATTAATTAAAAAGACTGACCCTCTTTTCTGTGTAAATAAGAGAAGATTAGCATATTTAAGCTTCTTTTCAAATACATATATGAGCTGCACCTGTAGAAAAATGTACCTGTATTTACCATGTACGGTAAAATTCCTATATTAAGACCACCTTTGGGACTGTTCAAAAGTGGTCTTTAAGACCACTTTTGAACAGTCCCAAAGGTGGTCCTTATCGGCTGATACTGTATGCAGAAAACACAAAGAACATCTGCAACTTACTAAAATAGCTTTTTAAAGCAGAATTTGTCTTTATTTTAGGTGGTCTTAATGGCAGAATTTCACTGTGTATTCTGACAGACAGGTCTGAGACAACCGTGTAGATCCAGATCAGGGTTTACACTGTTTGCCACTTATCCCGCTATTCTTGGGCACAATTAACATCTGGTAGTAAACCATACTTGTTCAAAGTTTAGAACAAGTATGGTATGGAGTTTAGGTGTCCGAATACTAAAGGGTATATACAGTAGGTCAGCTTTACATAGCTAAAGATAAGGAGTATCGGCCCCCACCCATCAGGGCTTGGAAAATATAGATGGGCTTCATGATGCTTCCATGCAGAGCTGAAACCGACTGAACACGAGACTGATTAAACCGCTTAGAGGATCTAAGTCTGCCCAGGCAAAGCGGTCCGAGTCGGAACGTCCATGCTTATAAATCCTATTGTTTTCAATATGGGCAACAGGGCTTGAGATGTCATTTCATCCTGATGTCGGGTAAAAGTCACACAAAAATGGAAGCAATGTCTCCAAAATGACATATACAGTGTTGACGGGGACGTTCAACCTCAAATAATCCAAAACAAACAATAGATAAGGAGGAATACTGAGAATAAATTTTTAATGATTTTTTTATTTGGTCGTAAAATATAAATTTGTATTGTGCTCATTGAAGCATTTCTACCCACAACATACTTTTCTGACCAAAATGTTACCTTACAAGCCCAAAAAATCTTGACCCAGCCAGTTGATAAATTATTAACAGTATTTGCTCCATCGACGGCCATTTTCAGTTGTACCAAGTTTTTGCCCCCGGCCCACTTGGGCTTGGAGAAAAAGAGTGGGCTGCATGATTTTTCCACGCAGAGCTGAAACTGACCGCACATGAGAACTAGTAAACTGCTGAGGTCTAATATGTTCTATAAAAGGGTTATCCTTTGGAAGCAAGGAATACACCACAGAACTAGAAAATATGAAGTGTACATTTTTCTGGGCCAGACTAGCTAGTTTCTGCCAATTAGGCCTCATCAGTGACCCTCAAATATTTTCAAAATTCCAGATGGAATCAATGAGCCCAAAGGACAAGAAAATATAAACTAGAATCGCGCAGTCTATGGCAAGCCATCGCATATCCCCACGCTTCCCCGCGGGCTCCACCCCTGGGCCATCCCCTAGGGGTGTTTGACCCGAGGGGTAAAATTTTGATTGTGGTGTATTCTACTCATCATGCCGTTCGATTTAATATGCTACACGACCATGTTCTGAAAACTTTGATTTTTTATCCCCAAGGTGCCCCACCCCTGGCCCCACTCCCAGGGGTAGGATCGAAATTCCGAAAGTGTTATGCACTTCCCAGACCAAAGTTTTATCAGTTCCCAAAGTTTCAAGTTTCTATTTATAACGGTCTAGGAGGAGTTATCCGGTAACAGTAATGTATGGGGGTAAAGGGGTCAAAATCAGTTTTTGACCTCTGGTGACCTCAAAATTGACCCCAGGGGTCAAATTTTGGTTGTAATGTTTTCTACTCATCATGCCATTCGCTTTGATATATTACACGACCATGTTCTGGATTTGATTTTTGACCCCCGCGGGCCCCACCCCTGGGCCCACTCGTAGGGGTGTGATAAAAATTCCGAAAGTGTCATGCAATCCCCAGACCAAAGATCTATCAGTTCCCAAAGTGTCAAGTTTCTATCTATAATCGTCTAGGAGGATTAATCCGGTAAAGGGGTCAAAATCAGTTTTTGACCTCTGGTGACCTCAAAATTGACCCCAGGGGTCAAATTTTGGTTGTAATGTTTTCTACTCATCATGCCGTTCGCTTTGATATATTACACGACCATGTTCTGGAAATTTTTATTTTTTGACCCCCGCGGGCCCCAACCCTGGGCCCACCCGTAGGGGTGTGATCAAAATTCCGAAAGTGTCATGTACTCCCCAGACCAAAGATCTATCAGTTCCCAAAGTTTCAAGTTTCTATCTATAACCATCTAGGAGGAGTTATCCGGTAAGACGGACGGACAGCATACAGACGGACGGACGGACGACGAAGACCATTACAATATCCCCACTTTTTCTTCGAAAAGCGTGGGGATAGCTACACTATGATGTAGGGCAGGGAGACGTTTTACGGCCGCCACACATTCCCAGACACCAGCTGTAGTGACGTTAAATATTTTCTATAAAAGGGTTATCCTTTGGAAGCAAGGAATCACCACAGAACTAGAAAATATGAAGTGTACATTTTTCTGGGCCAGACTTGCTAGTTTCGGCCAATTAGGCCTCATCAGTGACCCTCTAAGCCTGCACAAGCAAAGTGGTGCATATACATGTAAACCCTTTTGGTTTCATTGAGATGTCATTTCATCTAAACATGGGGAAAAGTCCCAAAAAATTGGAAGCAATGTCTCCAAAATGACCTAAATAGTGTTGACATGGACCTGGGCTTGGAGAAAAAGAGTGGGCTGCATGATTCTTCCACTGAAACTGACCGCACATGAGAACTCGTAAACTGCTGTGAGTTGGACCGTCCATGCATATAAACGGCCTATTGGTTTCATTGAGATGTCATTTCATCTAAACATCGGGGAAAAGTCCCACAAAATTGGAAGCAATTAATGTCTCCAAAATGACCAAAATAGTGTTGACAGGGATGTTCAACCTCAAACAAACAAACAACAGACAAACATTGAACCAATTTCCCATTACTGTCAACTGAGAAATATTGCTGTTGACAGCCTCAGCAACAAATTTGTGTGTGTATTAAAATGGCTCACGAACAACAGCAAATGTAGAGAAGATGTTTTTTTTGGGGGGGGGGGGTTTGGTTTTACGGCCCTTTCAAGATTATTTCACTCATATCGAGCCGATCGTTAATCAGAGGTGGGCGAAAACCGGAGTACCCTGAGAAAAACCACCTGACCTTCTGTTGCAGAACTTGGCGTCTCACATGTGACCCGAGCGAGGCTTGAACCACAGCGGGACCTAATGATCAAGAGTCAGCGCTCTTAACCACTAGGCCACGGAGGCCTGTGTAGAGAAGATGGTAAGCCCTCGCCCATAGGGGCTTGAAGAAATATATGGGCTGCATGATGCTTCCACGCAGAGCTGAATCCGGCCCGCACACTAGTACTGGTAAACCGCTTAGAGGATCTAAGCCTGTCCAGGAACCGCGGTGCGAGGCGGACCGTCCATGCTAATAAACCCTATTGGTTTCATTGGGCGACAGGGCTTGATATGTCATTTCATCTCAATGTCGGGTAAAAGTCCCACAAAATTGGAAGCAACGTCTCCAAAATGACCTTTACAGTGTTGACGGGGACGTTAAACATCAAATCAAACAAACAAACAAGAGAAGATGGTACCTGTATTAACTTAACCCTTTTTGTACCAAATGGAATCTTCCACCTTTTATATAACACAAGTCCATTGCAAAATTTAGGGGTGTCAGGTTGTGTTTTCATCAAAATTTATTTGGAAAATGGCTGAACTTTTGACAAACAGTGGAGGCCCTGATCTGCTTTCTGCGGTGTCTCATCTGGGCCGGCACTGTTTGCCAGGGTACCCATTTAGGGGTTTCCGATACAATATGGGTTAAAAATCCTAAAACTTCTGACAAATTTGTTTCATGATCCAGGAAGGAGTGCAAAAGATACAGATGGAATGGAAAACAGTGAAGACCCTGATTTTACTGCTCATTCAGGAGCAGTCTGATCTGGATCTGCACTGTTTGCTTAGGCCTGTCTGTCCCAATACTTAGAATCATTATGGTATATACTCCATGTACTGCAGAAAATTCAAGAACAGAAAACCACTTTGTTTTTCATTTTCCAGTGAAAATATGGCAATGAACATTTAATATGGCATGACATTACCACTAGCAGACAATTCACATGAAATGTGACATTTCATGTGAATTGTCTGCTAGTGGTAATGTCATGCCATATTTTCACTGAAAAATAAAAAAATACTTTGAAAATGTCATCTGCAGAACATGTTCTTACAGCTTAACGTTAATGGGTTGGTTGTTGGATAGGAGTTAAACTGCCCAGGCAACACTGTTTATGCTATGATGTTCATTTTAATCTAACCACACTTTTCCTAGGCAGGCTCATACATAATCACTAACTAGTACAGTGCACATTCTTTTGTTAGAAACTGTCAAGTTGACAACTGCCCTTCTTGACTCAGGGGACCGTAGTAGAAACTGTCAAGTTGACAACTGCCCTTCTTGACTCAGCAGACCGTTGTAGAAACTGTCAAGTTGACAACTGTCTTTCTGATTCAGGGGACCATAGTAAAGATTTCATGGTTAGTCGATCTCCCTGAAAATCTGTTGCTGATCCAGCAGGCCTGTTCACGAGTCACACACGCATGTAACTGAGCTACCGAGGCTGGTGCGTAGGTATGAGTGATGTTTTTCAAGACTGCACTGGAGTCATTTAACTTGTGACTTTTGAACCCAGGTTATTATTGGAGACTGCCCTCTGACCTGGTTACTGATTGTCCTCGGACAATAGGAAGAGAGTCAGGTTGTAAACATTTATGGACTTCTTTTGTACAGGTTCGTGTAACACCTTAACTTTTAGTCATTGACCCTTAAATTGGCAGTTACACCGTAGCAGATGATTTGTTCAAATACTTTTTTTTTTAATTTTTAACCCTTATCTTGCTTGCTGTTCGCGACAACCCATATCTTTTAAAACAGTGTAGATCCAGATCAGATGGCTTCTAAAGAAGCCATCTGAATGGCTTCTAAAGAAGCCATCTGATCAGGATCTACACTGTTTGGCATTCAGTTTATGAATTTGTAGCAATAAATTACATCAAGTGATTTGATTGGTTGATAGACAGAAATGAGTGTGGCTTAAATGAATATTCAGCAAGATAAGGGTTAAGTGAAAATCAGGTGTGACATCTCATGTGAATCATTGGCCTGGAAGACAATTCACATGAAATGTCAAGCCCTAGTTTCTCTGTGAAGAATAAGAAAAAGTTCAGAATGTCATCTGCTTAAGTTTGCTTGGCACTTTAAGTATTAACTTTGATCCATTAATTTACACCTTATCAACGCCAGTAAGGACAATATTATATCTTTATAGTGACACCCCTGACATCTTGTTTTTCACATTTTTATTTTCTTTTATGGATGTTTTACACTATTTTACAAATACCTGTGGTGACACATTTTACCCTTGGGTCTCATAATGCTGTACGCTTTTCTTTCAAATGTTTGTTATTCTGTTTCAGTTTTTAGCTCACCTGAGCACAAAATGCACATTGTGAGCTGTTGTGATCAGTGAACGTCCGTTGTACATTGTTCTGCTTCCGTCGTATGTCGTCCTGCATCCGTCGTATGTCGTCCCGAATCCGTCGCCAACAATTTGCATTAAATGACTACTCCTCCTTAACACTTGGGTCAATTTCATTTTAACTTCATACGAATGTTGCCTAGATGGCTCTCTTTCAAAATAGCTAAAATTGTTCCTATTGGATGAACAAGATGGCTGCAAGAGCTAAGAATAGAAAAATCTTTAAATGACTGCTTCTCCCATACCACTTGGCCAGTATTTCATTCAAACTTCATAGGAATGTTGCTTAGGTGACCCTCTACCAAAATAGCTAAAAACTTCACAGGAATGTTGCCTAGGTTTTGTTTTGATTTGAGGTTTAACGTCCCAGTCAACACTGTATAGGTCATTTTGGAGATATTGCTTCCAATTTTGTGGGACTTTTACCCGACAATGAGATGAAATGACATCTCAAGCCCTGTCGCCCAATGAAACCAATAGGGTTCATAAGCATGGACGGGCCGACTCGCACCACTTTGCCTGGGCAGGCTTAGACCTTCTAAGCAGTTTACCAGTACTCGTGTGCAGTCGGTTTAAGCTCTGCGTGGAAGCATCATGTAGCCCATTTGTTTCTTCGAGCCCTGATGAGCGGGGCCCGAATGCTGCCTTGGTGGCTCTCTACCAAAGTAGCTAACATTGTTCTCTGATGAACAAGATGGCCACCAGAGCTAAAAATAGACTACTTCTCCCAGACCACTGGGCCAATTGGATTCAAACTTTATGGTAAGGTTGCTTATGAATTGTGACCATTGACCAAAATAGCAAAAACTGTTCCGCTCTGATGAGAAAAAATGGCTGCCAGAGCTAAAAATAGAAAAACGTCAGCTTGAAATCAGCTGTGAGCGATTCAGGGCCATCTGGCCCCTCTTGTTATGAAAATGGTGTTTGACATTTTTCTTGACTGCAGGGTCTTGACATTTTATCAAAAGGATCACAAAACAGTGCTGGACATTTCATTCATGTAAAATTTTAAACCAATGCCTGCTTATGGCAATTTAACCCTTGACCTGCTGAATATTTAAATATGCCACACCCAATACTTATTATCAACCAATCAGATTACATGATGCAAATTATTGCAACAAAGTCATCAACTGAATGACAAGCAATGTAGATCCTGATCAGATGGCTTCTTCAGAAGCCATCTGATCTGGATCTACATTGTTTGAAAGATAAGAATATCTGGGCTCAACAGGAAAAGGGTTAAAGATTAAGTAGGAATTTGGAGCTTTAACTGAAACTGTGGTTAACACTATATTTTAAATTTATTTCAAATTGGCTCCCTTGCCTGTTGATTTTGTTTCCCCAAACTAACTTACTAACCTGTTTTCAAATGCTCCATCAAAGATGACACATTATAATAAATAGGCTAGATTTAAATTTAAAATTTCTTTTTTTTTATGGCATTCACACGTCTTACAAGGTGGCTTAAAGTTACATTTGTGAAATCCTGAATTACTATGCATATGCTCCTTATAATATATTAGTGATACCGTATTCCTCCCATTTAGCACCCTGGGCACTTAAAAATTGGAAAAAAGAGTGAGAGACAAAAATCTTATGAGAAAGTAATTTTTTTGCTAATAGTATGGAGCAGTCTGATCTGTGCCCACACTGTTTGCCTGTATGCAAAAATATTTTTAAAAAGTTTGCTAAAGATTCAGCAGACGACATAAGCAGACGACATTTTTTGATGTAGTTTTTCTCGGCGTCTTAGCCCATTTCAGGCCGGAAACCCCTAAAGGGTAGCCTGACAAACAGTGCAGGCCCAGATCAGACGCCGCAGTATGCGGCGTCTGATCAGGGCCTTCACTGTTTGCCAAAAGTTCAGTCATTTTTTAAATAAATTTTGAAGAAAGCACAACCTGACACCCCTAAATCTTGAAATGAACTCCTGCCATATATAAGGAGGAAGATTTCATTTGGTACAAAAAGGGTTTAGGGTTCAGAATCAGAATCAGAATCAGAATTGTTACTGGTGACACGTCAAATGACATTCATACACCAGGACCTGTGATGTGGGAAGTTAGTCCCTAGCTCTAACCAAAGAGGTAAATTTAGCTACACAATCATCAGCACCTTCAGCTGTCGAGATAATCGAATCGGGAAGGGCATTCCAATCTCTAATGGTTCTGGGGAAGAGTGAGTGAGTGTTTCAGTTTTACGTCCCACCAACAGCTAAGGTCATACGGAGACGGGACCTCGGTTTAAAGACTCATCCGAAAGTCTGGAGAAGCCCGGGATCGAACCTGCGATCCCTGGTTTACAAGGCGAATTTTGGGGAAGAACGACTCTTTATAAATGTCGGTTCTTGCGCTAAATTGCGATGTCATATTGCATCCTGAATTGCAGCTCTGCTCAAAAATGTCATTGACTGGCATTGTTCTTCACTGTGTGGTTCATTGAACACTGTGTATTTCAACAATTGACAAGTGGTTTAAATCTTCAAACTGTCATCCTGCCATTGTCTTAACATCGATATGCTTTTAGTAAAGACAAAACATTTACCAGTTAACATAATCTAGTTTGACTAATTGCTATTGTTTTTAATTTTTATGGCTAAATAAATGACTCAATGAATTTATGTTTGGATGTCGGTCATTTGTTTATGGGCCTAGCTATGAAATGGGAGGGCGTATAGTTTTACATTGTCTGTACATATGTCTGTACATGTATACATGTTTACATCTGTCTGGCACACATTATACCGGTAGTACTCAGTGCTGTCCTCCCTGTCTGCACTGAACACAACAATCCCGAACTTAGTAGTTCACATCTAGGACCATTTTCACTGCCGGATAAGTCAACACTAGATACAATCAACCATGCTGCCTTTATTGTAGCACATGCTTTAACCCTTATCATGCTGTTTAAGACCACTTTTGAACAGTCCCAAAGGTGGTCCCTGACCAAAAGACAGTGTATTCAGAAAACGAGAAGAAAGAATAACTTCTCCCTTCTAAATAAACTTTTTAAAGCAGAATTAGTCTCAATTTTAGGTGGTCTTAATAGCGGAATTTCACTGTATTTGCAGAAATAATGTGAGCAGCTTTTGCAAATGCAAAAGCTGCTCACATTTTTTCCGCAAAAATGTCAGAGTATTAGGTAGATATTATACTTACTAGAACAAATAGTTTGACCACTTACGAACTCGTTAAGCTATAACCATCACGAAAACATGCCTGTATAATTCTGATCCCCTTCAACCCCGCTTTTATATAGTAAAACTGGGGTTTACCTTAGTCTATCTTATTTCTGCTCCAAAATATAGATTGTGGGTACTTGTTAGAACCCTCAACGTGTACCCTCAATGTATATTTTGAGCAATAACAAGAAAATTATCACATTCTGTCATCTTAATTATTTTTGTTGTTTTTTTTCGGCGTTAAAGTGTACAATATATTTGTATAGGCATGTTTTGTAATGAGCTGAACCAGGCTGATCAGCATGGCTAGATTTTGGAATCTGTCCGACACAGCTAGCTGTAGGTCACTGATGGTTAGGGTTACCGGTAGGTTAAGCTACCCTGGTCATCAGGGTTAACCCATTTAGTCCAGAAGCCCCAAAACGGGCACCCTGGCAAACAGTGCAGGCCCAGATCAGATGCCGCAGACAAGGCATCTGATCAGGGCCTCTACTGTTTGCGAAAAGTTAAGCCATTTTCCAAATAGATTTTGAAGAAAACACAACCTGACACCCCTAAATTTTGGAATGGACTCCTGCTATAGATGAGGAGGAAGATTCCATTTGGTACAAAAAGGGTTAAGGTAAGGGTTTCTCCAGGGTTAGGTTATATGATGTGGGGGACAGATTCTAAACTCCTGGATAACTTTTTATTGCTATTTTCTATGTTTACATCATATGAAGTCTGTTCGATTTAATCATTAGTATGTTAACTTAGTCAGTGAACAACAGCTTGCCGGTGACAGATTGTCCACTTCACTAGAGTCCAGATCGATTAAACCATTGTATGCGGGAAACCCCTAAAAGGGTACCTTGGCAAACAGTGCAGGCCCAGATCAGACGCCGCAGTCCGCGGCGTCTGATCAGGTCCTGCATGTATTTGCTAACAGAGTTTTCCATCAAAAAGAGAATAAAAATAGGCCTGACAGATGGACTTGTCCAATATATAGCAATGGAGGAGTTCACTAGCACACAATGGGTTAACCCATGTTGTACTCAATGGAATTTTTCTCCTTATTCAAAGCAGGAGTTCATTTCAAAATTTAGGGGTTACAGGTTGTATTATTTTTTAAATTTTTTGGGGGAAATAGCTGAATTTTTTTAAATAGTGAAGGCCCTGATCAGATGCAATGTTCTGCAGCGTCTGATCTGGGTCTGCACTGTCCGCAATATCCCATTTTTGGGCTTCTTAACCCAATTTTTCAGATGGGATTCACTATGCTTGGACATAGGCAAATTAACAGTACAGGCCAATATCAGACGTAGAGATAGGACCTCCACTGTCTTATTTTCTACAAGTTACTGAACCAGACACCACAATAATTTCAAAATGTTCTTGTTGTATTTAAAGTCAGGAAGATTCTATTTAGTTGAAAATGAGTTAATTGAAATCTTTTTCATATATCTGCAAACATTCTAATTGAATTTTTCAAGGGGTCTTTGCCTGTATGGAGACATTTACTGTTAAACAGTGCACCAAAGTGATAAGAGGATAAGAGCAAATATTTGCCAAACATTGCCATTGTGTGAAGGTATTAAATTTAATGCACAATATCTGAAGACATTTAAAATTAAAAGTTTGTTTTTAACCATTAAGAACTTCGATGACATAAAGTCTAAGGCTTAAATATAGCGTACATTCAGCATAAATAGGTATAAATTTGAAACTTATTTTTATGTAATGTTGGTTGGAGCCTGATGCTCTGTCTCTGGTCGGGCCCATCAGAGTCCCCCCCAAGTGGCATTCGGTTCACTGACCATTCCAAGGCAGCTCTTCTGTCACAGTTAATTTTGGTTATGGTTTGTCTTAGAGTGTGTGTATCGCTTTTTATACCCGCTTTTTTGAAGAAAAATCGGGGTATATTGTTTTCGTACCACAGTTCACTCCGGCATCAGTCGGTCTGTCCATCCGTCCGTCTGTCCGTCCATCACGTTTCTTGTGATTGGATCTCCTCTGCAACCTCAAGTTACAATTTTGAAACTTTGCATGTGGATAGTACATGGAATGTAGATGGCAGTGGGCAACTTTTTTGTGACCTTGACCTCAACATGACCCCAAGGTCAAAGGTAAAAAATTATGATTTGCCATATCTCCTAACATATTGGAGTTACACTTCTGAAACTTTGCTTAGCGGATGGTCCTTGGAATATAGAATATGTCAGGTTACTTTTGGTGTGACCTTGACCCCAAGGTCAAAGGTCAAAAAGTATGATTTTGACATATCTTCTAAACTATTAGAGTTACACTTCTGAAACTTTGGTTATTGGATGGCCCTTGGTATATAGAATAAATTTGGATACTTTTGGTGTGACCTTGACCTCAACATGACCCCAAGGCCAAAGGTCAAAAATTATGATTTGCCATATCTCCTAAACTATTGGAGTTCCACTTCTGAAACTTTGCTTATTGGATTGCCCTTGAAATATAGAATATGTTGGGCTACTTTTGGTGTGACCTCGACCCCAAGGTCAAAGGTAAAAAAGTATGACTTTGCCATATCTTCTAAACTATTGGAGTTACACTTCTGAAACTTCGTTATTGGATGGCTGTTGGAATATAGAATAAATTGGGATACTTTAGGTGGACCTCAACATAACCCCAAGGTCAAAGGTCAAAAAGTATGACTTTGCCATATCTTCTAAACTATAAGAGTTACACTTCTGAAACTTTGCTTATCGGTTAGAATGTTCTTTGCAACTTTTTTAACTTACATGTAGTTTTGGCTAGCTAATACATAGTCATTAGTGTTATTAATAGAAAAAGCGGGAATTTGCGATGGTATACCATCGACTGCAGATCTAGTATTATTTTGTTTTGGATTTAGCCAATTGTCCATTTTTGTCGCGCCTGCTATTAGCGTGGCGCTATTGGCATGGCGCAATATAGGCACCCGGTTTTCCGTTCGTTCGTCCGTCCGTTTGTCAAGGCGTCCACATTTGCGACCACCCTAGCATTCACCCTAATGGTCAAGTTTATTTCTGAAGAACTATAAGAGCTTCATTAATGATACTTGGTACAAACTTGTGTCTGGGGATGACAACTTACATGCAAGCATCCATATTTGACCTTGACCTACATTTCATGGTTCACTGACTTTGTAAAATATTGCAACCACCCTAGCGTTCACCCTAATGGTCAAGTTTATTTCTCAAGAACTATAAGAGCTTCATTAATTATACTTGGAACAAACTTGAATCTGGGGATGACAACTTACATGCAAGCATCCATATTTGACCTTGACTTACATTTCATGGTTCACTGACTTTGTAAAATATTGCGACCACCCTAGCGTTCACCATAATGGTCAAGTTTATTTCTCAAGAACTATAAGAGTTTCATTAATGATATGTGGTACAAACTTGTATCTGTGGATGGCAACTTAAATGCAAGCATCCATGTTTGACCTTGGCCTACTTTTCATGGCTCACTGACTTTGTAAAATATTGTGACCACCCTAGCGTTCACCCTAATGGTCAAGTTTATTTCTTCAGAACTATAAGAGCTTTAGTAATGATACTTGGTACAAACTTGTATCTGGGGATGGTAACTTAAATGCAAGTATCCATATTAGACCTTGACCTATATTTCATGGTTCACTGACTTTGTAAAATATTGCGACCACCCTAGCGTTCACCCTAATGGTCAAATTAATTTCTCAAGAACTATAACATCTTCATTAATGATATTTGGTGCAACTTGAATCTGGGGATGGCAACTTAAATGCAAACATCCATATTTGACCTTGATCTAAATTTCATGGTTCACTGACCTACATATCATGCTTTGACGACTTTGCGCCCCCACAGGCGCGACATAGCCTTCGGCTGAATTCTTGTGGGAAAGTAACTGTCCTTTTGGCTTTCTGCTATTGATGTTTCCATTATTTCATGTTTTTCCCTTTGGTGTCACTGCTGGGAGCTGTGGGTTAATTGTATCAATTGTTGATCATTGCCTTAATTCACTTCTATTTCACAGACAAAAAGCTTGTTAGACTGGATATTCACGCACAATTTCAGCACTTTCAAAGTATTTTAAAATTTAAGACTGACATTTCTTGTGAATTGTCTGTTGGGCCGACATTGATGGTCTTTAGAACTCCCCCTGCCCCAGTTAGGCAGTTCTAATGAGTACCTGGTACCCACAATCTGTTTTGGAAGAGAAAACAATTCTTTGTTAACGCCAGTTTTGCAAGAATGTAAATTATGTCATGTCTTATACAACAAAATCAAATGGCCCCCGCCCATAGGGGCTTGAAGAAATATATGGGCTGCATGATGCTTCCACGCAGAGCTGAATCTGGCCCGCACACTAGTACTGGTAAACCGCTTAGAGGATCTAAGCCTGTCCAGGAACCGCCGTGCGAGGCGGACCGTCCATGCTAATAAACCCTATTGGTTTCATTGGGGGACAGGGCTTGAGATGTCATTTCATCTCAATGTCAGGTACAAGCCTCACAAAATTGGAAGCAACGTCTCCAAAATGAACTTTACAGTGTTGACAGGGACGTTAAACCTCAAATCAAACAAAAAACAACAAAATCAAAACTTGTCTGATGCTGATAATGACAACCCCTTGCTTTACAAACAGTGTGAGATCTTTAATATCTGTAGACAGGGCTTCTTGAATCTTATTAACTATAAAGTCTGTGATTTGTGATCAGATATAAATAGTTTGCCCAGATACACACCTATTATTAATAATTTATCTTCGTTTGATCTGCCATATATGATAATGACATAATGTCAGTGATTCATACTATTCCAAGACCCTTGAACTGCCAGTCACAACAATTGTCGTCTGCTTTGTTGTCTGCAAGTTACTTTAAAAATCACTGTAGCAAACAGTTTGAATCCAGACCAGGCATTCTGATCAGGGTCCACACTGTTTGCTTGTATGCAAAAATATTTTTTGAAACTTTGCTATGAGATGCAGCAGACCGTTAAGCAGACAACATTTTTAGATGCAGTTTTTCTTGACATTTATCAGGTTGTTCGAAAATAGTTGAACTTTTTGCAAACAGCGTAGGCCCTGATCAGACGCCGCGTTCTGCCGCATCTGATCTGGGCCTGCGCTGTTTGCCAACTACCCATTTTTTGGTTTCGGGTACTAAATGGGTTGACCCATGAACCACTCATTTCGAGACGTCTTCATATTTTTCAGAGAAATCATGCAGGCTTGATATTTCATGTCAATCGTCTGCAGGAGACAATTCGACGTGATAATCATGTCTGATTTTTTTCTGATAAAGTAAGAAAAAATTTGGATGTCGTAGCAAGGTGTGTTATAGGTTAACCCTTATCTTGCTGTTCACGACAACCCCTATCTTTGTAAACAGTGTAGATCCAGATCAGATGGCTTCTGAAGAAGCCATCTGATCAGGATCTACACTGTTTGGCATTCAGTTTATGAATTTATAGCAAAAAATTACATCAAGTAATTTTATTGGTTGATAGACAGAAATGGGTGTGGCTTAAATGAATATTCAGCAAGATAAGGGTTAATAAATTACCTGGTATGTGCTTACTTGACAGTCATTTAAGTGCACTAATGCATCTGAGGTTACTAAAAAGACAGTTATTATTTATGTATTACAATAAAGATGTACAAAAAGGACGAATTATGTCATAAAACGGTGTGCAGACATACAAGGTATTTTCTGAAGTGGCACAATCTGTCTTACCCTTGTTAGGTCATTTTGTCTTAACTTCTGTGTGCGTCTCTGGAAAGATTTGTTTGTTTGTATTGGAGTTTAACGGCCCAGTCAACACTATTTAGGTCATTTTTGAGCCGGTCAGTTTACCTATCCACACTTTCCTGGGCAGGCTTATACGTAAGCGGTTAACCAGTACAGTGCACATTCTTTCACCAGAAACTGACAACTGGCCTTCTTGAATCAGCGGAAGGGAGAGAATGACCGTAGAAAAGATTTCATGATCAATCTTTATGAAAGAATGTCGCCGACCCCGGAAAGAAATGGAATATTTCATTCTTTGAAAACTAGGATAAAAATATTTCTTCTATTTGGATCTGAGAAGTGTCTACACTACATAAAACATGGGAATTTATAGTAAAAAAATATAGGAATTTTATAGAATTAACCCAATTGTCTTGCTGAACACATGCCCCACCTTTGCAAACATGTAGATCCAGATCAGTTTAGTTTTACAGAAATTTCTATATCGGATCAGGATCTAAATTCTATATGCGAATTTGAACAAAATACAATATTAGTAATTTGATTGGTTGTTGATTATAAATCAGAAATGAGTGTGGCAAAATTAATCTATTCAGCAGGTCAAGGGTGAAAATAGATAGTCCTAGATCATCTGATAAGTGTCTACGTTATTAAAGTGAATTAAATGTGAGAAATTAATAGAAAGAAATGGGTGCCATTCATTAACCATTCAATGCTTTTGTTTTCTGGGAATTAGACCTGTCTGAAACTAAAGAGTCCATAATTGGTATTGATTGATTAATCCATATATTACACAAGAATCTCCTACCTCCTAAATAGATCCATATCCAGTTTTAGTGATTTTAGATTTGTCTTGTTTGTTGTAAGTTTTACAGATATTCTTATACTTCATTATGTGACATAGTGCAATTTTTCATATCTTTGATATATATTTCTTATACTCCAGTTACAATTAGGTTGAGGGTACTCATTAGAACTTCCTCTTTGAGGGAATTCTAATGAGCACCCACAACCTATGTTTTGGAAGAGAAATAAGAAAAGTAATGTTTACCGCTGTGAACCCCAGTTTTCTCATTATAAAATGGGTTGAAGGAGGGAGGGGGTGGGGTCATTACACAGACTCGTTAACGTGATGGCCAACAGTGGTGACACTGATCTGTGTCTACATTGTTTGTCAATGTGCCGTGATTGACGCAGACGCAAAATATATATTTAGGTTAATGTGATTTCAGATTGGAAAACAGAAGAATTAAGAGACTGTCAGTGTCAAAATCTTCTGAAATGGAGTTTGGGCCATAGACCTCAGGATTATATAAAAAAAAACATAAGTAAGTACAAACAATGCTTTCTGATGTTCTTTACAATTATGAGCCAGACTTTCTGATGTTGCTAGCCTCAGTAGCTCTGTCACATGCCCATCTGACTGGTCATCAGGAGGAGATACCTGTTGGGGTGGTAACATTCTTTTTGTGGAGATTCATCATCTTTTATAAACTCATTCTCTCCCATCCACTGAGTCAAGAAAGCAGTTGTCAATTTCTGGCGAAAAAATGTGTTAATTAATTGTGTAGGTATAAGCCTGCTCACGAAAAATGTGTTTTGGTAAACTGACTCAATATGACCTAAGTAGTATTGACTGGGCCATTAAACTCCTAACAAACTATATCCCAACAATAATGGGAAATGGATTATAGTTCCTGATAAGGAGGAGAAATGACAGAAGATAATTTGGGGATAGTTCTTCTTATTTTCCCGGGCATAAATATTTTTCTTAACCCTTTTTGTACAAAATGGAATCTTCCTCCTCCTATATGGCAGGAGTCCATTTCCAAATTTAGCGCTGTCAGGTTGTTTTCTTCAAAATTGATTTGGAAAATAACTGAACTTTTAGCAAACAGTGGAGGCCCTGATCAGATGCCGCATTCTGCGGCATCTAATCTTGAACTGCACTGTTTGCCTGTACCCGTTTTTCTGGGTTTCTGGTTCCAAATGGATTAATTTCCATGGAAAATAAGGCTTTACATTACATGTGAATTGCCTTTCAGCGGAAGATTCACATGTAATGTCATGGCTTAGATATTGTCCATGAAAAATGTTTTAAAAAATAAAATTGTTACCTACTCTGAAAATTTACATTGTGCTTCAACCCACTCAGTTCTAGAAACCCCCAAAGGGGTACCTTGGCAAACAGTGCAGGCCCAGATCAGACGCCGCAGAATGCGGCGTCTGATAAGGGCCTACACTGTTTGCAAAAAGTTCAGCCATTTTCCGAACAAATTTTGAAGAAAACACCACTTGACACCCCTAAATTTTGAAATGGACTCCTGCTATATGTAAGAAGGTAGATTCCATTTGGTACAAAAAGGGTTAAGTGTTGAAGGATATACAATGATGTAAACTCACGGAATATCAGCCAAGTGAAACAGAATTTTTGAAAGTTTGTTTTAAAAATAGTAAAAATAATATCTTAAAAACATAGAAGTAAATCATGACTGTTTCTGGTAACACCTTAATAGTGACTCAGAACTCCCATCATCATCCTAAGTATTGGGACAGATAGGCGTAAGCAAACAGTGCAGACCCAGATCAGACTGCTCCTAAAGGTGCAGTCTGATCTGGGTCTACACTGTTTGCCATTCTGTCTGCACCTTTTGGGCTCCTCGCTGACTCAGGAATCAAATTTGTAAAAAAATTAGGAGAATAAGGTGTCCGAATTTTTAGGATGTTTATGGTATATTTTGTTTTAGTCACATGACAAACCGATATAATAACCCTTTCAGGATACAAAATTTACCTGTTAAACCTGAAAGCACCAATCACAAAATAGCAGATGACATTTTTACATCTCCTCCTAAACCTTTGGGCCTGAGTTTGATTCAAACTTCACTGGCATGTTGTCTAGGTGGCCCCCTACTAAAATAGTTAATAAAAAATTGCCATGCTTTGATGAATAAGATGGCTGCCAGAGCTAAAAATAGAAAAATCTTTTAAACAACAGCTATTCCTGGGCCAGTCCAGATAATTATGTTGCTTTAATGACCCTCTACAAAAACAGCTAAAAACAGTGCATGCTTTGATTAACAAAATGGCCACTATACAGTAAACATAGAAGAACATTTTAATGACAACTTCTCCAACACCTTTGGTTCAATTTCAGTCAAACTTCACAGCAATGTTGCTTTGGTGAACAAGATGACCATCAGGGCTGAAAAAAAAAAAATAAGTGACAACTTCTTTTATACCTTTGGTTTGATTTCATTCAAGTTTCACAGCAAGTTTCCTTGGAAGACAATCTGCCAAACAAGCTAAAACATATCTGCTGGCCACCAGAGCTAAAAATCTAGAAAAAAACATTAAGTGACAACTCCTCCTACACCTTTAGTCCAGTTTTATTCAAACTTCATAAGGAATAAGCAGGAATAAAAATAAATGACAGATGGACTGTGGAAGGAGGACCAGGCATAGAAGGCTATATAGCTCCCCTGGAGCCTTCATCCCAGGTGAGCTAAAAGAATCCACATAGTTTCACCAGAAAGTGGCAGTTTTGGAAAATGAACGGATGCTGTTTCTGCACATTGGTTCCCTTTTCTTTATTCTCTTCAATCTCTTCTTTTCTCCGGGAGACAACACAAATGACCTTCAAGAAACCTGCATGCAATAAATTTGAAAAGTTTTCTATGGGTTTGAGATTAATTGTATATGGTTTGAGAGTCAAAAGGAAAAGTTATGGGACCGCACATCTTTTCTCACTTTTCATGTCGGTCATAAAAGAGATGTTACGACCAGATGACAACTATATGTCATGTTGATGGATAGATCAGGAAAAAAGTTTTTTATACCTTATACAATTTATGTATTACCCCTAAATTGTGGGTTATCACAGTGCAAGTGGAAGGATCCGCAGCATATCTACCAAATCAGTGTAAATTTGACATCCATAATTATATCTAGCACCTTATTCATCTTCCTGACCAGAGTCACAGAATTTAATAAGCTCCATATCAGATGTACAATGAAAGCCCCTAAGCCCAATATACTGTTGTATTTTATGCAAAAGACACATTTATCATATGACGTCGTGTCTAAGAGTGTAATAACGCCATGTATTATTTTTGATAATCCACTAGTGGATTAAATATGCAAATTAGCTAGATACGTTCCGTAACGTTACATATACGACGTACTTAACGATGTCGCGTTTACTAATGGCGGAATATTGACATTTTTGTAAACAAACGTGAATAGAATGCGTTATAAATGTCATATGATAAATAGAATCTTGCATTCGTGCTCATGAATTATTGAATTTATTAAACTCGTTGAGAAAAAGGGATAAAATGCTCGGCAAAGCCTCGCATTTTATCCCTTTTCCTCAACTCGTTTAATAAATTCAATAATACATGAACACTCATGTAAGATCCTCTATGTATAACATATCACAGTCATCACTGCCGACTGGACTAGACCTACAACAATAAACCATGTTATCTTTAAAATGACAGGTTACACACTTTTGGAAGCCTCTGGCCTATTAGTCATAATAGTTTACTGTTATGTTTTATTTGTGACATGTCACTGTACATAGTTCATTTGCCGAAGGTGAAGGCTCTCGACAGCGAAGGCTATTCACCTTATTTGCATTATCTGTTGGTTGCTTGTCTGAAGGTTATCAGTGTTGGAAAAACAGGTAATCAGACCCCCCTGACCTTGGAAAGGTCAGGGGGGTCTGGTTACCTGTTTTTCCAATATTGACAATGTGCAAGCTGGGAGCCAGCAAATAAAATGCAAATATGGTGAATTGCAAACTGCACAGTTGCTGAACAAATGAACCAAGAAACATGAAGTTTGATAAATGTTCTGAAAAGAAGGTAATCCTTTGGAAGCAAGGATTACAGCACAGAACACAAAACAATAGTGTGTTCAAGACTTTTCTGGGCCAAACTAACTAGCTAGTTGTGACCAATTACATGTAGGTCTCATCAGTGATCCTCAAATATTTCTTGATTTCCGCAGTGAAATCGATGATCCCAAAGGACTAGAAAATAGAACCTTTTTACTGCCGACACACATTAAGTTTAGATGTTGTTTAACCCTTTTTATACGGGAAAACCTATATTGGACTGCATGCAGCATGGCCATTTCTGTTTGCAGATAATTCAATTATTTTTTAAATAAAATACTAAAAATAAACTTGTCACTCCTAAATTTCGAAATGGACTCCTGGAAGATTCCGTTTAGTACAAAATGGGTTAACAAATGATCCCTGAGTCATATTTATGTCCAATAAAGTAACCAGTGTGGTGTAACCAGTGGGTCATTAACAAAGTTTGTGCTACTTTTATTGTGGGAATGGTATTAGCCTGGACAAGTGGTCTCCATATGGGCCCCATCAAGCAATTTTGGTACTTATCGCCTATTCGAGCAGCGAAGGTTCAGGCGAGCCTGCGCTTCGCGCAGTCTCACCAGAACCTTCACTGCTCGCTCATACAAGCAGTGAATCAAGAGGAACCTTCAGACAGAAAGCCATATCCCTGGCCCCTCTGAATGGCTGGGCATGCGTAGTTAAAATTTGTCATGACTGAATGCTCGAAGACACAAATTCGCTTGGCGGGGCTCAATTATGAAGTTGAGACTCTTCATTATAAAAGTTGTTCACCAGCTAGTCAGTGTGACAAATTGCCATTCACATTTTTATCAGTTATTAATTCTTTTGGTCATTCGCAGGGCTGGAAAATTCTTGAAAATTTAGCTGGTCCTACATGACTACGGGCATGTAGATTTGGGTAAATTTCACAGGGACAAGACAAAATTTTTACTCGTCTGCCAAATTTTTTACTTGTATGACCTTAGTTGTTGATTGGGACGTAAAACTCAAATATACACACACATACAGATTTTTTGAGATAAATGATGTGTTTATTCAGGTAATAGACAATTGCTACTTTATTGCTGACTTTCATGACATGTTTGGTTTAACCTCAGAGCATACGTTAATATGTCTGAGCGGACATTCGTGACTTGAATGAACCGTCTAAGTGCCCCTATTATGGCAATACACATACAGTTAAATTCCTATATTAAGATACCGGCCCCAATAGCTCAGTTGGTAGAGTGTCCGCTCAAGGGAACTGGGGTCACGGGTTCGACCCGGGCCGCGACATATCAAAGTCGTTAAAATTGGTACTAGCTGCTCCTCGCTTGGCACTCAGATTTACGGGGTAGAGCTAGGACTGGTGGACCCAGTGTCAGGATAATGTGACTGGGTGTGGTATCATGTAATGTGTCTGGGACTCATATGATACCTCAGTGAGGCAGCACTATAAAAGTGAGCATTGAGCTCCCTGTCGCAACCAGACACCGTCGTGATATGACTGAAAAATTGTTGAAAGCGACGTTAAACCCGAATTCACACACACACCTATATTAAGACCACCTGTGAGACTGTTCAAAAGTGGTCTTTAAGACCACTTTTGAACAGTCTCACAGGTGGTCTTACATTCAGAGACATTGGGTGTAGAAAACGCAAAGAAAGATTAACTGAAACCTTCTTAGTAAGCTTTTAAAGCAGATTGAATCTTAGTTTTAGATGGACTTAATAGTGGAATTTTTCTGTATAGATCAAAACACACCAATATTATTTGCAGAAAACAAAAACAACAACTTTGTTTCCGCAAACAAAAGAAAGGTTTAACACTGTTGTCCCTTTTTGTACCAAATGGAATCTTCCATCTCATATATAGCAGGAGTCCATTTAAAAATTTAGGGGTGTCAGGTTGTGTTTTCTTCAAAATATGTTCGGAAATTGGCTGAACTTTTGGCAAACAGTGGAGGCCCTGATCAGATGCAGCGTTCTGCAGCGTCTGATCTGGGCCTGCACTGTTTGCCAGGGTACCTGTTTTGGGGTTTCTGGTACTAAATGGCTTAATATTTTTAAAAAATTATCAGCTGGCACTGAGATACTTTGACTATAATAATGATATGGTCATGGGATACTGTTCAAAGTACCAATATAATAATATTCTTTCCAAAGCTTTTAAGTTTAATCCCTTATCCTGCTGAATAAATTCATTTAGCCACACCCATTTCTGACTATCCTTCAATCAAATTGCTTGATACAATATTCGTTCACTTCAAAAACTGCATGACAGACTGTGTAGATCCTGATCAGATGGCTTCTGATTTGGATCTACACTGTTTGCAAAGGTATAGGGGTTGTAGACTTCGGCGTGATAAGGGTTATTAAGCAGATTCAAAATAGGCAGTTGTTTAATTAAAGGCAGTCATTGTTTTTGTCAGAAGAGAATGTTTAAGGTAAGAGTGCATGTTCTGCCTGAGGATTTGAAATTCTACCCAACTTACATACTTACACCTAGAATTAATAGTGGTGTCTTGTCACGCAACACAATGACAAAATCTAGACCAAATTTTAACTTGTGTGAATGTGTTGCTAAAACATTAAAAGTCTTTTCTTTGTTATATTGGATAGGTTTAAGCATAATGTTGTTTAATTTGTATTTTTTTTTTTTTTTGAGTTTATTTTATTCTTAGATTGGTAAGCTATCTTTTATAAGTACTCTATATACCAAAAATATTCTGACACCTCAGCTCGATACCATACTTGTTCTAAATTTGAACAAGAACAAAATACTACTCGATGTTGTGTCTAAAAATAGCTAGATGAGTGACAAAACGGTACAGACCCCGATGAGATGCCATGTTTTGTGGTGTCCCATCTGGGTTGGCACTGTTTGCTCAGGCTATATAGTAAATATTGTAGTCTGATATAGCTGAAGATAAGGAGGAGTTAACCCAGGGGATAATTTTTGGATAGTTTGTCTTATTTCTCCATTAACCCTTGTCCTGCTGAATATTCATATATGCCACACCCACTACCGGTTATCAACCAATCGGATTATTTGATGCAAATTATTGCAACAAATTCACAATCTGAATGGCAAACAATGTAGATCCTGATCAGATGGCTTCGTCAGAAGCCATCTGATCTGGATCTTCATTGTTTGGAAAATAAGGCATATCCGGGCTCAGCAGGACAAGGGTTAAAATGTATGTTGTCGGTACTTGTTATAACATCTTGTCTTAACCCATTATGTACCAGAAACCCCAAAACCGGGTAATTGGCAAACAGCTGCATGCCCAGATCAGACACCGCACGCCGCAGAAAGCGGCGTCTGATCAGGGCCTACACTGTTTGCAAAAAGATCAGCCATTTACCGAATAAAATTCGAAGAAACCATGTACAACACGACACCCCTAAATTTTGATATGGACTCCTGATAATACATAAGGAGAAAGATTCCATTTGGTATAAAAAGGGTTAATGAGATGATTCCAAAATGTACAACGGAAAATAATTTTCATGTCATTGGATCGCCACCGTGTTTGAATACCTCCCATTTGTTGTTGTCAGTGATCCTGGTCTTAAGATGCTCTTGGTCTTCCAGTGTTGCCATGGCAGCCTGGGGGCAGAAGTGAAAGTGGAACTGGTGGTTACGTCTTCTTCTGTTTTGGGTCTGCATTGTCATGAGAAATTTTGGTTGTCAAGGTGGTTCACATCGGGCCAGTTGTTCAAAACTAACAATGTAATTTCGTAGTTAACATTTCGTTAAAACGGATCATTTGAGATGGCAAATAAACTAATATTTTTTGTTGAAAAAATGTGAGCAAAAATATCACTGTATTAGTGTAATTATAAGAACTTTGCAGGATAGCAACCGAAGCTCATTTAACTAATTATACCCCCGGCATACGCAGTATGCCATGGAGGTATATAGTTTTCGTATTTTCTGTGTGTGTGTTTGTGTGTGTGTTTGTGTGTGTGTGTTTGTGTGTGTGTGTCTGTTAACATTTACATGTCCGCACCGCTTGACATATTTTCATGAAACTTCACATAAATGTTAAACACCATGAGACGACGTGCAGAACACATGAACCGTAACTCTTGCTTTTCTACTTTCAGAGTTATTGCCCTTTGTAGGTTTTAACTTGCATTTTATGTGTCCGCTCCATAACTTTTCAACAGCTTGATATATTTTCATGAAACTTCACATAAATGTTAAACACCAAAAGACGACGTGCAGAACACATGAACCATAACTCTTGCTTTTCTACTTTCAGAGTTATTGCCCTGTGTATGTTTTAACTTGCATTTTCGTGTCTGCTCCATAACTTTTCAACCCCTTGATATATTTTCATGAAACTTCACATAAATGTTAAACACCATGAGACGATGTGCAGAACACATGAACCATAACTCTTGCTTTACTACTTTCAGAGTTATTGCCCTTTGTATGTTTTAACTTGCATTTTTGTGTCCGCTCCATAACTTTTCAACCGCTTGATATATTTTCATGAAACTTTACATAAATGTTAAACACCATGAGACGACATGCAGAACACATGAACCGTAACTCTTGCTTTTCTACTTTCAGAGTTATTGCCCTTTGTAGGTTTTAACTTGCATTTTCGTGTCCGCTCCATAACTTTTCAACCGCTTGATATATTTTCAAGAAACTTCACATAAATGTTAAACACCATGAGACGACATGCAGAACACATGAACCGTAACTCTTGCTTTTCTACTTTCAGAGTTATTGCCCTTTGTATGTTTTAATTTGCGTTTTCGTGTCCGCTCCATAACTTTTCAACCCCTTGATATAATTTCATGAAATTTCACATAAATGTTAAACACCATGAGACGACGTGCGGAACACATGAACCGTAACTCTTGCTTTCCTACGTTCAGAGTTTTTGCCCTTTGAATGTTATAACTTGCATTTTCGTGTCCGCTCCATAATTTTTAAACTGCTTGACATATTTTCATGAAACTTCACATAAATGTTAAACACCATGAGACAATGTGCAGAACACATGAACCGTAACTCTTGCTTTCCTACTTTGAGTTATTGCCCTTTTAATATTACGAGTTTTACCATACACTTGTGTCCGATCTGTAACTTTAAAACCGTTTGAGATAATTTCATGAAACTTCAAACAAATGTAAAGCAAGATAATAGGATTGTCAGAACACAAGAACCATAACTCTTGTTTGCACAAATTACAAATTATTTCCCTTTGAAGATTGTAAATTATGTGTCTGCTAACATCTTTGTGTCTTCTCCATTACTTTTAAACAGCTCGACATATTTTCATGAAACTCCACACGAATGTTGAACACCATGAGACGACGTGCAGAACGCATGAACCATAACTCTTGCTTTCCTACTTTCACAGTTATTGCCCTTTGAATCTTGAAAATGGCCATTCTACCGAATATGGCCTGTATATGCAAAGAAGCTTTTGACATTGCTATTTTCAGCTGAGGTGATGGCACTGGCCGGGGGTATACGTGCCCCACTGGGCACTTTTGTCTAGTTATCCCCACGCTTTTCGAAGAAAAAGTGGGGATATTGTAATGGTCTTCGTCGTCCGTACATCCGTCCGTCCGTCTTACCAGATAACTCCTCCTAGACTGTTATAGATAGAAACTTGAAACTTTGGGAACTGATAGATCTTTGGTCTGGGGAGTGCATGACACTTTCGGAATTTTGATCACACCCCTACGGGTGGGCCCAGGGGGTGGGGCCCGCGGGGGTCAAAAATCAAAATTTCCAGAACATGGTTGTGTAATATATCAAAGCGAACGGCATGATGAGTAAAAAACATTTCAACCAAAATTTGACCCCTGGGGTCAATTTTGAGGTCACCAGGTCAAAAACTGATTTTGACCCCTTTACCGGATAACTCCTCCTAGACGGTTATAGATAGAAACTTGAAACTTTGGGAACTTATAGATCTTTGGTCTGGGGAGTGCATGACACTTTCAGAATTTTGATCACACCCCTATGGGTGGGCCCAGCCCGCGGGGGTCAAAAATCAAAATTTCCAGAACATGGTCGTGTAATATATCAAAGCGAACGGCATGATGAGTAAAAAACATTACAATCAAAATTTGACCCCTGGGGTCAATTTTGAGGTCACCAGAGGTCAAAAACTGATTTTGACCCCTTTACCCCAATACATTACTGTTACCGGATAACTCCTCCTGGACCATTATAGATAGAAACTTGAAACTTCGGGAACTGATAAAACTTTGCTCTGGGGAGTGCATAACACTTTCGGAATTTTGATCCTACCCCTGGGAGTGGGGCCAGGGGTGGGGCACCTTGGGGATAAAAAATCAAAGTTTTCAGAACATGGTAGTGTAGCATATTAAATCGAACGGCATGATGCGTAGAATACATCACAATCAAAATGTTACCCCTCAGGTCAACCACCCCTAGGGGATGGCCCAGGGGTAGGGGCCCGCGGGCAAGCGTGGGGATATGCGATGGCTTGCCATCGACTGCGCGATTCTAGTTTAATTTATGTTTTAGGCAACTAGGTGTTTCTGAACAGTGATTGTCACTGGTGAGGGACGTGGAATCTCTCTCACGCTACACAGTGTGCATGTATAGGCTCTTGAGGCCAATTGTGTGTGACCTTTGCCTTCCAATCCGACTAAAGGAGGTTTTTTTATGTATTATTTGAAAAATGTTATGTATTTTTGGTCATTTTTTGTCGTGTCAGCACTTCAGGCTCTTAATCTGGACGTTTGGATAATCCGTCTGGACCTACCCACTACTATTGGGTTAGAAAAAACACCTTCATTGTTTATTTTGTAAATGTATAAGAAAGGAGACCGAAAGGATTGGGTGTCAATAGGTGTAAAAGTCCTGGCAAGGATTAACCCATTTTGTATGGGAAACCCAAAAAAGGGATACTGGCAAACAGTGTAGGCCCAGAACAGATGCCCCAGAGTGTGTCATAACAGGGCTTCACTTGTTGCAAAAAGTTTAGCCATTTTCCAAATAAATTTCGAAGGTACATGTAACGTACACAACCTGACACACCTAAATTTTGAAGAGGACTTTTCACAGCTTTTGCTATATATAAGGTAGCAGATTCCATTCAGTACAAAATGTTTGCAGTTCTTAAAATCACCAATCACAACTATAACAAATTTCATTTTAACCCTTTTTTACCAAATGGAATCTTCCTCCTTATATATAACAGGAGCCCATTTCAAAATTAGGGGTGTCACATTGTTTTCATCAAATTTTATTTGGAAAATGACTGAACTTTTAGCAAACAGTGGAGGCCCTGATCAGACGCCGCATTCTGCAGCATCTGAATCATGTAATGGCTGGGCCTGCACTGTTTGCCAGGGTACCCGTTTTGGGGTTTCTGGTACAAAATGGGTTCATACACTCTTTTCTTATTTTCTATGTCATATTTGACAATACATGTGAATTGTTTGTCTGGGTACAACATTTGCACTCCATTTATGGGATTTAAGGAACAGTCGGAGCCACCAGTGCAGCACACATCTTTGCCTGGGCAGACTTAGAGTATCCTGTTCGAAATCAGTATAGATTCGGATCAACTCAAGTGCCATCTCAGGGTCTATACTGTTTTTATACCCCCGGCATACGAAGTATGTCAGGGGGTATATAGTTTTCGTCTTTCCGTCCGTTCGTCCGTTTGTCCGTTCGTTCGTATGTTCGTTCGTTCGGTCGTTCGTCAACCTTTACGTCAAAGTTTTGCGTTAAACCTTTTTGATTGCTCATATCTCTGTAACCACAGGTTGGATTCTCTTCATATTTGGTACAGGATATCTCTATAGCAATACCTTTCATATGGAGTATCTAAGCACCTGGGTCAAGCCCCTGGGTGGGTTGTCTGTCTGTCCGTCTGTCTGTTCATCTACTTTTACGTCAAAGTTTTGTGTTAAACCTTTTTCATTGCTGATATCTCTGTAACCACATATTAGATTCTCTTCATGTTTGTTACAGGATATCTCTATAGCATTACCTTTCATATGCAATATCTAAGCCCCTGGGTCAAGCCCCTGGGTGGGCTGTCTGTCTGTCTGTTCATCTAATTTTACGTCAAAGTTTTGTGTTAAACCTTTTTCATTGCTGATATCTCTGTAACCTCATGTTAGATTCTCTTCATGTTTGGTATAGGATATCTCTATAGCATTACCTTTCATATGGAATATCTAAGCCTCTGGGTCAAGCTCCTGGTAGGGCTGTCTGTCTGTCTGTTCATCTACTTTTACGTCAAAGTTTTGTGTTAAACCTTTTTCATGGCTGATATCCCTGTAACCACATGTTAGATTCTCTTCATTTTTGATAAATGATTTCATGATGCATGTCCCTTCGCCCACCCATGGTGACCTTGACCTCAAGGTCACGGACTTAGAAATTTTTGCATTTGGTTAAAGTTTTATGTCAAAGTTTATAGATGCCTGTATGTTCTATTTGATGCCCTCACTCCCTTGGTCCATTTAGGAATTTTATGTTTGGTTTAGCTTTTACAAGCACATTTATAGATTCTTATAGCTTCTTGACTTCATTCATATCACATACAAGCTCGAAAGATATATCAGAGGGTGACCCTGGCCGGGGATATACGTGACCCACTGGTCACTTTCTCTAGTTCATTCTGCTTCTTAATCTATGGTAAAAATAGTCTATCCTAACCCTTCTCTTGCTGAATATTTATTTAAGCCACACCCGTTTCTGCCTATCAACCAATGAAAGTACTTGATGTTATTGATTGCTACAAATTCATAAACTGAATGCCAAACAGTGTAGATCCTGATCCAGAAGCCATCTGATCTGGATCTACACTGTTTGCAAAGATAGGGGTTGTCGTGAACAGCAAGATAAAGGCTAACAAATATTTCAACTTTTCTTGGCACATTGTAAAATATGATTTAAGATCTAATCTGTCATTACATAGCATTAATCTTTCATTACATTTTTAGCATTTAATTGGCCCAGCTTGTGTGTCCTTGAATGTATTTGCAAATCATTAATTTAAACTATTTAATCATAAATTTATATCAATCTGATGAGTTCTTCTATGCTTATGGGACCGAATCCTTATTAACACCTTTGATCATGATTACTCTTCAAATATTATCAGGCAAACAGGATTTTAATTGAAAAATTTGTTGGACTTGATTTGTAATACCATCCCACTCACTGAACTAGATATTTGTCCTTACAGCACTAAGCAAAACAACAGATGACATTTTTAGGGCCCCGCACTGAAAGTGTGGGTGCCCTATAGTAATCACTCTGTCCGTCCGTCTGTCTGTCTGTCCGTCCGTCTGTCCGTCCACAAATTTTTTTATCCTCCATAACTTTTTATTATTCCTGGATGGATTTAAATATTACTTGGCATCATTCTGTCCGTCCGTCCGTCTGTCTGTCTGTCTGTCTGTCTGTCCGTCTGTCCGTCTGTCCGTCCACAAATTTTTTTATCCTCCATAACTTTCTTATTCCTGGATGGATTTAAATATTACTTGGCAGAAATGTTAACCATAATGTGATGGAGTGTTGCGCGCAAGACTCAGGTCCGTACCTCAAAGGTCAAGGTCATACTTAGAGGTTAAAGGTCAAAAAAGGGTCTTTCCTGTGTCCAATTAATAACTTTGTTATTATTCCTGGATGGATTTAAATATTACTTGGCAGAAATGTTAACCATAATGTGACGAAGTGTCACACGCAAGACCCACAGCCGTACCTCAAAGGTCAAGGTCATACTTAGAGATAAAAGGTCAAAAAAGCGTCTTTTTTATTGTGTCCAATCTATAACTTTCTTATACCTGGATGGATTTAAATATTACTTAGCAGAAATATTAACCATAATGTGACAGTGTGTCACGCGCAAGACCCAGGTCCGTACCTCAAAGGTCAAGGTCATACTTAGAGGTGAAAGGAAAAAAAAAACGTCTTTTTAACATCAACATTTTCCTACTCCTCTGATAGCGCTGCCGGGGCCCTAGTCAGTTTCACTGACAGCTCTAGTTTTTTTATTTTTCAGAGAAATCATAATGTTGAACATTTCCCGTCAGCTGATGCACATGATATCTTCAACCCTATTTTTCTCTGAAAAGTAAGTTAAGCCTTCTCTTTCTGACTATTCACTTTATCCACACCCAAAACCAATCAGATTACTTAATGTAATTTATTCCTACAAATTCATATACTGAATGCCAAACAGTGTAGATCCTGATCAGATGGCTTCTGAAGTAGCCATCTGATCAGGATCTACACTGTTTGCAAAGAAAAGGGTTGTCGTGAACAGCAGGATAAGAGTTAAATGTAATCTGCTTCAATTTTACTTAGCACCTTAGGCATAGGCTCCTGTGCCCACTTTATATTGATCACGTTAATCCTATTGTACCGCAAAGACATTCCAATTGAATCGTTTGAATATTTAATCTTTTTAATCTTTTTAAATCACTGCAAGGTAAGAAAAATGTGTAGACTTTAAAAACAGTCTTTGAGTATTATTAAGTGGTGTGGTCACATATAACAGTAGCTCCAGGATGTTATTATTATTACAATTATTTCTACATTGTTACCATAGTGTTTGACACCTTATTATGAGTAAAAAGAAGGAAAAGATGTAGTTTGTCAAGGATTATATTTGGAAACATATTTGTACAAAGGTTAAAATATTACCAGACTGGTATTTGAACAGTTTGTCAGGGAGGCTTAATATTTTACAGTAAGTGCGGACCCATATAGGTTTGTTTGTTTCTTTCGGGTTTAATGGCTCAGTCAACACTATTTAAGTCATACAGAGCCTGTCACTTTTCCTGGGCAGGCTTGCAGTAAGCAGTTAAACAGTACAGTGCACATTCTTTCTCCAGAAACTGACCACTGCTGTTAAGGGAGAGAATGACCTTAGATTTCTAGTCTCCATGAAAGAATGTTGCCGACCTGGCAGCAGTGAGGTATCGAACTTGCACCTCCAGATCACCTGTCAGACATGCATCTGATTGATCATGTAAACAGATAAAGCGAAAGGGATCTATGACAACTCACTGACAGACAACTGGCCGACATAATGTTTCATTGGCAACTTTTTCTCGTCGACAACAAACTCGCGACACGACAACTGGCTGAAACGACAGGTTGATGACAGAAATTTAGAAAACTCGTTGAAACTCACTGGCGCTTACACCGATACTCATGGACACTTGTTTTTCCTGGTTTAACCCTTTTTATCATATGACATCGCGTCTGAGGGTGTAATAACGTCATGTATTATTTTCGATAATCCACTAGTGGATTAAATATGCAAATAGCTAGATACGTCCCGTAACGTTTAATGTACAACGTCCTTAACAATGTCGCGTTTACTAATGGCGGAATATTGACATTTTTGTAAATAATCGTGAATAAAATGCGTTTTAAAAGTCATATGATAAATAGAATCTTGCATTCATGCTCGTGTATTATTGAATTTATTAAACTCGTTGAGGAAAAGGGATAAAATGCTCAGCAAAGCCTCGCATTTTATCCCTTTTCCACAACTCGTTTAATAAATTCAATAATACATGAACACTCATGCAAGATCCTCTATTAGTACCGAATGGAATCTTCCTCCTTATATATAGCAGGAGTCCATTCCAAAGTTAAGGGGTGTCAGTTTGTGTTTTCTTCAAAATTTACTTGGAAAATGGCTTAACTTTTCTCAAACAGTGTAGGCCCTATCAGATGCATTCTGCAGCATCTGATCTGGACCTGTACTGTTTGTCTGGGTACCCGTTTTGGAATTTCCTGCACAAAATTTGGGTAATATCCGCCATACATGAAACAAACAGGAGCGGCATTAGTTTCCTGCTCTCATGCTTTTGTCCTTCGCTGGTTGTTTCGGTGAGTTGTCGTTGTCGATAAGCTGTTTTTTGCTTTCGGTGTGTTTTTATTTTTTAAGTTGTGTCATTTTCAGAGTTGTTTGTCGGAGAGTTGTCATGCAGCAAATTGAAGGATAGTTTCTCTTATTTCTCCATATAAACCTATATGTTGTGGGTATTCATTAGAACCGCCTTCCTGAGGTGGTACTAATAAATCCCCATAACACAGGTTTTTATGGCAAATTTACAAAAACTATCATTCCATTGTCACAAAATTATGCACCTTAAATGATGTGTTATTTTTTTTACAAATGTGCAAAACCGCCTCTTTGAGATGGTTCAAACGAGCACCAAAAATCTAATATATTTTAGCAAGAAAATATACATGTGTTAATGTCCTTATAAACCCAACTTTTCTCTTTGTAAAGTGGGGTTTACAAGGGTTTTCCTGATGTGACAAGACTTGATCATATGTGTGAGAATAACAATTCACCTTTATGTGACCTTCTATATACAAAGAAAATTACAGTCATATTCTCTGAAATGGGTGTCAAATATTTTATCACAAAATCTTGTTCAGATTTGCTATTGAAAATTTGTACATTAATATTTCCTAATGTTGTTTCGAGCATGGTGCAGAAATAACCATATATATAAAAACTCACATGTAGAGAAATACAAGACAGTTGATGGTGCTTACATGTGCCAGATAGGCAAACAGTATTGTAATTGAAAAAAAAAAACAAAACAAAACAAAATTTCCTGTTAGTGATATTATTGCCTTAAGACCGCCTACCCGACGGGCCTCTGTGGCCTAGTGGATAAGAGCGCTGACTCTTAATCATTATGTTGAGACTCACTGCTTTGGTCAGGCCTCTTTTCTCTGGGTACTTCGGTTTTTGCCCACCTATGATTACCGTATCAATCAGCTTGAAATATGTGAAATAATATTAAGAGAGAGAAATAGAGAAAAGTATTCTACCAGAATATGTTCCTTTTCAAAGCTGGAAGAGTCCATTTCAGTGCCTAAGGGATGAAAAGCTTAAAACTTTTATATAGAGGGATATAAAAATAGTTTTGAGAGTGTAGACCTTCTCTATAATTGATGATAATTATGGGACGACCTGAAAAAAAAAGTATTTCATAGAATCTCTTTTCCATGCATTGATATACATTAACCCGTTGCATAAGACCCCCGTCCGTCAGGGCTTGGAGAAAAATATTGGGTTGCATTGTGCTTCCATGCAGAGTTGAAACCTACCCCACATGAGTACAGTACAGCTTGGAGACAAAGCGGTGCGATGCGTGTCATGTAAAAGTCCCACAAAATTGGAAGCAATATCTCCAGAATGACTCAAATAGTGTTGACGGGGGCGTAAAACCTCAAATCAAACAAACAAAATCCATTTCATGTTGATAATTTAAGTTTAAGGGGTACTTGAAAGAATGACATTTGGAGGTGTTAAATCCAGCTCTGAGTTCAGGTGTGAATGGCTCCTGCTTTATCCGTCCTTTGCAGACACTGTACACAATCTGTTTACAACACTATTGTTGGGGTCTGTTAAGGAACTGTTTTACAGAAAAATGTATAGATTATATGGAAAAGTGACCAGTGACACATCTTAAAACAGTTTTATATCCAAAACTGTGTTATAATGAGAGTGTTATATAGAGGTTAATATGTATATGTGATTTGAAGGCTACTTCTGGTGGGTATCTTCAGTACATGGCCTAAGTTCTTAAAAGCATGATTATCTAAACTCTCGTCTAAACTATTAACCCCCTGAGTGCCAGATTTATTTTTGGTCCCTGGCATTTTCTATCACTTGAACCACGTGAATATACCATCAAAAACTTTTTTAAGTAAAAACTTGTTTTTGCCCCAAACAGGTCTAATGAATTGCAACATACTTGAGCTAGTTATTTCCCTTAATGGGTTGCTCTAAAAGGTGGAATCACATTGGTACTCCAGGTTACAAAAATGAAGCTAGGCAGTCGTAACTATGTGACTAGGGTCTCGAATTTCGATTTAACAAGCTCATTATAGTGGTCACAATGATAACTTAGTTTTTACTAAGCATGTACAATATCATATGCTGGAAAATGTGAGTCAGTAGCTTCAAAACAATTCAAATTACACTACTACCTCTTTATAACACACACATTGGGGTTCAAAGTAGACAGTGAGTATACGTAAACAACCATGTTATGTCCAAACAAACAAACCGGGGCCCTAGTCAGTTTCACTGACAGCTCTAGTTCAGGCAATTTCAGTAAAATTCCTCTATTAAGACTACCTTTGGGACTGTTCAGAATTGGTCTTAATAAGACCACCTTTGAGACTGTTCAAAAGTGGTCTTTGAGACCACTTTTGAACAGTCTGAAAGGTGGTTTCTGACCAGAGGACACTGTATGCCAAAACCACAGAAACCTACTAAATAAGGTTTTCAAAGCAGAATTGGTCTTAATGTTAGGTGGTCTTAACAGCAGAATTCCACTTGAGTAGTTTAATATCTAATGTTGGCATCAGAGCTTTCAGTTACGGTTGTAAATTCTTCAACTTTGAATTCATCTTGATTAACCACTTCAGTGAGAGTTAATAACCATATATAGGTCACTAATGTCACAGATTTTACACTTTTATTATTTTCTAATCATAAATTAAAATCTGTAGAACATTTTACATTATTTTTATAATAATTTTAATTCAGTAGAGGGAAAGTTCCCACAGTATGGCATTCATGAAGTTTTAGCAGATTCACAATGTTTGTAATGAACACCCTCAAAGCCACCACTTATACAACACAGTTTGTTAGAACACAGTTTTGGATATAACATGGTTTCAAGATGAATCCAAAAAAATATAGATCATTTAGAAAAATGACCATAAATGGTAATTTTTATGTCCCCCCACCGGAGGGGAGGGGGACATTGTTTTTGGTGCGGATCCAGTTTGTGTTGGCGTTGGCGTCGGCATAGCCTGTTTGAAGCACTATTTCTCCTGAACCTATGGATGGATTTTAACCAAACTTGCAAAGACACATCACTAGGATATGGGAAAACAGGCATTAGGTGATGTTGACCTCAACCTCATTTTCAAGGTCACAGCGACCCAAAAACAGTCATTTTTGGGCAAAAAATGGCTTGTCTGCACCCTATCCCATTAAGGAATTGATTGATTTTAGTCAAACTTGGTACAATATATCATTACAACATACCACAGATTTGGTTAGATTTTGTGACCTTGACCTTATTTTCAAGGTCACAGCCACCCAAAAACAGTCAATTTGGGCCAAAAATGGCTTGTCTGCACTCTATCTCATTAACATATTGATTGATTTTAGTCTAACTTGGTACAATATATCATAACATCAAACTGCAGATTTGTTTTGGTGATGTTAACCTCACTTTCAAGGTCACAGCAACCCAAAAAGAGTCATTTTTGGGCCAAAAATGGCTTGTCTGCACTCTATCTCATTAATGAATTGATTAATTTCAGTCAAACATTGTACAATATATCATTACAACATACCGCATATTTGATTTTGGTGACCTTGACCTCATTTTCAAGGTAACAGCAACCCAAAAACAGTTATTTTGGGCCAAAGATGGCTTGTCTGCACTCTATCTCATTAATGAATTGATTAATTTCAGTCAAACTTGGTACAATATATCATTACAGCATACCACAGATTTGATTACAGATTTAGTGACCATGACCTCATTTTCAAGGTCACAGCAACCCCAAAACAGTCATTTTTGGGCCAAAAATGGCCTGTCTGCACTCTATCTCATTAAGGAATTGATTGATTTTAGTCAAACTTGGTACAATATATCATTACAACATACCACAGATTTGGTTAGATTTTGGTGACATTGACCTCACTTTCAAGGTCACAGCGACCCATAGACACTCATTTTGGGGCCAAAAATGGCTTGTCTGCGCTCTATCTCATTAACGAATTGATTAGTTTTAGTCAAACTTGATACAATATATCATTACAACATACCGCAGATTTGGTTAGATTTTTGTGACCATGACCTCATTTTCAAGGTCACAGTGACCCTAAAACAGTCATTTTGGGGCCAAAAATAGCTTGTCTGCACTCTATCTCATTAACGAATTGATTGATTTTAGTCAAACCTGGTACAATATATCTTTACAACATAGCGCAGATTTGATTAGCTTTTGGTGACCTTGACCATTTTTACAAGGTCACAGGCTCCCAAAAACAGTCAATATATTTTGGGACAAAAATGGCTTGTCTGCTCTCTGTCTCATTAACAAATTCATTGATTTTTGTCAAACTTGGTACAATATATTATTACAACAAACTGCAGATTTGATTAGATTTTGGTGACCTTGACCTTTTTTTCAAGGTCACAGCGCCCCAAAAACAGTCAATTTTGGGGCATAAAATGGCTTGTTGCGGCTTACATTTTGGTGACTTTACCCCAGTTATTAAAATCAAATGGGTGTTTAAGATATTTTTATGGTGGGGGGACTTTGTTTTCCTCTGAAAACATTTCAAGTTACCGTAAAAATTCGGCTATAAGGCGATTCGGCTATAAGACGGGACCCCTTTTTCAGTTCTTCTAATGTGGGATTTTGCTTATACTCTTTTATAAGACGGGTCAAATTTTTGCCATATCTGTCGGGGCCTATCTGCTACCGCTAGATGCCGTTTAGATGTGAGAAATCGGCCTTTTTTCGTCAGAAAACCCCTCTACTTACCCCTCACATGGCTTTGTTTATGTCTGTTGACATAGTGTCTTCGTTTGTGAGAGTTACAAAGAGAGACAACTCTTACTGAATCTGAATCGGTAGGTCTATTAAGCATCGGGAAAAGGGGGAAACGTCGGGCCGATACGTCATATCGTTGTCGGCCCGAAGTTGGCCCGGTACATGCTTTGCTGACTAAGGCTAGACAGCTTCACAGACTTCTATTTAATAGACGACAGGGCTGACAAATCCATTTCCTGCCTGAGACAAGACCGAAATCGAGCCGGGCAGGTGCACTTTGACCTTATGAAGCCCGGTCGGGCAAGTGCAAAAAAAATCGTCTACAACTGTCAGTCTTTCTGAGTCCTTAAATCTGGTAAAACTAGACCAGTAAGTAAATCGCAATAATTAATGCAGACAAACAATCTGTGTATTTATTACGGTTCAAGTATGACACTATTGTTAATCCCTGTCTTATAATTGCCACCCTGCGGTGCGTGTCGATAAGGTTTGAAAATATGGTCAAGTTATGTCTCGTATTTGCGTTTATCCTCCAATCATAAAATTTAATCCACAATCAATGTGAAAATGATTTAATCGCTCCTCAGACAATTAGCTACATCTAACGGTAGAAGTTTGCATTACAAAAATGGACTCTTCTACGATCTCATGAATGGTTATGTTTTGGCGCCAAATAACAGACACTGGGCGAGAAAAGTGGAACGCTGTTGTTGGTTATTGACACGGAGCTTCTGGGGATAATTCGGGAGCTGTGCAAAGCGCTGGTTTTCTATCCACATCTATTCACAACCGTTAAGCTATCGAGAAAATATTTTTTACCGGTTCCTAACGGGTTTTTTTTATGAACGAGATACACACAATGACATTAAACACGTGTTGGGATGCTGGCGTCGGATGACGTCATTTACCGATCACTTGCAGAAAAATGGTAGCGTCTGTTTGTGGGGGGCGATTTATATCAATTCAAATATCATCGATCGGCATTTTCCGTATGTTTGGTCTCCGCCGGACATTGCCGGAAAAAAGCATGCAGTCCATGACCTCGGCTATAAGACGGGGTCAATTTTTCGGGCTCACTTTTGAGGGAAAAATCCTCGTCTTATAGCCGAATTTTTACGGTATGTATAATTTATACATTTTTGTTTGGATATAACACGGTTGTTTAACTAGAACGGTTTCTGTAATAGTGTTGTTATAAGGAGGTTTAGGTGTATACAGAAAAGTGCATGGGATATATGAGGTTATTGTTTACCTTAGTTTTGCTCTAAACCATAGATTGTGGGTAGTCACTAGAACCACCTCATTGAGGCAATTCTGCAAAGCACCAACATGTCATGTATGCAGCAGAGATAAAAATAATATAAAGCATGTTTGTTAGAAAGTTTAAGTTTTGAGCAATGAAATAATGCGCTATGTCACACGGGTGTGTTACCATTAAAGGAAGATTTTCCCACAGGTGGTTTAACCCTTTTTGTACCAAATGGAATATTCCTCCTTATATATAGCAAGAAACCATTCCAAAATTTAGGGGTGTCAGATTGTGTTTTCATCAAAATTTAATTTGAAAATGACTGAACTTTTAGCAAACAGTGGAGGCCCTGATCAGACGCCACGTTCTGTGGCGTCTGATCTGGGCCTGCACTGTTTGCCAGGGTACCCGTTTTGGGGTTTACGGTACTAAATGGGTTAATTCTAGTCTGGTTATGTCAAAACAGAGAAGTAAACATAGTTTTTAGCTCACCATTTTTCATTTGGTAATTTTTAACTCGGCATTTCCCATTTAGATGATTTTTGACTCTCATTTGGATAATTTTTATGCCCCCGCATTGGATGATACCAGGGGCATAGAGTTTTTTGGTTTTCCGTATGTGCATCCATGGGTACGTGCGTACTTGCATCTGAATGTACGTCCTTCTGTACGAAAGTGTGTACGTATGTAATCCTGTTAGACTCAGGTTAAGGTTTTTGTACAAGGTAGAACTTGAGCTCATATTTTCCAAACCATACAATAGATTTGATTTATATTTAGTGTGATGATAGATATAGGTCCAAAGTTTTATTTAGCAATGCCCCCACCCATACCCGTGACCTCAAGGTCAAAGTCACGAACTTAGAAATTTCTAATGTTTAAGACCCAGGTTAAGGTATTTGTACCAGGTAGAACTTGAGCTCATATTTTCAAAACCATACAATGAATTTGGTTTATGTTTAGTATGATGATAGATATAGGTCCTAAGTTTTATTCAGCGATACCCTCATCCATACCTATGACCTCAAGGTCAAGGTCACAGACATAGACAATTTTTAATGTTTAAGACTCAGGTTAAGGTATTTGTACCACTTTGAACTTGAACTTTTATGATTCATTTGGTTCATATTTGGTTTGATGATAGAGGCAGGTCCAAAGTTTTATTCAGTAATACCCCCACCCATGCCTATGACTTCAAGGTCAAGGTCGCAGACATAGAAATTTTCAAATTTAAGTATGTTAATATTTTATATTTTCCAAACTTTATAATGTATTTGCTTCATATTTGGTATGACAATAGTTGCAGGTCCAAAGTTTCATTGAACCATACCCCCCACCCCTTACCTCAAGGTCAAGGTCACAGACATAGAAATTTTTATGCCCCCGCATCATATGATGCCGGGGGCATATAGTTTTTGGGTTTTCCGTACGTGCGTACGTGCGTACATGTGTACGTCCGTCTGTACGTGTGTGTGTACGTACGTACGTACATACGTACGTACGTACGTACGTGATCCTGTAACCTCAGGTTAAAGTTTTTGTAACAGGTAGAGCCTGAACTTTTAGAACTCATATTTTCCTAACCATTTGATGGAACTGGTTCATCTTTGGTATGATGATAGATATAGGTCCAAAGTTTTATTAAGCAATACCCCCACCCATGCCTGGGACCTCAAGGTCAAGGTCACAGACTTATAAATTTTCAATGTTAAAGACTCAGGTTAAGGTTTTTGTAACAGGTAGACTTGATCATTTTAGAACTCATATTTTCCAGACCGTTAGATGGAATTTGTTCATATTTGGTATGATTATAGATATAGGTCAAAAGTTTTATTCAGGGATACCCCCACCCATGCCCATGGCCTCAAGGTCAAGGTCATGGACTTAGAAATTTCCCATGTTAAAGACTCCAGTTAAGGTATTTGTACCTGGTAGAACCTGAACTTTTATGATGGCTTTGGTTCATATGATGATAGATATAGGTACAATGTTTTATTCAGCAATACCCCCACCCATGCCTATGACCTCAAGGTCAAGGTCACAGACTTAGACAATTTTAATGTGAAAGATTTAAAAAATCTCAAATTTTCCAAACTATATTATGGATTTGGCTTATGTATGCTATGATGATAGACACAGGTCCAAATATTTATTTGGCAATACCCCCACTCATGCCTATGGCTTCAAGGTCAAGGTCACAGACTTAGAAATTTTTAATTAGATATTTTAAGAGTTGATATTTTCCAAATTGTGCGATGGATTGAGTTGATATTTGGTATACCTGTCCTTTTTATTCAGCGATACCCCCACCCATGCCCATGAGCTCAAGGTCAAGGTCACAGACTTAATAAAAAATTTTAATTATCCCCTCGCACAACATAGCTCTAGCGTCTATATTTCTTCACTGATTTCAATATAACTTCACACAAATGTTCCTTATGACAATACCTCGAACGAGTTTGACTTTCAAGGTCAAGGTCACTCTGGCTATTTTTAGAAAATCTTTGTCATCGTCCTGCGCCTGCATTTCTTCACTGGTTTCAAAATAACTTCACACAAATGTTCCTTATGACAATACCTTGAACGAGCTTGACTTTCAAGGTCAAGGTCACTGTGGCTATTTTTAGAAAAACTTTGTCATTGCTCTAGCGCTTACATTTTTTCACCAATTTCAATATTACTTCACACAGATGTTCCTTATGACAATATTTCTAGCAAGTTCCACTTTCAAGGTCAAGGTCACTGTGGGCTATTTTTAGAAAAACTTTGTCATCGCTCTAGCGCTTACATTTCTTCACCGATTTCAATATAATTTCACACAAATGTTCCTTATGACAATATCTCGAGCAATTTCGACTCTCAAGGTCAAGGTCGCTGTGGCTATTTTTAGAAAAACTTTGTCATCGCTCTAGTGACTACATTTCTTCACTGATTTCAATATCACTTCACACAAATGTTCCTTATGACAATACCTCGAGCGAGTTCGACTTTCAAGGTCAAGGTCACTGTGGCTATTTTTAGAAAAACTTTGTCATTGCACTAGCGCTTACATTTTTTCACCAATTTCAATATAACTTCTCACAAATGTTCCTGATGACAAGGTCACACACTTAGAAAATTTTGTTGCAACATGGATTTTCGGGGTAAGGCGGGGCCCTTGGCGGGGGCATCTGTGTCGTCTGGACACATTTCTAGTTTATATTATATTTTTTGAGAGTTCATATTTCCTGAACCATGTGATGGATTTGCCACATATTTGGAATGATGATAGCTACAGGTCAAAAGTTTCATTCAGCCATAACCCTGCCCCTGCCGCATGACCTTAAGGTCAAGGTTGCAGACTTAGAAATGTTGCCTACTTTAAAGAAAAAATATTATTGTTCATAACTTTTGAACCGTTTGAGATAGAGCTTTCATATTTGGCATGTAAGTTCCTTGGCTTCCCACACAAACAAAAATCTTGACCTGTGATCTTGACCTCGAACTGTGAGCAACTTTGAATAAAAAATGACCGTGCCCGGGGACATGTCCGTGTTTCACAAACACATCTTGTTTACTCCAATTTTCAAAATCCTAGTGAAAACCCATAGGCTCATTCACCATGACTGTCTCAAACTTGTTTAACCATTTTTGTACCAAATGGGATCTTCCTTCTTATACCAGGGTACCAGTATTGGGGTTTCTGGTACTAAATGGGTTAATTTGGAGTCACTGTGAGTGAAGGAAGAAATTCCCATAACTGCAGATATTAATATCGTACTGGGAAACTGCTTAATTGGTCTAAGCCTGTTCAAGAGAAGGTTACTAAGCAGGCCAACATGACCTTACCTTTTTACTGGGCTATTAAATTACACCACACAATTCCTTGGTGGCTTGAACTACCCATGCCTCAAACACCCATGGCCCCAAATGAAGGTTGACAGTACATGTAATTCAACATTGTCAATCAAGACAGGCATTAGCAAAGGAAAAAAGGGCTTGACATTTCCAGCCTTATTTTCTCTTAAAAAAAAAAAAATCTGCTGTTGAATGAAATAAAAGACTTAAGGCCTTTAGGGCACGGTAGTGCTAATTAATAAGGCACAAAACATTTGTAAAAATTGTTGTCATCTTTCACCTGATTATATTGACTTTATTCCATTTGGGAAAACCTTAGTCAACAGATCCAGATCTAGCAATAAATAAAAATATATTCAGTGCTTGATCTAATATCTTGTACTTACTAGGGTTCAACTAAATTATTCATATCTGATCAAAGACACATTATTAAATAAATATATAGATCAAAATTTACATATGTAAATATGAATGAGATCAACTTTAGTTATTCATCAGACATCAAAACCTTGTGCTTTTCAACCCTTTTTGACAAACAACATGGAAAATGGGTCATTACTCCTTTTATACTGGTAGAGGGTTGTTGTCAGCATCTAGTCACAGGTTTGTCCTGTAGCAAATGACTGAAAATCTCCCTCAATTCACCCAACAGTGAATGGGTACCTCAAGTAATTCAGGATCAAAGACAGCAATTGAGCCAGCCAATGTCACTGTCACCCAATCCCAGCTGGGTCCTGAAGTATATTCTACAGTAATTCTCTCAAAAAGCGGCAGTTGTTTTAAGAACTTTAATTTGTATAAAGCATGCTTTCCACTTATACAAAAAGGAGCATACAAGCTAAAATGAAGACATTCTGCTTTTACACCTGATTACACTGTTCTGGAGTCCATGTCTCTTGGTATGAACATTGATATTTGCCATTTGTCTATGGATTAATGATTTTGGATTAACGCTTTGGTACTATGACCTAAACTACTTTAAAAGCATATTTAAATGATTTCAGACTTTCCATACTTATAAACCCTATTGATTTCATTGGGTGACAGGTTTGAGATGTCAATTCATCTCAATCAGATAAAGGAAGGGATGTCTCCAAAATGACCTATACAGTATTGATGGGGACGTTAAACCTCAAATCAAACAAACAAAACAAAAACTTTTCTTTGCACATGATTATAACCAGATAGATGCTTATTAATCAAGTTCCTTTTATCTGAAATATTTTGACAATCACCGACTAGATAAAGAGCACACCCACTTGTCATTGATTGGTCAATGTACCACTAACAGCACCAAACATAATTATTGTGTCAAGTTAAAATTTTCATCAGACAATGTACTGTTTTGAGCTCAAAGGTGCAAATATGGCAAACTTGACTGTCAAACTTGGCTTTATGACAAATGGAGTACAATCTTGCCACCATAGACACAGACTTTTGATCTGACATTTTTAGTTGAATGAAGAGGATGTAGCATGCAGCTGAAACAAACAGTCTGATCAGGGCCTACACTGTTTGCTATTCCATCTGCACTTTATGGACTTCTTGCTGGATTGTGAATTTGTTAAAGTTTTAGGAGAATTACAGCCAGTCCTCAAGGTGTGCAAATTTTTTAGGATTTTTATAGTACTGCCCAGGCGAAAATGAGAGGTCATTACCATGTAGTATCATGTCTTTTTCCATGGCATTCCAGGGACCATGGTTGACCATGTTTTGTTTAATGGCACCACAGAATTTGATAACTATATAGCATGGTCCCAATCAGTTGACCATGAATACCATGGTAGACCCTGGTCTATGGCCATGATAGTAGACCTTAGTCAGCCATGTTTGACCATGGTGTTGGAGACCTTCAAATACCATGGACAGCCATTTTTGTCTTCACTTAATATATCTTTTATAATTATAATGTAGCAAATCAGTCAAACTGAAATGTATTCATCAAGTTCTGTATGCATGTCATTAAAGACCTCAGCCCAACTGGAAGATACTATTATAACAAAAAGAAATTCTTTACATTTACATTGTATTTTTGAAATTCTGTTAATAACATTCTCGAAAATCATCTCTTAGTGGTGATCAAAGTGTTGATATGAAAGTTCTGTAGTATAACTAGATGGGATCTTGTCTACATAAATGCAAATAAGTAAATAATTAAAATTTTTACTTATAAACAAGTGAATATAAATTTCCAAAGATAAATAATTGTAGAATCAAGAGAGGTTATAAATTACAGGGGAGGCTACTGAAATGTCCACTGGATTTATGGACAACATCAACTTTATTCATGGACAATGTATAGGGGAGAGTGAATTTTCTACAGGCAGGTACCTCAGGCCTTAAAGCCAAAGCTGAAAAAAAATAATTTTGCTCTTATTAGAGTGATGTTTGTTTGATTTGAGGTTTAACATCTCTGTCAACACTGTAAAGGTCATTTTGGAGATGTTGCTTCCAATTTTGGGGGACTTTTACCCGACACTGAGATGAAATGACATCTCGGGCCCTGTCACCCAATGAAACCAATAGGGTTTATATGCATGGGTGGTCTGACTCGCACCACTTTTACCAGGGCATGCTCAGAACCTCCAAGCGGTTTACCAGTACACAAGTGCAGCGGGGTCCGAAAGTGATATATTTATCACTATTATTTATAAGTGATATGTACTTAGGTAATCACTGTTATTTAACAAAAGTTAGGTAATTTTGACCATGGTCCACATTGTTGCTTCGTTGGCATTGGTAGACCACAGTTAGTAGGAAATTTTATGACAATTGACCATGATCAACCATGGTCAACCATAGTAATAATTTTGTCCTTGGTTTCTATACTGATGAGCAGCCATTGTCTACCATATGGAAAACCATGGTTAGTGGGAAATTTTTGACCACTGACCATGATAAACCTTGGTCAACCAATATATAGTAGTATTTTTTACCCTCTTTCAAACTGCTGTCAGCCATGGTCAACCATGATTACAAACATGAAAAAAGTAATGCAGACATTCTTTGATTGACATGTCTCTGATGGGAGCTGTGGGTTGATTATATAGATTCCTGATCATTGCCTCTACTTCTATTCTTTATTTCATAGTACAGTGTATTTGATGGCTGACCATGAAAAAACATGGTAGACCATCAAGATCATGATGACCATGTCAACCATCTGGGTGTATTTGCTATAATGAAGGTGTATGCTGTCGAGTCCTCAACCTTGTTTCATCTCTGTAGTTTTTTATGTATGTTTGTATGTTCTCGGAGATGTTACACTGATGAGTTAGGAAGCCTTCATGCGGACTAAACAAAATTAGTGTATACCGCGACAGAGGTAAGGGCGAGGATTATGGCCATGTAAAATTGATTTAAGCCCCACAGTGGAATTCTTTCCACTGACCGTTCCAAGGCGGTTCTTCTGTGGCGGTTTATTTATGTTGTTGTTTGTTACTTACTGTGTGTGTCGCTTGTGTTTTTTATTTTGGATGGCCATTTGGCCATTTTGTGGGAAAGTAACTGTCCTTATGGCCTTCCTTTGTTTAGGTATCCATTATGGTCTGGTCGCTTCATGTTTGTGTTTCTTTCCCTTTGGTGTCTTTGATGGGTGGAGTAAGTTAATTGTATCGATTCCTGATCTTTGTTTTACTTCTACTTTATGTACAAGTGTGCAAAGGAAAAGTTTGGTTAAGTAAACTGACCACGCAGTTTCATATGACCTTAATAATGTTTTTTTCGTTTTTATTCTATTTTGTTTGCAAATAGCAAATAGTGCAGGCCTTGATCAGATGTCGTGTTCTGTGGCATCTGATCTGGGCCTGCACTGTTAGCCAAGGTACCACTTTTGTGGTTTCCCACATGCAATGGGTTAAACTCCAAACCAAAGTCAAACAGCAGAAAAACTGTTCTTGCATATGCTGCATCATATTTTAGCAAAATTGTCATGATATTGAGATCTTTAAGTTCAAACACCTGAGTCAATCATTACCTGTGAAAGCTTTTTAAATGTAAATTATTTGATACGCCTTATTGTAAGCGTTAACTACAGTGAACGTAATGTAAGTAGTGTATGGATGAATGCTTGATTGCCTCCATATATCAGAAATAAACCTTATGATCACTTTTTACTTTTCGTAAAAGGGCTGTAGATGTATCAAATGTCTTAACTGAAGTTGTGAGTAATAATATTATTCTAAAACCTGTAGATATATTTAAGCAGGGAAGAGGAAGTATCTAGTTTATTACAGTTTGTTCCTTAAAATTGTATTCTTCGGATTAGGAAATATTCTGTAGGGAGAAAAAAGGAATGTCCAACATCTTCCATTAATAAGTTTTGGTTTGTTTCTTTAAAGTTCACTATTTCTAGAGTGTCAGTTGTTTATGGAATGGAAAAAATAATGGATGTTGTTACCATAAACATCAGAAAAAAAAATGGAAAGTAAAAATATAATTTAACAAGCAGTACCTATTTATATTTAAAGCATTATTATCTCTTATTTTTGTTTAACCAGTCTCGCAGACTACAATCTATTGATATTTTTCTTATTTTTCTCCAAAACAGGACTTGAAATCTCATGCAAACTGTCTGCATGAAATGTCAAACCCTTTTTCTTGGAAAAAAGAAGAAAAAAAGAAGAATATTTCAAAAGGTCACCTGCTGAAGAAAATACCCAGCATGCAAAGCGTTACGTAACATCTGTTAGCTTTGAACAACTGACATAAAAATCCTAAAATTTGGACACTTGATGACTTACCGTATTTCTCCTAAAACTTTAACAAGTTTGTTTGGTGATTCAGCAAGGAGTCCAAAAAGTGGAGATGGACTGGCAAACAGTGTATATCCTGATTAGACTGTAGAGCATTCTTGATCTTGGTCTGTACTGTTTGCTTAGGCTTGTCTGCCCCAATACTTAGGATCATTAAGGTACACTAAAACCTCTTCATAACACTATGGTTGGGGTCTGAACCAGAAAATTTAGTATATTTGTTATGCAACCTGTGTTATATCCAAGCAAAAATGTATAGATTATATAGAAAAAATGACCAATTATGGTAATTTTTCTATATACAGTAAAATTTGTAATTTAAGACCACCTTTTGGACTGTTCAAAAGTGGTCTTTAAGACCACTTTTGAACAGTCCCAAAGGTGGTCTCTGACTAGAGTACACTGTATGCAGAAAACGCAAAGAAAGAATAACTGCAACCTACTAAATAAACTTTTTGAAGCAGAATTAGTCTTAATTTTAGGTGGTCTTAATGGCGGAATTTCACTGTTTAATCAATATATATTTAGGTGTTCCATCTTTAAACTGTTTTATATCCAAAACTGTATTATAATGAATTGTATTATAAAGAGGTTTATGTACAATAAAAGAGTTGGAAGTGCAGTAGATCTAGAATTCCTATATTAAGACCACCATTGGGCCTGTTCAAAAGTGGTCTTTAAAACTCTTTTTAAATTTTAACAATCCCAAAGGTGGTCTTTTTCTAGGACACTTGATGTGAAAAAAATACAAAGAAAGGAAAAAGGAAAATTTTCTGCTCTTAATAGTGGATTTTCACTATAACCATATTTTTGTCTATTTCAGACTGAGCTGTTGCTGATTTAACTGGTAACCATGGGTAACAACCAGTCACAACCAAGACCAGCTTCAGTGGACCTGGTCCGTCGACCACCAACAAGGCCAGAAGCTCCTCCGAGCTCTCGACCGATCAGTCAGTTGGGGCCTAATGGTCCAAGTTATCATAGTCCAGAGAATCTAGTTCTTCCAAAGGAGATTCCTATCTTGAAACTGAGGCCTGTGTCTATGGAATTAAGTAAATACAACCCAGAATATCAAAACATATACGGATATAATGATGATGAGTTCTTGAAAAATGAGGGAGAAAATGAAGATCATAGTGAAATAATTGAAAACTTAAGCAAAAGTCCACCAAGACCTCCACCTCCAATACAAAATGGTCATATTCCAAATACAGATGTGGACAATGCCAAGCCAATTTCTCATACCAGCCCAATTCAAACTGAAAACATTAAAACAGAACCAAAGAAAGTAAAGATATGTGAATCAGTTCCTTACAAGCCAACACATCGCAGACAAATGTCTGCATCTGGGTCATCAAATCTGACTGGTCATGAACATATAATATTTGAAGAACCAGAAGAAAACATGGACATGAGAGGGAAAATAGATCCTCTTTATCAGTCATATCCTGGTGTGTCACTCCCAGTGAAAAATAACTTTAATTTGGATTACTCATACCAATTAACATATGTTCAGCTTGCGGAACACAGGAGACAGAAAACTTTAGAGGAGCTGGAAAAAAAGACTGGTAAGAAATTAAGTGAGCTTAGTGCAGATCTAAATGAAAATACTGAAAGACCAGCTTTTATGAGGGATGAATATTCTAGGGTGTCAACAAGAAGCACTGGAAGCACAGGGTCGGGGCTAACCAATAAAAAGAAGAAAGCCCCTCCCCCACCATCACAACCTCCCCCTCCACCACCAGACCCACCGTCAAAAAGTGGAGTTCCTATTCGGAAGCCAAATACACCTATTTATTCACCTGATAATGAACCAATACCTGATTATGATTTGTCAGACTCTCCAAAACGTCAGTTTGTACTTCCACGTTATGCGGTTTCACCAGTTCCCAAGAATATACCCCCACCTCCCCCACTACAGCAAAATTCAAACAAATTAGGAAAAAAGAATGTAAGTGTTAAAAGGACAAATAGTATGGCTGATGGTAAACCAGAAATAATTCTTAAGAAAGCACCAAGTATAAATTCTCCAAAAACTGCTGAAACCCCTGGAGGTAACATACCTTGGTTGCTTGAAATGAAATCATTGTCAGAATCAAAAGCTGCAAGGAGACAAATTTCCCAAGAATCTGCTGAAATTGAACCTCCTCCAGCAGAATCTCAAGATAGAGAGACTGAGACTACAAATATGAAAGCAAATATACCATTAAATTCATCATATACAAAGCTTGTTTTTGAAAGTTCTAAAGGAGACTTTAAAGCAGAAAAGCCAGACCTTGCTAAAACTGACACTGAAAAGGAAGAAATATTTGCTCTTGAAGAATTAGATAAATCAATTGGTGAAGTAATTAATGATGAATCTATAACTGACACAAAATCTCTTGAAAGGAAGGGGTCTCTTAAGACTGAAAAACCACCATCCCCTAAGCTAGCCAGACATCATTCATCTACTGTCTTTGACAGAAAATCAACACCCTCATATGAATGGGCTAATTCATCTCCAGGTGACCCTGTTAGAAGGCTTAGCTCATTATTACAGCATGATATCAAGGTAACTGCACAAGCTAAGTGTCATAAACTTGTTAAACAGACCACACCAGTAGCACCAAAACCTAAGGATCCTCATGAAGTTTTCAGGGAACAGCTTGCAAAAGCATGTGTAGCACGTGAAGAAAGAGTAAAAGTTGAAGGAACAATTGATCAAAAATTGAAAACAAGTTCTTCTGATGCCAGTTTAGGCAGGGTACTGGATGAGAACGATGACAATGAACAGGATACTCAAAGCCAAGTATCAAAATTATCTGAAAATGATTCCAGTAAGATTCAGTCAGAAAGAAAGAATTCTTTAAATGAACCACCTGAAGTAAAACCAAAACCCCGCTATCACAAACATGTCACAATGAATAAAACTAACACTAATCAGCCTGCCTGGAAACAGAAGTCCAAGTCTGGTAGTAGTAAAGCAAATAACAAAGCAGCAGCTTCCTATGATTGGGCACCTGAGGACGATCTGGACTCTGATGATAACCTTTCTGATAGGGAAGAAATTTCTATGAGAAAGGGTGCTTCAGAGGGTTTCAAATCAAGCATAATTCCAAATACAGTGTTGGACTTAAAGTCTCAGAAGAAGCAGAAAGGAACTAACAAGTATAAGAAAAACACTGAACCTTCTGAGGAACAGAGCAAAACAAAGTTTGGAAGTGTAAAGAAGCTGAAGAAATCAGTGCATAAGGGTGTGAGAAATGCTTTTGGATCCATTAGCAAAGCTTCTGGAAAACTGTTACGCAAACAAAAATCAGAGGAAATGGAGGCAGTGGAGGATGCACCTAAAAACTGGAAATTTTCGAAAAAATCCGCGAAGGGAAATACAAATCTAGATAATTATGACAGATATTGCATGTCAAATGGTTATCATGCTGGGACTGATTCTGAGTATGATGACCATTCTGAAACAGAGTCAAGAGACTTTTCCCAACATAATGGTAGTATAAATTCTGATGATGAAACAAGTGATGAGGGAATAGCAGAGCAAATAGCTCAGAATATAAAACGTGCAGGGGTAGCATATGTTAATGACAAGGGTGAGTTGGTTGTTCTTCCCGATGATAAGTCTGTAGATAGTAAAAACAAGGAAGTAAAACGTGAAAAGAAAAAGAAAAGAGATAAAAAACATGAAAAAGATGGGGAAAGTGCAAGAGAGAAAGAGAGAAAGCTGGAAGAGGAGAGGAGAAAACAGTTGGAATTAGAACTGGAAATGCACAAAAGGAGAGAAGCAGAAACAAGGGAACGCCTTCAGAGGTTGGAGGCTGCTCAGTTACAACAGCATATCAATGCTCAATTATTACAACAACAGCAGCAACAGCAACATTACTCAATGCTGTCAGCTCCTCCTCTCCCTCCAGCAGGAGTATTTCCACCAAACTACAACAACCAGACTGATGCACAGCAAACAACTGCCTTTCCAAACTTGTTTAATCAGCAACTACCTCAAAACCCATATTTATCAAATCCAGGACTTTACGGTCAGCCCTCAGGGCCATTGTTGAATGGTTCAGTACCAAACTTGACTTACAATTTAGAGGACTACATGCGGATGTTGGGTCTTCAAACACCTCCAACATCCCAACAAATGGCTTTTTTCCTGAATAATATGACACTAAATGGAATGAATGGATTTCCACAGCAATATGACAGAAAGTCAAATCCCATTTTATATGACATTTTGCATCCTGAGCCAATAAAGCAGCCCTGTAGTATGCAAGCAATGGACCCTAGTGCTAATAATAAACATTTCAACATGTGGGCAAGTTCACCTAACCTTAACAATGAACATGTTAGTGAACCTAATGATACAACAATAAATGAATTTGTAGCTGCTTATCAAACTAATGGTGCTAAAGAAATGGACAGAAAAGCTTCTAAGTCAAGAAACCCTCTTTATTCTAGTGATGACTCAGACAGTGGTTTGTCCCCTTCAAGGACTATGGCACGTGCACAAGTGCAAGACTTTCGCCCTGTTCCAGTTCAAACTGAGTCAGGGAAATTCATGAAGAAATATAGCAGTCCTTTAAGTGATTTCGATGCCTCTAAGTCAGTGCCAGATTTAGGTTTGCCAAATGGTCATGTAAATGGAATACCTTTACATCAGCGTGGTGGCAGTGGGAGTGTCTCTCCTACTAACAGTGTGTCAACTAACGACAGTACGCCTGTGTCATCGTCTGACACACCATCATCACCAGGAAAATCATCAAGTTCTCAGTACTCTCCTGCGATTGCAACAAAGATTTATGGACCAACTGGGTTCAAAACAGTCGTAGATTTTTCGAAAGGATCAGGAAACAATGGTCAAGTAACGTAAGTATCCTTACATTATCTATTTAAGGCTGTGACCACATGAGCCCCGCCAAGCAAATTTGTGTCTTCGAGCATTCCGTCATGACAAATTTTAACTGCGCATGCACAGCCATTCAGAGGGGCCAGGGATATGGCTTTCTGTCTGAAGGTTCCTCTTGATTCACTGCTTGTATGAGCGAGCCGCGAAAGTTCTGGCGAGACTGCGCAGATGCGCAGGCTCTCCTTAACCTTCGCTGCTCGCATAGGCGATAAGTACCAAAATCGCTTGACGGGGCCCACATGATCTGTCAAATTTTTGACTGACACTTTCGACTTTGACAACATTGATTATGTTGACATGTTGTCAACAATTTTTTGTTGACTTTGATAGATTGAAGTTTCCCATTGACAGTTTGATATGTTTGTATTCTACGCAGGTGCAAAAACATATGAGACTTGCATTTGACAAGAATCAATGATGTGGACACAACAGGACTCAAAACATTGTCATATGCTGCAAAATAGATTCAATTAGAAAAGCAATATTGGGCAAATGGCAGTAATATATATGTATACTTCGCCAAATGAGACAGTCCAAAGATGTCAGTATCTACACTGTTTGTACTTTTGTAATTTGTATTCAGATATTTTAACCCTTGACCTGCTGAATATTTATATATGCCACACCCACTACTGATTATCATCCAATCAGATTACTTGATACAAATTATTACAATAAATTCATGAGCTCAATGACAAACAATAAAGAGCAGGACAAGGGTTAATTCTTACCCTGCGGAACCAGGCCTTTGCAAGCAATGTAGATCCTGATGAGATGGCATCTGATCAGGATCTACACTGTTTGTAACTGACAGCTTGTGAATATATAGAAAGAAACTTTATCAACGAGTTTGATTGGTTGACAGAAAGTGATGCAGCAAAATTAATTTATTCAGCAGGACAAGGGTTAAATGTCAAGGTTCTTTATTTGAGCCCTGAAGTAGGTAATCTTCATTAAATTACAAAAGATAAAATGGTATACAGTGTAGATGAGAAGTCTTGTCATACTGTTTGCTTTTGTACATGTATCTGCTACCAGCCCCGATAGCTCAGTTGGTAGAACGGGAGGTTACGGGTTCGATCCCAGGCCGCGACATACCAAAGTCATTAAAAATGGTACTAGCTGCTCCTCGCTTCGCACTCAGATTTACGGGGTAGAGCTAGGACTGGTAGACCCAGTATAATGTGACTGGGTGTGGTATCATGTAATGTGTCTGGGACATGATACTTCAGTGAGGCCGCACTATAAAAGTGAGCAACCAGACACCGTCTTGATATGACTGAAAAATTGTTGAAAGCGACATTAAACCTGAATTCACACACACACACACACACACACACACACACACACACACACACACACACACACACACACACACACACACACACACACACACACACACACACACACACACACACACACACACACACACACACACACACACACACACACACACACACACACACATATCTGCTTTGGTGTTCTAGGATTTGTAGACAGAACTTTTGTATTTAAGGTGTAAGCTTGCACAAGAAATATTCCTACCCTAAAGTTCAGGGAAGAGGTTGCACAGCTTTATGCATTATTTCAGTTTTTATAATCATGAATATTAGATAGATCTTATTAGTTTACTTTGCAGTGTGGGGACCAGCAATTGCTGAAATTATAGGATGCTAAGTGATTACAAATGATTGGTACAAAAATACTGCTAAAATGCACATAAAACCGTTTTTACCCTAAATATTCGGACACCTTAACTCTTTACCATGCTTGTAAAATTTGAGCAAGTACAATTTACTACGGCCCCCGCCCATCGGGGCTTGAAGAAATAGATGAGCTGCATGATGCTTCCACGCAGAGCTGAACCAACCCGCAAACCGCTTAGAGGATCTGAGCCTGGCCAGGCAAAGCGGTGCGAGTGTCGGACTGTCCATGCTTATAAACCCTATTGGTTTTATTGGGCGACAGGGGTTGAGATGTCATTTCATCTCAATGTCGTGTAAAAGTCCCACAAAATTGGAAGCAACGTCTCCAAAATGACATTTACAGTGTTGACGGGGACGTTAAACCTCAAATCAAACAAACAAACAAAACAATTTACTACCCGATGTTGTGTCTAAGAATAGTAGGATGAGTGGCAAACAGTGTAGTCCCTGATGAGATGCCGCATTATGCGACATCTCCTCTGGGTCTACACTGTTTGCTCAGTTCTGTCTGTCCGAGAACATACGGTAAATACGGTAGCCAATCTAAATTAAAGGTCTCTTTAGTTCGTATCTACTATACTATGCAATTTCTTGCTCATTTGAACAAGAAAAATATTGGGACATAATATACTCTTAAACGAGTTGGAGATTATTAAGTATGATTCAAATGTGGGCAAAATCAGGCATGCAAAACACAATTTGTGGTACGGTCGTGATTGAGTATGATTGACTTGTTTCGAGCTTGTTTGAAAGTTTAGCATCTTTACAGTTGAATTAAGTTAGTAGTAAGTTTAGTGAGTTCGAACAATAAAGTTCTTAGCCCTCAAAGTAGACAATGACATATTAGAGATACCTTTCAAGTTACAGGGCAGTTAAGTAAAAATCTATAAAGAACTGAATGATCAATAATAATATTCAGAAAGGTTAGCCAATTTTACACAGGTAAACCTAAAATGGGCTATTGGCAAACAGTGCAGGTCCAGATCAGACACTGCAGAACACAGCATCTGATCAAGGACTTACATGTAACTGTTCACAAAAATCCTGGCCATTTTTAAATCCGTTTCTAAAATCATCTCAACATGGTTTGAAATTTACTACAACTATATTCATAAGGTTGAAAATGGGTTAATATTTTAAGTTCCAAGCACAACTTGAACATAACGCATTTTACCAATAACGTACTTTCTATTATTTTTAAAGGACAGACTTGATCTTTTGTGTGAATTGTCTCTCTGAAATGTAATTTCCATTTTTTCTCTGACAATAAGAAAAGAATACCGAATATTTGAACATGTCAGCAGCTGAGGTTGTGACTGATATTTTAGAGGTTAATGTTATGCTTTTTAATTTACTTTTTATGACAGATGTCACTTAGAAAAGCTTTTATGAGCCTGGGACACAGAATCTTGTACCATATTGATCCTAAGTATTGGGACAGACAGGCCTGTAAGCAAACATTGCAGACCCAGATCAGACTGCTCCTGTGGGAGCAGTCTGATCAGGGTCTACACTGTTTGCCATTCTGTCTACACTTTTCAGACTCCTTGCTTGATTGGTAAACAAATTTGTTAAAATTTTAGCAAACTACAACAAGTGCGAATTTTTTTAGGATTTGTATGGTCATTAATTTTGGACCGAAAATCCCAAAAAGGGACATTCAGGCAAACAGTGCGGACCCAGATCAGCAACTGATCAGGGCCATCATTGTTTGAAAAAACTTCATAGATTACAAAATCTGTACATGTACAACCTAGATTCTTGCTTTATAAGATGGATCAAAAGATAGAAACTTGAAACTTTGGGAACTGATAGATCTTTGGTCTTGGGAGTGCATGACCCTTTCAGAATTTTGATCACAACCCTTTATAGGGGTGGGCCCAGGTGTTGGGGCCTACGGGGGGTCAAAAATAAAAATTTCCAGAACATGGTCGTGTAACATATCAAAGCGAATGGGATGATGAGTGAATATTTAGTGGCGTGGGGATATGCGATGGCGTGCCATCGACTGTGTAATTCTAGTTTAACAATGAGCTCGATATAAATGAAATGAAAACAAAACAAAAACAATACAAAAAAAAAATCTTTTAAAATTAAAGGGTATTTAACAACTCATAAATTTGGATGTTACAACAAACTGGAAAATTAATAGCTTCTCAGATTGCTGAACAGAGAAAATTGCTTTGTTTGATGAAGGTTGAAATTATCCATAATTGCTTCATTATTTATGACTTGTTGCATTTCTAATCAATACATGTGTGCACTTGTTGGCATGTGCTCACTGAGAACAATATGTTAACCCTTATCCTGCTGAATATTCATATATGCCACACCCACTACCGATTATCAGCCAATCAGATTACTTGATGCAAATTATTGCAACACATTCACAATCTGAATGGCAAACAATGTAGATCCTGATCAGATGGCTTCGTCAGAAGCCATCTGATCTGGATCTACATTGTTTCAAAGATAAGGCATATCCGGGATTAGCAGGACAAGGGTTAACCCTTATCTTGCTGAATATTCATCTAAGCCACACCCATTTCATTATATCAACCAATCAAATTACTTGATGTAATTTATTGCTACAAATTCATAAACTGAATGCCAAACAGTGTAGATCCTGATCAGATGGCTTCTTCAAAATGACCTTTACAGTGTTGAAGGGGACGTTAAACCTCAAATTAAACAAACAAAACAATATAGCTGGAATGAGTCTGTTTCAAAATTTAAGGGTGCTTCAAAATTTATTTTGAAATGGCTGAAGTTTTTGCAAACAGTGTAGACCCTGAATGCTGCCTTCTGTGGTGTCTGATCTGGGCCTGCACTATTTGTCAGTATCCCGTTTTGGGGGTTCCTGTAAAAAAATTTGTGTGTTTCAGTCTAAACTTAGTTGATTTTTAACTCGCCTGTTCGAAGATCATGGAGAGCTATTGTTGTCACCTTGGATGTGCACGTTTGTGATTGCGTGTGCATTCCCGTCACACTGCGTTAAAGTTTTTCAAATGCTTATTGTCGCGCCTGCTATTAGCATGGCGCGATATAGGCGCCCGATTTTCCGTTCGTTCGTCCGTCCGTTTGTTAAGGCGTCAACATTTGCGACCACCCTAGCGTTCACCCTGAGGTTCAAGTTTATTTCTCAAGAACTATAAGAGCTTCATTAATGATACTTGGTACAAACTTGTGTCTGGGGATGACAACTTACATGCAAGCATCCATATTTGACCTTGACCTGCATTTCATGGTTCACTGACTTTGTAAAATATTGCGACCACCCTAGCGCTCACCCTGAGGTTCAAATTTATTTCTCAAGAACTATTAGAGCTTCTTTAATGATATTAGGTACAAACTTGAATCTGTGGATGGCAACTTAAATGCAAGCATCCATATTTGACCTTGACCTAAATTTCATGGTTCACTTTGTAAAATATTGCGACCACCCTAGCGTTCACCCTACTGGTCAAGTTAATTTCTCAAGAACCATAAGAGCTTCATTAATGATACTTGGAACAAACTTATATCTTGGGATGCCACATTAAATGCAAGCATCCATATTTGACCTTGACCTACATTTCAGGGTTCACTGACTTTGTAAAATATTGCCACCACCCTAGCGTTCATCCTAATGGTTAAGTTCATTTTTCAAGAATTATTTGAACTTTATTAATGATACTTAGTACAAGCCTTTTATGCAAGCATCTATGTTTGATCTTGGCCTAGATGTCATGGTTCGGTGACTTTGCATCCCCACAGGCGCGACATAGCCTTCGGCGGAATTCTTGTATCTAAACAGTTACTCATCACTCATCACTGAGCACTCATATTTGGAACTTAAGTACCTGGGAGGGTCTTCTGACGTTCAAAGACAACAGACCCCAGAGTTAATGCCCCGGGGTGGGGCTAGGCGTCAAAATCTAGAACACCTATGTAATACTGTGTTAAAGTTTTTGAAATGCTATACATGTATCTCAACAGACTCATCACAAAGCATTCATATTTTACAACTTGGATACCTGGGAGTGTCTTCTGAGATTCCAAGACAACACACCCCTGGGTTCATGCCTGGGAGTGGGGATGGGGTGGGGCTAGAGGTCAAAATCTAGGGCACCTTTGATATTTGTTATATATGTTTCCATTATGCTGACAAGTTATAGACACAAGCCAACCATGTGACATTGGTTCAAGTGTAAAAGGGTGAAGGTCATGGTGACCTACATTTCACGGTCCAGTGATTTTGCCTTATATCTTGAAGACTCTTTGGATAAATGTCATACCTGGGATATTAGTGCCATGTGACCCCATGATTGACTTCAAAATATATCTAGGTCACTGTGACCTATATTTCATGGTTCAGTGATTTTGCCTATTATCTCAAATACTATTTGATGGAGAACCTTCATATCTGAATAATCAATTCCATGTGACCAGATGATTGACATTGGTCAATGTGACCTATTTTAATGGTTCAATGATTTTGCCTTATAATTCAGACGCTATTTGATTCTGAAATGTAATATCTGGAATAAATGTTCCATGTGACCTGATGATTGACCTCAAAATATATGTAGGTGAGTGTGACCTATATTTCATGGTTCAATAGTTTTATCTCATATCTTGAAGGCGCAAAACAGGCGAGCTATGCTGTCATGTGACAGCTCTTGTTGTGAAGATGATGTGGGTTCTTATGTTCCATGAAAATTTCCCATTTCAGTGTAATCTCCATAGAAAATGATACCAGTAGTGATCACGATCTTTCCCATTATTTTGACGGGTGAGCACTTTTGCATGAAATGTAACCCCAGTGGGTAAAATGCATAACCATTTTTTTATGCATGTATACACTAACATTTTATTTATTATACATGTATATTACTATAGTAAATACATACATTGCATGAAATACTTAAATGACAATTACCGTAATGATTCGATTAAGTATTGGAACAGATAGGCCTAAGCAAACAGTGCAGACCCAGATCAGATTGCTCCTGAAGGAGCAGTCTGATCAGGGTCTACACTGTTTGCCATTCCATCTGCACCTTTTGGACTCTTTGCTGGATCGTGAAACAAATTTCTAAAAATTTTAGAATTACAGCAAGCCCTTAACCCTTTTTGTACCAAATGGAATCTACCTCCAAATATATATGGCAGGAGTCCATTTTGAAATTTATGGATGACAGGTTGTGTTATCTATAAAATTTATTCAGAAAATAGCTGAACTTTCTGCAAATAGTGTAGACCCTGATCATACCCCGCATTCTGTGGCGTCTGATCTGGGCCTGCACTGTTTGCCAGGGTACTCATTTTGGGTTTCGGGTACAAAATGGGGTAAGGTGTCCAAATTTTTAGGACTTTTATGATATGTAATAGGTAAACTGACCAGCTCGATATGACCTCAATAGTGTTTACTGGGCTGTTACAAACCAACCCAAACCTACAGCTAACCTTTCTTCACATTTAGTGTATCAAGATATTTACAGTAAAATCCCTGTAAGACCACCTCTGGGACTGTTCAAAAGTGGCCTTTAAGACCCACTTTTGAACAGTTCCAAAGGTGGTATTAGTTTCTGGAATACACTGAGTGCAGAAAACACACAGAAAGAATGACTTAAACCATTTAAATATCCTTTTAAAGGAGAATTAGTCTTAATTTTAGGTGGTCTTAATAGCGGTGTAACAGGCCGGTTCTTCCCCCCAGTCAGTTTCTTCCCCGGGGAAGAACTGGGCCGGCCCGTTTCTTCCCCGGGGAAGAAACTGACTAGTCAGTTTCTTCCCCACCCAGTCAGTTTCTTCCCCACCTGAATTTTTTTAGAACCATAGAGAACGAGTAATTTATGCCTCACAAATTGTTTAAAATTCAAAAAGAAACCATTCTGAATTAGTTTTGAGTCTTTACAGCTTGAATGGCAAAATTTTCTCTATGCCATACAATATAATTATGGAGATCCAAGGAAATTTTCATCCCATTTCCAGTATCTATGATTAATTTTCTTAGCTTTTTATGACATTAATTGGTATTAACTAAACAGATATAATAAGCAACAACCCTTTAGTGCTCCAATCTAAATATAATGTGGAAAGTGGAGGTGGCGAAGAACTGGGCCGGCCCATTTCTTCCCCGGGGAAGAACTGGGCCGGCCCGTTTCTTCCCCACCCCAGATTTTTCTGTTTACTAAAAATTCTTCTGATAAATGTTCTTCACTTTTAAAGAAATTGGTATTAACTACAGAGCTATAATAAGCAACAAATGTTTGGCCCTTAAATTTCAATAGAATTTGGAGACTGGGGGGTGGGGAAGAACTGGGCCTGCCCCGTTCTTCCCTACCCCAGATGTTTCCATTTACTAATAATTCTTATGATAAAATTTCCTTTGCTTTTTAGGACAAAAATTGGTAATAAACTAAAAAGATATAATAAGCAACAAATGTTTGGAGCTTTATTATCAAGAGAATTTGGAGGCTTGGGTGGGGCCCAGTTCTTCCCCACCCCAGATGTTTCTGCTTACTAATAATTCTGCTAATAAATTTCCTTTGCTTTTTAAGACATAAATTAGTATAAACTAAACAGATATAATAAACAACAAATGTTTGGAGCTCAATTCTTAATAGAATTTTGAGACTGAGGGTGGGGAAGAACTGGACCGGCCCGTTTCTTCCCCACCCCAGATGTTTCTGTTTACTAAAAATTCTTGTGATAAATTTTCTTCACTTTTATAGACATAAATTGGTATTAACTAAACAGATATAATAAGCAACAAATGTTTGGCACTTAAATTTCAATAGAATTCGGAGACTTGGGGGTGGGGAAGAACTGGGCCGGCCTGTTTCTTCCCCACCCTTGAGTAGTGTTGTACAGTTATGTCAGTTATATTGCTGAAGATGTCTTGGGTGGGGAAGAACTGGGCCAGTCTGTTTCTTTCCCACCCTTGGTAAGTATTGTACTGTTAAGTCAATTATGACATTGAAGGTGTCGGGGTGGGGAAGAACTGGGCCAACCCATTTCTTCCCCACCCCTGGATAGTGTTTTACAGTTATGTCAGTTATATCGCTGAAGATGTCTGGGGTGGGGAAGTACTGGAGTGCCCATTTCTTCCCCCACCCTTGGATAGTGTTTTACAGTTATTTCAGTTATATTGCTGAAGATGTCCTTGGTGGGGAAGGACTGGGCCACCCGTTTCTTCCCCACTCTTGGTAAGTGTTGTATTGTTAAGTCAATTATGACATAGAAGGTGTCTGGGGTGGGGAAGAACTGGGCCTGCCCGTTTCTACCCCACCCTTGGCTAGTGTTGTACAGTTATATCAGAGGATGTCGGAGGCAGGGAAGAACTGGGATGACCCGTTCCATCCCCACCCTTGTGTAGTGATGTACAATTAAATCAGTTATGATGTTTAAGTTGTCTGTGGTGTGGAAGAACTAGGCCGGCCCAGTCCTGCCCCACCCCCAATCTCCAAATTCTATTTAGATTTGCGCTCCAAACATTTTTGCTCATTATATCTTTTTAGTTTATTACAATTTTTGTCTCCAAAAGCGAAGAAAATTTATCACAAGAATTTTTTGTAAACAGAACAATCTGGGGTAGGGAAGAAATGGGCCGGCCCAGTTCTTCCCCACCCCAAGTCGCAAATTTCTAATTAGATTTGAGCTCCAAACATGTGTTGCTTATTATATCTTTTTAGTTTATACAAACTTTTATCTTAAAAAGCAAAGAAAAGTAGCAAAAGAATTTTTTGTAAATAGAAAAATCTGGGGTGGGGAAGAAATGGGCTGGCCCAGTTCTTCCCCACCCCTAATCTCCAAATTCTATTTAGATTTGAGCTCCAAACATTTGTTGCTTATTATATCTTTTTAGTTTATACCAATTTATGTCTTAAAAAGCGAAGAAAATATCACAAGAATTTTTTGTTAACAGAAAAATCTGGGGTGGGGAAGAAACGGGCCGGCCCAGTTCTTCCCCACCCCCTGTCTCCAAATTCTAATTAGATTTGAGCTCCAAACATATGTTGCTTATTATATCTATTTAGTTTATACCAATTTATGTCTTAAAAAGCGAAGAAAATTTATCACAAGAATTTTTTGTAAACAGAAAAATCTGGGGTGGGGAAGAAACAGGCCGGCCCGGTTCTTCCCCACCCCCAGTCTCCAAATTCTAATAAGATTTGAGCTCCAAACATTTGTTGCTTATTATAGCTTTTTAGTTTATACCAATTTTTGTCTTAAAAAGCGAAGAAAATTTATCACAAGAATTTTTTGTAAACAGAAAAATCTGGGGTGGGGAAGAAACAGGCCGGCCCGGTTCTTCCCCACCCCCAGTCTCCAAATTCTAATAAGATTTGAGCTCCAAACATTTGTTGCTTATTATAGCTTTTTAGTTTATACCAATTTTTGTCTTAAAAAGCGAAGAAAATTTATCACAAGAATTTTTTGTAAACAGAAAAATCTGGGGTGGGGAAGAAACGGGCCGGCCCGGTTCTTCCCCACCCCCAGTCTCCAAATTCTAATAAGATTTGAGCTCCAAACATTTGTTGCTTATTATAGCTTTTTAGTTTATACCAATTTTTGTCTTAAAAAGAGAAGAAAATTTATCACAAGAATTTTTTGTAAACAGAAAAATCTGGGGTGGGGAAGAAACGGGCCGGCCCGGTTCTTCCCCACCCCCAGTCTCCAAACTGTATTTAGATTTGAGCTCCAAACATTTGTTGCTTATTATATATTTTTAGTTGATACCATTTTTTGTCTTGAAAAGCAAAGGAAATTTATCACAAGAATTATTAGTAGACAGAAAATTCTGGGGTGGGGAAGAACTGGGCCGGCCCAGTTCTTCCCCTCCCCCAGTCTCCAAATTCTATTTAGATTTGAATGTCAAACATTTGTGGCTTATTATATCTGTTTAGTTAATACTAATTTATGTCTTAAAAAGCAAAGAAAATTCATTAAAGATGCTTGAATTGGGATGCATATTTTATTGCATCTCCATGAATGGTGAAGCATAGAGCAAATTTTGTCATTCAAGCTAAAAGGACCCAGAACTTATTCAGAATGGTCTCTTTTCTCATTTATAACAAATTGTGAGCTGAAAATTATTCGTTGACTATTGTTCTGAAAAAAATTCAGGTGGGGAAGAAACTGACCGGGTGGGGAAGAAACTGACTAGTCAGTTTCTTCCCCCGGGGAAGAAACGGGCCGGCCCAGTTCTTCCCCCGGGGAAGAAACGGGCCGGCCCAATTCTTCCCCGGGGAAGAACCGGGCCAGGGGAAGAAACTGACCGTTACAGCGGACTGAGTCATATTTGAAATGCTGACTTCACAATATTCTTTTCAAAAGATTTGATAATTTAAATGCTCAAAAAATATATGGGAGCTGTAATTTCATAAGCATATTGTTGCATGTGCCTACATGATTATCCCAGCTATTCATTCTTTGTTAATATTTCAAAAACACTTACAATATGCATTATTGTGGCAACAATCTACATATTGCATGTCAGAATATATCAATAATTGATTCAAATTAAGGAAGTGTAAAGACAGATTACCTCACACATTTAGATGTTTATCTTTTACGGTAGTAACTTAATATGCTTTTTGTTCAGATCCTACTTCAAGTTAGAAGTATATATGAGTCTGGTTCTGTGGCTCTGTCTGATGTGGGGTCAGGGTCTGCAACATTTTGTCAAGAAGATTGATACTATTTATGTCCCCCCACCGGAGGGGAGGGGGACATATTGTTTTGGTGCGGAGCTCGTTTGTGCCGGTGTCAGCGTCTGTATATCTAGCCTGATTGAAGCACTATATCCTCCTGAACCTATGGATGTATTTGACAAAACTTGCATAGTTACATCATTAGGATGGGGAAAACAGTCATTAGGTAATGATGACCTTCACCTCATTTTCAAGGTCACAGGCCCCCCCAAAAAAGTCATTTAATTTGGAGCCAAAAATGGCTTGTCTGCCCTCTATTTCATTGACAAATTTTGTAAATTTACCAATTTTAGTCTGACTTGGTACAATATATCATTACAACATTTGGGCCAAAATGGCTTGTCTGCACGGTCTCATTAACCAATTGACCAATTTTAGTCAAACTTTGTACAATATATCATTTCAACATACCACAGATTTGATTAGATTTTGGTGACATTGACCTTTTTTCAAGGTCACAGGCCCCCAAAACCAGTCAATTTTGGGCAAAAAATGGCTTGTCTGCACGCTGATCTTTTGGGACCATAAATGGCTTATCTGTACCCTATATCATTTAAAAATTGATGAATGTTGGTCAAACTCAGTATATTTAATTACAGTCTATCAAATTTGATTAGATTCTGGTGATCTGAGCTTTTCAATGACTGTTTTTGGGTTGATCGGTTTACGATCGACCCAAATTTACTAAATGGCCAAACGAAATTCTTGCAGTTGTCCACGTGACCATCACTGATTTGATGTTTTATTAATAGTACTTGAAACGTTGCGCTAAATCGATGCAACAAGAGATATCTATAGAGTCTTGACAGGAATCGTGTGCTGGATAATACCCAGATCAGACGCCGCGGAATGTGGCGTCTGATCAGCAAGTTGCACAGGAACTTCACTGTTTGCTTAAATAGTGGCATTTGAGGGTTAAACAAAATAGAATAAGAATGTAATGAAAGAAAAACAATATCTTAATCCAGGCCATGATGTCACGTGACGTCTTTCGGAACATTCTATTTATAAACTGTCACGTGAAGTAAAAATAGACTTTTCGCACTCCTTTTAGAACCCTGAAATGTTTAAGTGCAAAAATTTATAGGTGGTACAGAGTACTGCTTCTGATCAGGTCGGCACTGTTCGCCATATGTATTCAACAACAGTTTTAAACATGATTCAGGGCCGTACGCAGACTCTGAAAAAGGGCGGGTTAAGGATGCAAATTTCAGGTATTTTGCAGAGGGTGAAAAACTTTATGAATCTGAACTAATTTCCAAAAGATGGGAGGGGGCTGGGTTTGCAACTTCCCCACTCTGTTGAACAAAATCCAAGTACTACCCTAAGACGTCAGAAAATTCTGGACTGTGCTCGCTTGTTTGATTTAAGGTTTAACGTCCCCGTCAACACTGTAGAGGTCATTTGGAGACGTTACTTCCAATGTTACGGGACTTTCAGCTCTGCGTGGAAGCATCATGCAGCCCATCTGTTTATTCAAGCCCTCATGGGCGGGGGCGGGTGGACTGTGCTCGTACACTTGGGCATTGGCAAACAGAATCTATATAATCAGACGCCACATAACGCGATGTCTGATCAGCTCTACCGTGCTTGCTTAAAGTTAAAAGGATAGTTCGATTCTCAGCTCAGGACTATTTTCTCAACCTACACTCAGAGACGATCGACCCACCAGTATCCTCAGTGCTTTGATTTTTTAAAGTCACAGGCTCCCGAAAACTGTCTGTTTTGGGCGAAAAATGCCCTGTTTGCAGCTTACATTTTGGTGGCCTTAACCTATAGTTATTAAAGTCAAATGGGTGTTTAACCCATTGAATGTGGGAAACCCCTAAAGGGGTACCTTGGTAAACAGTGCAGACCCAGATCAGATGCCACAAAACACGACGTCTGATCAGGGCCTGCACTATTTGCTAACAGGATTTTACATCAAAACTAGAATAGAAATGAAAAAGATAGGCCTGACACTCCTTGTATCATTGGCCCTGATAGCTCAGTTGGTGGAGTGTCCACTGCGGGGAAAGGGAGGTCATGGGTTTGATCCTGGGCCGCGACATACCAAAGTCGTTAAAAATGGTTCTAGCTGCTCCTCGCTTGGCACTCAGATTTACGGGGTAGAGCTAGGACTGGTCGACCCAGTGTCAGGATAATGTGACTGGGTGTGGTATCATGTAATGTGTCTGGGACATGATACTTCAGTGAGGCAGCACTATAAAAGTGAGCATTGAGCTCCCTGTCGCAACCAGACACCGTCGTGATATGACTGAAAAATAGTTGAAAGTGACGTTAAACCTGAATTCACACACAGACACTCCTTGTATGACAAATGGGCTTGTCTATTATATAGCAATGGAAGAGTCCACTAGCATACAATGGGTTAAGATATATTTATGGTGGGGGGACATTGTTTTCCTCTGAAAACATTTCTAGCTCTCTCTTAACACTTATCTTGCTGAATATTCTTCAGAAGCCATCTGATCTGGATCTACACTGTTTGCAAAGATAGGGTTTGTCGTGAACAGCATGATAAGGGTTAAGATATATTTATGGTGGGGGGACATTGTTTTCCTCTGAAAACATTTCTAGCTCTCTCTTAATGGTGGTCATTTGACCAGAGGCATAGATGTTGTTTATCATGCATTGCTAAGGTGTCCAACTGATATATGGGTCTTGCAGCAGGTAATGGTAGAGGGGGGAGTGTTGTTGTTTCTTCAATTCATTTTCCTCTGTCTCCTCACTTTCATCTCCTCTTTTGTCACATCTTTCTCTCTGGGAACTCTTTTAGAAATTTGAAAATTTGGCCTGGTTCCATATTGATTTGAATTTCTTCTATAATAAATAAAAAATGTCCCTTTACTCTTTCATCTAATATAACTTGTCTCAGCAGAGCCTCATGGTAATACTTTTAACCCTTGTCCTGCTGAGCCCGGATATGCCTTATCTTTGAAACAATGAAGTTCCCGATCAGATCAGGATCTTCATTGTTCGCCATCCTGTTTATAAATTTGTTGCAATAATTTGCATCAAGTAATCTGATTGGCTAATAATCAGTGGTGGGTGTGACATATTTAAATATTCAGCAGGACAAGTGTTATGACAGGGAGTACCGATGTGATCCTGTCTTTTAGAGACAAAAGAAACAGTACATGGTCATTTGAAGTTCAATTGTTGTATGTTGGATGGTCATTTAAGGAGTGTTGAGACTATTTCTTTTGATTTTATTTTTGAAGTAGCGAAAAGTGTAGCGACTGATACGGGTCTACGCCCCCGCTCATAGGGGCTTGAAGAAATATATGGGCTGCATGATGCTTCCACGCAGAGCTGAATCCGGCCTGTACACTAGTACTGGTAAACCGCTTAGAGGATCTAGGCCTGTCCAGGAACCGCACTGCGAGGCAGACCGTCCATGCTAATAAACCCTATTGGTTTCATTGGGCGACAGGGCTTGAGATGTCATTTCATCTCCATTTTGGGTACTAATCCGACAAAATTGGAAGCAACGTCGCCAAAATGACCTTTACAGTGTTTACGGGGACGTTAAACCTCAAATCAAACAAAAACTACCCTTTCTGCCTATGTCTCTTTCAAAGGGCTTCTCTATATATCAAGAGTTCAACCTATTGTATGCGGGAAACCCCTAAAGGGGTACCTTGGCAAACAGTGTAGGCCCAGATCTGATGCCACAGAATGTGGCGTCTGATCAGGGCCTGTACTATTTGCTAACAGAATTTTTCGCCAAAAACAGAATAAAAAAGAAAAAATAGACCTGACACCTCTTATATGACAAATGGACGTGTTCAACATATAGCAATGGAAGAAGAGTCCACCAGTATACAATGGGTTATTTGTTTGATTTGAGGTTTAACGTCCCCATCAACACTGTAAAGATCATTTTGGAGACGTTGCTTCCAATCTTGTGGGACTTTTACCCGACATTGAGATGAAATGACATCTCAAGCCCTGTCGCCCAATGAAACCAATAGGGTTTATTAGCATGGACAGTCCGCCTTGCACAGTGGTTCCTGGACAGGCTTAGATCCTCTAAATGGTATACCAGTACTAGTGTGTGGGCCGGATTCAGCTCTGCGTGGAAGCATCATGCAGCCCATATATTTCTTCAAGCCCCTATGGGCGGGGGCCCATACAATGGGTTAATTTAGACTGGTACCCCATATACATATACCTAGGAAACAGTGTAGGTCCACACCAGATAGCTCAGAATCAGGATCATCTCTGTTTGGCATCTTGTTAACGATTTTAACTAAACCCCTATTTATAAGAATACAGGGGATGTCCAGATTCAAAGAGTCAGTTTCAGAAATTCAGGGATGAAAGGGTTAAATAAAATCATGTGATCACGTGATTCATATCTTTTCTTATTACAAGGTATTCTGTCTCCATCTGTGACAGTGTCACGATTATTTTCGAAGATATTGTCAAGGCAACAAAAACAATATGGTGAACAGCTTTAATAAAATTGATTTGTAAAAGGGCCCAGTTGTTCAAAGCCCCCTTAGCTCCACAAACTTGTTAGTGGCCAAATCTTTAACTCTTCTCGCAATCAGTTGCAGAAGCTTCTCACATTTTTGCAGCAAAAATATTTGCATATTTGCCACATTTTAATGAAATGTTGTACATTGAATTGACAACTAGGTCAAGAGGGATATGTGGCTTTTCTGCTATTGATAAAGGGACTACGTAGGTAGGCATTTGCACTAAACATCACATGAACAAGTCCCTGAAATAAAGACCCCCCTTAAACCCCACTTTATATAGAGAAAACTGGGGTTTAGGGGGGTAAACATTATTTTCCTTATTTCTGCTCCAAGAAATAGGTTGTGGGTACTCGTTAGAACCGCCTTAATGAGGCGGTTCTAACGAGCACCCAAAACCTATGTTTGGAGTGTAAATAAGAAAGTATATTACAAATTCATCTGAAAAATTGCCTTTTCTGAGATTTGAAAAATGTATTTTATCACACGGATGTGTTATCGTAATGAAGGGAAATAGAATGCACTTTCAGGGCAGCTGCAGGAAACTCATTATGATAACACACAAGTGCGACATAGTGAATTTTTCACATCTCCAAAATGTCTACTTTTTCCATGAAAATCTGGGATATTTTTCTTATTTATACTGCAAACATAGTTTGTGGGTGCTCGATAGAACAGCCTCATTGAGGCGGTTCTCAAGAGTACCCGAAACCTATATCTTTGAGCAGAAATACGAAAACTAATGTATTCCTTGTAAACCCCAGTTTTCTCCTTATAAAGTGCAGTTTAGGTGGGTGTTCATTTCACAGACGTTTTCATGTGATGTATTTAAAGAAGGAACATTTTCCCTCCCATGTCAATAGGGCTCTACTCTTATGGGAAAGAATTAGCCCCCAAGAAGCAATTTGTTTGCTTTAAGAGTGGAACCCCTGCCCCCACCCCCTTTCAGTGATATTTTATCATGTATAAATTTTCAGTGATATTTTGTCATGTATAAATTTGTGTAGCTTTAGCTACAAAAATTATCCCCCTTACTGTATGTACCTAAATCAGACATACAGACCTAATAGCAAGCAGCATAGACCCAGATGAGACACCACCGAAAGTGGCATCTCATCAGAGTCTACACTGTTTGCGACTTCTCTAGCTATTTTTTACACAACATTGGGTAGTAAGTTTACTTCAAAATAACAATTGAGGTGTCTGAATTCTTAGTTAAATACGGCCAGAGGCTTCCTTGGTTTAATGGTTAAACTATTTGACTCGTAAATCAGGAGTTGTGGGTCCAGTTCCAAGCTTTGTCATACTTTGGACGAGTCTTTAAACGTTAGAAGTTGCATCGCCATCATGACCTTAATAAGTTGTTGATGGGACATAAAACAATAGGATGTCTTTGTAAGTTATTAATAATCTTCAAATTCTTCGTATTTCAGGCAAGATGATACCTCAAGATCCTGTCACATGTAACCCGTGTTGGGATGATCACAGTATGGTCTATTATAACTTTGTCCAGCCTGACAGATGACAGAGTGACACTCCACCCTGACAGATGACAGAGTGCAACATGGACATTTTTCATATGGAAACATCTGGAGATGACAGAATGGTGGATTTTTACAAGAAACTGCACTTTGACAGTAGTTTCTGACTGGACACTGTAGAGTTGTACTGGCATTGTTACCTTCTTCCAGGAAGTGGAGGATGCCCGTAACAGTTTTCATGTAAACCAGAACTGTACCTCAAATGTGTGGAATTGTGTCTCATGTACATGTATATGGTGGAGATGAGGCAAATTAAGTGTGGGCGCCACCAGTTAAGAGTATTTGGAGATAATTCTGGTGCCAAGGTTATAAAATCTTTTTCTCATGCTTAGCTCAGTTGAGCATATAATTTTAAATGTTATCAATTTCAAAAAATATTCAAAACCAAATTTTTTTATGCTCAGATCAGCAGAAAATATTGATCCAGCTCTTCAACATGTTAACAAGTATGTGTAATAAACATCCCTCTAAACCCCACTTTATATACAGAAAACTGGGGTTACCTGGGGTACACACTATTTTTTTTATTACTGTTCCAAGATATAGGTTGTGGGTAATCGTTAGAACCTATGTTTGGAGCATAAATAAGAAAAATATCACAGATTGTCATCAGAAAGATATGAAAGAATGCACAATGTCACATGGATCTGTTATGGTAATGTAATGATCGTGGCTCTTAATCATTTTACTGGTCACCATTGTAGATTTGAGCCTCACTCAAGTCACATGCGAGATGCAAAAGTTTTGCAACGGAAGATCAGGAAGTTTTTTTCGAGTACTCCAGTTTTCACCCACCTGAGAAATAAAAGAAATAATATTGAAAGGACTGTAAAACCAAAACATAAAGATAAATCAGCTTAACCCTTGTTCTGCTGAGCCCGGACATGCCTTTTCTTTGAAACAATGTAGATCCAGATCAGATGGCTTCTGAAGAAGCCATCTGATCAGGATCTACATTGTTTGTCATTCAGATTGTGAATTTGTTGTAATAATTTGCTACAGGTAATCTGATTGGTTGATAATCGGTAGTGGGTGTGGCATATATGAATATTCAGCAGGACAATGGTTAATATTAGAATGCCAACAATTAATTTACCCATATATGACAATGGAATCATACACCTAGTAAGTTTGGAGTGGTCCATTCCCAGTTATAGGGGTGATAGGTCTGTTTTGTTTGTGGTAAGTTTTTACATTGTTCTCTTAACCCTTGTCCTGCTGAATATTTATATATGCAACACCCACTACTGATTATCAACCAATCAGATTACTTGATGCAAATTATTGCAACAAATTCACAATCTGAATGGCAAACAATGTAGATCCTGATCAGATGGCTTCATCAGAAGCCATCTGATCTGGATCTACATTGTTTCAAAGATAAGGCCTATCCGGGATTAGCAGGACAAGGGTTAAAACAAAGAAACTGTTTGCCAACTTACCAAAACTGGGGTGCTGTAGTCATATATACAATTTTTTGGCATTGTAATATCAATGAGCAGCTAAACTGAGTTGAGCATGAAAACAGGTTGTCTTGTATCTTCAACAAAAGAGCATGTTTCAGGTTCAGGGTTTTTCTACTATTCAGCTAAACTCTACAGTGTGGGGACAAGAAATTGGGAAAAGCTCTGCACTGCTAATGGTGCTGGAAAATCATGCTGGTTTTGTTGTAAAATTAGAGACCCTGCAAGTATGGCAACAGATTAGGGGAGGGGAGTAATTGTGCACTATATTTGTTTTGTACACACTGGGTGTGTTGAGGGTAGGACCGTTGTATTTCCAGAAATCATGGAGAAAATGCTTTTTAAGAGGAAAAAGAATTCCTATATGGCAACAAATAAGTTGAATATATTTTATCTCAGATAGAGAAGGAAACAAGAGATTTCCATATGGCTTATAATTTTATATTTACATGTATGTATATACATTGTAATATTATTTAAAGAGCCAAAATGTAAATATTTATAATTGAAAGACAGGTTTATGAGGTAGAGTGCTAAAGTTAAGTACTGCGATTTTAATACTTGCCATTTAAATTGTTAATATAGGTTTATAACATATAAAAGATTTGTACTTAAGGTTATTAGTTAATAATTACAAACAGAATATATATCATCACTCATTAAATGTCATATCATTCAAATAATAGTTCAAGATAAGAGGGAGTAAGGAGGATTGTTATTGGATAATTTTTCTTATTTCTTCTTAAAAACCCCTATTGTGGGTACTTGTTAGAATCGCCTCATCGAGGCGATTCTAACAAGTACCCACAATAGAGGTTTCTGATGAGGATTAAAGAAATCATCCCGCAGTTGTCTTGGTTACTTCCTCTGATCTGGAGTTAATTGTCACTTAATTACGTACTGTTTCATATGCATGTTTTATGTAAATTATGCAATATACATGTAGAATGGAAGAAAAGATCTCATTGTCAGGTAGCTCTGTATATAAGGTGTTTAATGTTTGTCCGTTAGCTCCGTCATACATAGAGGAGTTGCAAGCATTGTGAAGAGAACCATCCCAGTGGGCACACAATGCGTATGCAATGTCATATCGATGTCGCCCCCGCTCATCGGGGCTTGGAGAAATAGATGGGCTGCACAGTGCTTCCACTCAGAGCTGAAACTGACCGAAGAACACTTAGGTCTAAGCCTGCCGATGAAAAGTGATGTTTGTCTGACCGCTCCTTATACCCTAGCAGTTTCTTTGGGTGGTAGGGCTTGAGATGTCATTTCATCTCGGTGTCGGGTAAAAGTCGGACAAAATTGGAAGCAAAGTCTCCAAAATGACCTAAATAGTGTTGACAGGAACATAAAACCTCAAACAAACAAACAATGTCATATTGATGTCAATACAGTGTCATGATGTCATACTGACATCATTATTACATCATTGCTGAAGTGTCATGATGTTGCATCAAGGTTGATATGATGCTGCTGAAACAACATGGGCCTAGTGGGATGATTATTGCCAAAGGCTTGGGTATACCATAAATTATGCCAATGTTTTGGTCTGACACTAAATGAGACAAAGTGGTGTTTGACAGTTTGTGACGGTGAAAGTTCAAACTACACTCCAACCTCTTAAATTAGAAATCGTGTTAGTTAAACAGCCGTGTTTAATAATATCCGAACAAAAATGTATAGATTATTTAGAAAAATGACCATTTATGGTCATTTTTCTATATAATCTAGACATTATTGGGATTTGGGATCCATCTTGAAACCGTGTTATATCCAAAACCGTGTTATAATGAGCCATGTTACAATGAGGTTGTGGTGTATGGGGATAATTTATGGTATATGCCCAAAACCTTGACAATTATCATATGTGCATCTGACTCAAATGCATGTTTTAATGGAGAAATGGGAAAAAATATCCTAACTTTTATCCTGCTGTTCATGACAACCCCTATCTTTGCAAACAGTGTAGGTCCAGATCAGATAGCTTCTGAAGAAGCTTCAGAAGCCATCTGATCAGGATCTACACTGTTTGACATTTTGTTTATGAATTTGTAGCAATAAATCACATAAAATAATCTGATTAGTTCAAAGCAAACAGTGCCGACCCAGATCAAAGGAGCAGTCTGATCTGGGTCTACACTGTCATTCCGTCTACATGTTTTGGACTGCTTGCTGGATCATGAAACAAATTTGTTACAATTTTAGGAGAATTACAGCAAGTCCACAAGGTGTCTGAATTTTTAGGATTTTTACGGTAAAATCTGTTTGCCTAGTCTCTCGTCATGTCATTAACAGCCTGGTAAACCCCACTTTATGTGCAGAAAAGTGGGGTTTAAATGGGTATACATTTTATTCTCATTTATGCTTGAAATATTTGAATGCAGAACTGCCACAAAAAAAAAGCATTGCTGTGCACGTTATTACAGCCGGTGGGTTAATTACAGCAAGTATGATAACTGGAGTTTGGCATGTTTTAAATAGAGATTCTGTTGTTAGATATTATTAAAAGTGAATGTGATAGATTTTAAAGAAGTCATCGATTTGTTGTTTTTGGAGGCCAGTAATTAATACGACTATGTCTTTCTTGTTAAGGTTTGCTTTGTTTAAGTTTCTCACAATTGTTTTATTTTCAGCTGTTAATTAAGAACAGGGGGTGGGATAAATTTAAGGTGTGGTTAGGGTCACTGATATTGGATCAGCAGTCTGAACTTTGAACCCCGAAGCCTATTTTCATAATTTTCTTAACACTTTTGGAACATCTCCTTATGAAATATATGTATGCTATAATGTAGAAATAATCATTATATATTACCCTTTTCCTGCTGATCCACGATAACCCTCACCTTTGCAAACAGTGTAGATCCAGTTCAGATACTTTCTAGAACCCTCTATGGTGTAGTGGTTATGCTACTCGCATTGTAAACGGGGGGGTCACAGGATTGATCCCAGGCCTCTCCAGATTTTCGGATGAGTCTTTAAACCGAGGTCCCATCTCTGTATGACCTTAGCTGTTGGGGAGATGTAAAACTCAAACAATCACTCACTCAGATACTTTCTGAAGAAGCCATCTTGTCAGCATAAACATGGTTTGTCATTTTGTTTGTGCATAAGAATAAATATATTATATCTTGTAATTTGATTGGTTAAAGTCAGAAATGGATGTGGCATGATTAATTTATTCAGCAGGACGACGGCTATGCTTGTTTTATATTTAAGTGGAATGGCTTCTTCAGGCAAATTTATTCTTTTACATTACAAAGGCGACAATCTTTAATTTTCTGTTTCCCTATAAACTAAATCCCTAGGAAAAAGCAGGTTTACTCCTAGAGGAAAGAATTTGATCCTTTGGAGCAAATTCTTTCCTCTAGGAATAAACCCTTATTGCATGGAAAGGGCGACCAAAATATTTTGGACCCAGTTTCTTCCCTTAAAAGCGCAACTATTCCACTTTGTAACAATTTCGCAAGACCTGAAATATTGTGATCAGATTTTGGATAACAGAGTAGACCACTGTTGATTAACTGGGAGACAAATTTATTTTTGCTTCCCTGGAAACTGCATCCAGTCTACTCCACAAAAGTTCCCAAAGATGGAATAAAAAGTTTGATCAAATTTTGGATAGAAAAGTAAAACTAATTTATAAATGGCAGTAAAGTGGAGTCTGACAGCTACATTTTCTATTGAAGTATATCCTATATCCAGCTTTTTTCTCTGGTTACATTCTTTCCACATTTTTTCTTTCCAATTTTATTGTTAATTTCTCAAATTTCAGCCATTTAGTACTCCTTATATTATGTTATAGTCTTTTCAAGCTGTTAACATTTTTGTTAGTGCAACCCAATACTTATGTTAGATATTTTTTCTGTACCAAGTTATATCATTTTTACCCCTACTTAAATACCAGCTGCATGTGTCAAAATTTTGTCAGCATATGTGAATCTTTCAAAACTTCGGTCTTTAGGGGAATGTTTACACTTGCCACATTTTTCCATCATTTCTACAAGGGAGACAACTTTGAGGACTTCCTGGTGGCTTTCCGATAAACTGACCCTCTCTGAAATAAGGGTCCACTCTTTAAGGAAAGAATTTGCTCCCTCTAGGGAGCAAATTCTTAGAGGGAGCAAATTCTTTCCTTTAAGAGGAGACCCTAGTTAGTAATGGAAACAAAAATATTTTGAAAGCGTAACTTCCCCTGAAAGTGAATCCATTTTTCTTAAGTAAGGGGTGAACTTCAAGGTGATATGAAATAAAATTTTAGTTAAGTTTGGGTTGTACTTCAAGGTGAAATGAAATAAAATTTTAGTTAAGTTTGGGTATACTTCAAGGTGAAATGAAATGAATTTTAGTTAAGTTTGGGGTGTACTGCAAGTTGAAATGTAATAAAGTTTTAGTAAAGTTTGGGATGAACTGCAAGGTGAAATGAAATAAAATTCTAATTAAGCTTGCTGTGTCCTGCAAGGTAAAATGAAATAAAATTTTAGTTAAGTTAGGGGTGAACTACAAGGTGAAGTCAGGGGTGAACTACAAGGTGAAGTCAGGGGTGAACTACAAGGTGAAATGATATAAAATTTTAGTTAGGTAAGGGGTGCACCCCAAGGTGACCGTGAAGTGAAGTAAAATTTTAGTTAAGTAAAAGATGGAATGACATACATGTAAACTTTTAGTTCTGTTAGGGGTGTACTACGTGAAATGAAATAAAAGTTTAGTTAAGTTTGGGATGTACTGCAAGGTGAAATGAAATAAAATTTTAGAAAAGTTTGGGTGTACTGCAAGGTGAAATGAAGTAAAATTTTAGTTATTTACAAGATGGAAGTTTTGTTAGGGGTGTACTACAAGGTGAGATGAAATTTAATTTTAGTCATTAAACAGTGGTTTAATTTATGCATTTGAAAATAAGGTATAATAACATATTTGTTGTTCACCAAGAAGCTTCTTAGATCAACATCCACTCACCTTTGCCTAATGCTGGTGGATGAGTAAAAACTAAATTGTATTTCCTATAAAATTGATGAGAATCTACATAAGGTTAGTCTTTGAACATGTAGCTTGAGTGAAATTTTGAAGATTTGAACAAATGAGAATAAAGTTTGTTTTATTTTTCCAAAACTTGTTTAAACCACAGAATTATTAATACTTTACTAACTTTGAATTGAGTAACTGTTCTGACAGGTCATGTTTTTTACATCAGCAATTTTACTAGTCTTTCATAACATATGCTGTTTAGCTATTTTAATCCCAGTGTCAGCATTAATATTGGCTTCAAACGACTGTTTTGATATCCTACCTGATAGAGAGCCATGAAAATGCAATATACAGTAAAACTCCTGTATTAAGACCACCTTTGGGACTGTTCAAAAGTGGTCTTTAAGACCACTTTTGAAAAGTTCCAAAGGTGGTCCCTGAGCTTTTTAAAGCAGAATTAGTCTTAATTTTAGGTGGTCTTGAAAGCTGAATTTTACTATATTGTATAAGTACAATAACTTAACCTTTTTTGTACCAAATGGAATCTGCCACCTTATATATGGCACAAGTGCATTTGAAAATTTAGGGGTGACAGGTTGTGTCACTTTAATATTTATTTGGAAAATGGCTCAACTTTTTGCAAATAGTGTAGGCCCTCATTGGATGCCACGTTATGCGGCATCTGATCTGGGCCTGCACTGTTTGCCAGGGGACCAGTTTTGGGGTTTCCGATACAAAATGGGTTTTAAAGCACCAAGAATAATTGGTAAACAGATGGCATTCAATTATTTTTTCACTTTTCAGGAAAAGACACTTGAAATAAAAAAATAAAAAGAAATGAAAGAACATGAAACTGCAATCTGTTTCACAAGTGTTGTGTAATCATGTTTTTGTCAATGGTATACATGGACATATCATACATATATAGTTTTTGTTATATTATTTTGTAATGTTTTTCTTACTGGTTATCATTGGAAGAAAACAAATCTATGCAAATAAATATTTATCTGCCTACATCATTAAAATAAACAAATATCATCATTACTGAAATGATAGTTTGTTCTTTTTATCCTCCCAAATGGGATATGGTTGGGTGAGGTCATTGAATGGTGTCCTATACCTTTCAGTATCTCAGTGTCTGACTGATCGGGCCTACAGTTGGGCAAGGTCCCTCAGTTAGGGTGATCAGGATGTCCTGAGATGGATTCCCGCTTACTAAGGCCTGCAACATTCTTTCTTGGAGACAATTGAGCCAGCGCATGTCAAAACCTACAATAAGACATGTGCACCCAATGAAGACTCAGATAAGCCTGCACATCTGCACAGCCTGATCAGAGTCTTCATTGTGCACTCTAAGGATAGCTAATGGCTCAATGCTTCTTCATGCAGAGAGAAGTCTCTGGTTGGACTATATGAATGGCCAGGCTGATCTGAGTCTCCGGTGGGCACACATCTTTCATGCGCTGGCTCAGTTATGAAATATTTTTTACTGTCATTCTGTCTTATCCGCTGTTTCTGGTGATGGATGGGCAATGTAATAGTTAAACCCTTATGAAGTATAAGCCTACCCAGATAAGAGCAGGCCCCTTTTTTGGAGGGGCTCAGTTTACAGAAAACTTCCAAAAGCAAACAGGAAGCCCAAAAAGTTGTCTTTTGTAAAATAAAATCAAGGCACTGAGAGTACTGTTGAGCCGGCCTCGGTACTGTCGGAATCGCGTCTGACTGGTGATCAGGAGGACACGGGTTCGATAGTTGCCGGGGTAGGCAACATTCTTTAGTCGAGATTGATCATGAAATCTTCTACAGTCATTCTCTCCTTACGGCTGATTCTCTCCTTTCCGCTGATTCAAGAAGGGCAGTTGTCAGTTTCTGGCGAAAGAATGTACACTGTACTGGTTAACCGCTTACGTATAAAAAATACCGTCGTGATATGACTGAAAAATTGTTGAAAGCGACGTTAAACCCGAATTCACACACACACACGTATAAAAAATAGAAGTGAAGGCAATGATGAGGAATCGATACAATTAACCACAGCTCCCATCAGAGACACCAAAGGGAAAGAAACACAAACATGAAACAACAAACCCTAATGGAAACATCAATAGAGGAAAGCCAAAAGGACAGTTCCTTTTCCACAAAATGGCCAATTGGCTATCCAAAACAGAATAATACAAGCGATACAAGCACTCAAAAACAAACCATAACAAAAATAAACAGCGACAGAAGCCTGTTTGCTTAAAATTCTTGCATTTAAGAGTTTAACTAGTTGGGGACTATTTTCCCAGCCTACACTCGGAGACAACTGACCCACCAGTGCTGTCAGTGCTATGATTCGTCTCATATTCATGTTAACATGTCTGTCTAATGAACCGCTTAGAGAAAACTGGTGTTTATAGAGGTATCTATACATTATTTTACTTATTTCTGCTCCAAGACATAGGTTTAGGTTACTTGTTAGAGCTGCCTCTGAAATAAACAAAAAAAAAAGTAGAAATGTGTCCATAGTACACAGATGCCCCCACCCAGGCTCTACCTAGTACAAATTCCTTAATTTGAGCTTACAGGATCATCTACGTATGTACATACACACACACACGACATACAGACGTACACACATACAGAAAACAAAAGTCTATCATGCTGATGTCGGGGCATAAAAATCTGAAAAATAGTAGAAGGACATCAATTTAGCACATGGAAGTGATATTATAATGGTAATGTTTTGGCTCGATGCAATGCTGCTGTTTTTCAAATCCTGAGAAGAACAATATGATTGGCACAAAATGTGTGTCACTAGAACTTTGTCCCAATTTTATTGAATTTTGGAGTCTATTTTATCTTGTAGCTGGCACTTAATAGATACATATTGTAGTTAAAAACGTGTTAAACAGCTATTTAGAAAGAATTTTAAGAGATAATATCTGCATTGTGCACTGGGTTTAATATTTGAATTACAACCCAAATCATAAGAGTTCAAAATAACCATTTAGAACACACTTAAACCTGCTTATTAGCAAACAGTGTTAGAATAGAGTTTAAATGGATTTAAACAGCAGTAAAGTTCACACAATTTTACCTCTCTATGGTAAATGGAAGAGAAAAAGCCTCTAACCAAACTAGCAATTACCTAAACGGACGTCTTTCTTGGTCTTTCGACCATGTTGACCTACCAGGCACAAACCTGGTCTACTTATTTTCAAGAGGTTACGCAGTAAATTTGATTATACACAAGAAAGGATTATTTGAAACCTTTGACCACACAGCAGTAGATGCCAAGCTTTTTGTCATAAAATTCATTCAGAAAATTTATTAAAAAAATGTCCATATTCTAGTGTCCTATATCACTGAAAACCACACACGGTTTTATGCTTACAGTGAGTGAGTGTGTTTTTTGTCCCACCAACAGCTAAGGTCATACGGAGATGGGGACCTTGGGTTAAAATAGACTCATCCGAAAGTTTGGAGAAGCCCAGGATCGAACCCACGGCCCCTTATGCTTACAGTATAAATCAAAATAATGATCAGGTTTAAATTTTAAAAAGGAGGATCTTCATGCCCTGTCCACAACTGAGACTTTATAACTGTTCATTATTTTTTAATTCAACTTCATCTCAAAGAAACATAAAATTGAGCCAGCGCACGACAAAACCTACAATAAGAGATTGGCCCATCGAAGACTCATCAGCCTGCACATCCATATAGTCCAGCTGCATGAAGGAGTATTGGGCCCTTAGCTATCCTTAAAGCGCACAGCGAAGACTGATCAGACTGTGCGGATGAGTCTTCGTAGGGCACAGGTCTTATTGTAGAATTTGTCATGCACTGTCTCAAATCATTTATATTCTATTGTGATGGGACATCAGCCCGTTCTCCCTACACCTTGGAGAAGCCTTTCTGGTACTGGCTTAACATGATTTAACCATTTTCATCAGTAAAATACAACAAAACATAACATGTACCTAAGTGATGTCAGCAGTCCCCACCCACATCCATTGGGGCTTGGAGAAATAGATTGGGCTGCATGGTGCTTCTGCACAGAGCTGAAACCGACAGAACTTGAGGACTTGGGTAAACTACTTAGGTCTAGGCTTACCCAAGAAAAGTGATGTGAGTCAGACCACTCCTTAAGCTCTAGCATTTTGTGTGGGCAGTAGGGCTTGAAGTGTCATTTCATCACAAAATCGGATAAAAGTCCCACAAAATCAAAAGCAATGTCTCCATAATGACCTAAATATTGTTGACAGGGATGTAAAAAAATGGTGTCCGGTCCATAACCTTGTTATTCCTTGATGAATTTTTTAAAACTTCTTAGTAGAATTGTTTGCCATCATGAGACAATGTGCTGCATGCAAGACCAAGGTCTATTGTTCCAAGGTCAAGGTCACATTTACAGCTCAAAGGTAAAAATAGTGTCTTTGTTTGTTTGTTTGATTTGGGGTTTAACGTCCCCGTCAACACTGTATAGGTCATATTGGAGACTGTTCCATTACTTTGTCATTCCTTGTCCTTGAGGGATTTTGAAATGTTTACCATCATAAGATGATGTTTCGCATGCAAGACCCAGGCATATAGTTCCAAGGCAAAGGTCACACTAAGAGGAAAGTAACAAAATATGGTCTATTTGTCATGTCCGGTTTGTAACATTGTCATTCCTTGATGGATTTTGGCACATCTTGGCAGAGGTGTTAACCAGTATAAAATGATGTGTCTTGCATAAGACTGACCCGTCTGTAGCTCCAAGGTCAAGGTCACTCTTAGATGTCAAAGGTAAAAGGAGGGACTAATAAGGATTGGGAAATTACTTGGCAGAAATGTCTACCATTATATTAGACGTGTCACCCATAACATGCAGGTGTGTAGTGCCAAGGTTAAGGTCACACTTAGAGGTCAAAGGTAAAAAGGGTTTATTTTTCATGTCTGGTCCATAACTTTTGTCATTCCTTGAGAAAATGTATGTTGTATGTTACTGGATCATTAGGCATTTGAAATTGATTATGGGCACACACAACATACCCTAATAATCCTAAGTGTTTGAACAGTCTGATCAGGGTCTACACTGTTTGCCATTGCATCTGCTATTTTTGATCATGAAATAAATTGTTAAAATTTCAGGAGAATTTCAGCAAGTTTACAAGGTGTGCAAATGTTTTGGATTTTTTACAGTACCTTTATTTTTATAGAAAACATAAAAAAGATGTTCCTAAATTATTCCCTTTCCTCCCTCCTGTCCTGTCTGGGCAATAGAGGCACTTTTTTCTTGGTACTCCAGTTTTTGGCCAGCCCTAATTAACAATCGGCTTGATTTAAGAAAAAAAAATCTTGAATCAGAATCAGAATTGTTACTGGTGACACGTCAAATGACATTCATACACCAGGATCTGTAATGTGGGAAGTTAGTCCCTAGCTCTAACCTAAGAGGTAAATTTAGCTACGCAATCATCAGCACCTTCAGCTGTCGAAATAATCGAATCGAAGGGCATTCCAAACTCTAATATGGTTCTGGGGAAGAACGACTCTTTATAAATGTCAGTTCTTGCAGTAAGGGTCTGAAACGCCAACAAATGGTGATTTCTACAGTGTCTAGCTGGGGGAACAAGGTCATCTGTTGGATGCTGGCAGCGCACTTTGAAAGGGCCATAGAAAAATAAATAAAGGAAAAAAATACTTGATTAAGCCACAAAATTTAATGTGTCTCATCATTTATAGATATGGGATACAGGGAGGTAACTCTTCTAAAAATAGTTTTGTCTCACTTTTCAATTTTGGGTCCATTCTTTAAGAAAAGAATTTGTTCCTTGGGAGCAAATTCTTTTCTTTAAGAGTAGACCCCCTTTTCAGAGTATCTCATACCCCTTTATAGAGGGGTTCAGTTTATAGAAAACTGAACAGAAATTCCCAAAAGTTGTCACCCTTTTATATACCAGGTATAGTCACTCCCCTTAAGGGTAAAGGGAACACCTTCAGGGGAGGCAACTCCTGCAAAAGTATTTTTGTCTTCCATGTCAATAGGGGTCAACTCTGAAAGGAAAGAATTTTCTCCTAAGGAGCAAATTCTTTCCTTTAAGAGTCGACCCCTTTTTCAGCGGGACAGGGCTTATAGAAAAGCGAACAGGAAGTCTAGAAAGTTGTCTCCCTTTCAAAAATAGTGGAAAATATACCAGGTATAGTCACTTCCCTTAAATCAAACCAATATAGACTTTTCAGAGCACTTGAAAGAATTTTATTTGACCACAAAAACCATTCTTTGAGCACTGCTTTTTTAAATAGAGAAATATTTTATTAACTTTTTCACAAGTTTCAAATGCCTGATTTGGAAACACTTGAGGTTTTATTGACGAAACCGGGTATATGAACAAGTATTTGTTAAAAATAGGACAACAGAGTTCAGACTGTGAGCTATACCCACAAAGCCTAGATCATCAAAATTTTCACCATGCGGGTCTTAGCTAGTGGTTGAGGTCTATTTATGTTTAACCCTTCTCTTGCTGAATATTCAGTACAGCCACACCCATTTCTGACTTTGAACCAATCAGATTACTTGGTGTAATTTATTCCTACAAGTTCATAAATTGAATGTCAAACAGTGTAGATCCTGATCAGATGGCTTCTTTAGGATCTACACTGTTTCTTCAGAAGCCATCTGATCAGGATCTACACTGTTTGCAAAGAAAAGGGTTGTCGTGAACAGCAGGATAAGAGTTAAAAGGGCAAAAAAGTGACACTGTTTCTATTGACGATCAAAGCACAATCATTTCTTTTCCATTGTAGGCATATTACTGTACTAAGGCCTGTTTTTATATTATCATCATCATCATCATCATCACCAGATTTTTGATTAACATGCAGGTACAGGGGCAACATCCATATAAGTGGGCCCCGGCTTGCTGCATGCATTGCAGATCTCACACCAGATCTCCAGGTTTGTGTATCATGAGGGTTAATAGGAGAGAGCTTCCACTCTCTGTGATCTCTCTCTGTCAGCTGCTTCCAGGTCATCCTTGGCCTCCCAGGCCCACGCTTTCCATCTACTTATGTCATAGGCATTCTTGACTGCACCTTTGGAGAGTTCCATGGGTCCATACCAGTGGAGCCTTCTTCAGGATGAGGTCCAGATCCTCAATGCAAGCTGTGCTAGTAACTCACTGGACTTTCCGTTTGATCATTGCCCTTTCATTCCGCTGCATTGGCTGGAGGTTTGGCTTTGTCAATGGCAAAGTCACAGTGCGCTCTGCACACAAGAGCTGTACACATGGCCATGTATTTTAAACGAAAGGTGGCAGGAAAAGAGAACTGCCATCTAAGGTATGTGCAGTTACTTGGCACCGTTTACACCTGTAATCAGGCGTCCTCTGTCAAGCGCTTAAGTCCACTGCATTACTTGTGCACCAAGAACTTGCAACCATTGCAAAAGATACTGGTGTCGCCCACTCCAGTGAGACATATAGCACATGGGAACTCGCTGGAGGTCCATGCCCGTACCACAGATCATCATCTTCTTCTTTCCTGCATTTACTCTCAGCCATTTCTCCCCCATTGCTTCTTTCCAATATACTTTCAAATAATTCTGAATTTCAAAACGCTTGGCACAGATACTGATGCAGACTATATTTTCAAATGTTTATCTTCTTATTTTCTCTGTAAAATGGCTAAACAGAATGTTTTATGTGTTTGAATTCAGGTTTAACAGCCCCTTCAACATTTTGGAGATGCTGCGTCGTTTTGTGGGACTTTTACCAGACACTGAGATGAAAAGACATCTCAAGCTCTGCTGCCCATGCAATGAAACCAATTGGTGGGTTTGACTCACACCACTTTGCCTGGGTAGGCTTAGTCCTTCTAAGCGGTTCAAAAACAGTACTCCATGTGTGGTCAGTTTCAGCTCTTCATGGAAGCACCATGCAGCCCAATCTATTTCTCTAAGCCCTGTTGGGCGGGGGTGACAAAAGACACACAATAAAACACAAGCAAATTCGTTGAATTGATATCCCCCGCCGAATGGGTTTTTCGTGTAGAATGGCAAGAAAATATATCTGGCCAAAATTGAGGATGGTTCTAAGAAGCAAACTAGAGACAATGAGGAAGGGCCCCGCTGAACATTTACTCCCTGGATGAGAGGCTGTACCCTGACCTACTGACCTAATTATCAGTAGAGATTAACTTGTCTGTCAAAGTTGAGGTTTATTTACCTGTTATGTGGTTTCAAGGATACCAAAATAAAATTTGCGAATATTAAAAAAACCCGATATAATCACCGAATAGACAAAATTCCTCAATTTCAATCATTTAAGGGGAAATAACTCTGGATAAAAAAGTCAATCCAGGTAAATCCGAAAAAAAAATTGCGCGTGCATCACGGCAGCATAATAATACATATTTATTTCAAGTTTCATTTTTTCCATGCAATAGTTGCTGAGAAACGGTTCCAGACAAAGTGAGACGACGAAAAATCCAGAATTTTAATCATTTAAGGGGCCATAACTCTGGGTGTAAAAAGTCAATCCGAAAAAAATTTGTGCGTGCATCACCACAGCACAATAATACATATTTATTTCAAGTTTCATATAATTCCATGCAATAGTTGCTGAGAAACAGTTCCCGACAAAAAAGTGAGACGACGAAAAATCCAGGATTACAATCATTTAAGGGGCCATAACTCTGGATGTAAAAAGTAAATCCGGAAAAAAAATGTGCGTGCATCACCACAGCATAATAATACATATTAATTTCAAGTTTCATTTAATTCCATGCAATAGTTGCTGAGAAACGGTTCCGGACAAAGTGAGACGACGAAAAATCCAGAATTTCGATCATTTAAGGGGCCATAACTCTGGATGTAAAAAGTCAATCCAGAAAAAAAATGCGCGTGCATCACCGCAGCATAATAATACATATTTATTTCACGTTTCATTTAATTCCATGCAATAGTTGCTGAGAAACAGTTCCGGACAAAGTGAGATGACGAAAAAATCCAGAATTTCAATCATTTAAGGGGCCATAACTCTGGATGTAAAAAGTCAATCCGAAAAAAAATTGCGCGTGCATCACTGCAGCACAATAATACATATTTATTTCAATTTTCATTTAATTCCATGCAATAGTTGCTGAGAAACGGTTCCGGACAAAGTGAGACGACGAAAAATCCAGAATTTCAATCATTCAAGGGGCCATAACTCTGGATGTAAAAAGTCAATCCGAAAAAAAATTGCGCGTGCATCACCACAGCATAATAATACATATTTGTTTCAAGTTTCATTTAATTCCATGCAATAGTTGCTGAGAAACGGTTCCGGACAAAAAAGTGTGACGGACGGACGGAAGGACGGAGGGACGGATGGACGGAAGGACGGATGGACGGAAGGACGGATGGACGGAAGGACGGAAGGATGGACGGACGGACGGACGGACAACGCCAAAACTATATCCCTCCGCCTTCGGCGGGGGATAAAAAGCAGAGTTGTATTTTCTGCAGGGGGTTTACCCTTCAAGTGCCAATAACCCTTTCTGTACCAAATGGAATCTTCCTCCTTATATATAGCAGGAGTCCATTTCAAAATTTAGGGGTGTCAGGTTGTGTTTTCTTCAAAATTGATTAGGAAAATGGCTAAACTTTTAGCAAACAGTGGAGGCCCTGATCAGACGCCGCGTTCTGTGGCGTCTGATCTGGGCCTTCCCTGTTTGCCATATACCCATTTTGGGGTATCTGGTACAAAATGGGTTAAACCTTGAGCAGATGAAATTGTATGTTTTTCTTATTTTTCAGAGAAAATAATACTAGGCATTGCATGTGAATTAACTGCTGGGGCAGATTCTGATTCTGATTCTGACAATTCACATGAAATGTCACACCTTTTTTCTCTGAAAATTACGTTTTTTCTTATTTTACAGAGAAAATTTTATTTAGGATAGCCAAGTGGCCATTCTGTGGGAAAGTAACTGTCCTTTTGGCTTTCCGCAATTGATGTTTCCATTAGGGTCTAGTTGTTTTTTCCCTTTGGTGTCTCTGATGGGAGCTGTTGGGTAATTGTATTGATTCCTGATCATTGCCTTCTCTTCTATTTGACATTGCTTGTGAATTGTCTGGTGAATTGTCTGTTGAGCCGACAATTCACATGACATGTCACTGCTTTTTACTTCTCTGAAAAATAAGAAAAAAGAAACCTAAGAGCTCAAGAGGGCAAAATTGGCCTCTCTCCCATGGCAGCCAATAGCTTTTCAATAAACTAATATACATATAATTAGCAGCTTTTACAAAGTAGAGACCCACCCGAATGCATTGATTGTTTTTTAGGTAACCCTTGCGTGTCATTTTATGTCATCTCCCAGAGAAAGTGAGAAAAGAGATGGAAGAGACAGTAGAGGGTATGAAAGTGAGGGACAGAGGAGAGAAGAAAATGAATGGATGTGTAGAAAAAGAAGAAATAACAACATTCCCCCTGTACCCTTACCTGCTGCAAAGTACAGAAGGCCTTGTCCAGTTGTAAGCTAGTACCAGTTGGACGCCCAACTTTTGCCTCACCCAAACACCTCCAGAAAATTATTTGAAATATCACCATTTGTTTTTGACATCAGTCTAATGATGGTTGAATTTCGTCTGTGGCAAATAACAGCAGATTCAAACAACAAAAACAAAAACAAACAAAAACACAAAAATATCCCTCAACCCATAGTTGCTACAAATGAAATTTGGACCAGAGAGATGTCATTTGAGGGTGTTAACAATGCAGACAACAGCATCAATGGACAACTCCGAGCTAAACATGGAGTTTTGCCTTTTTTCCAAATAAAAGTCTAGACCTCTTTTGACCCTGATTTAAATTAGGTTATGGTCATCACATGAATACACTTGAATCAGCAGAAGGTGAGAGAATGACAGAAGAAAAGATTTCATGATCAGTCTCCATGAAAGAATGTTGCCGACTCCGGCAGGTTTTGAGCCCACGACCTCCTGATCAACAGTTGGACACGCAACTGACTGAGCTACCGAGGCCGACTATTAATTCCCCTCCTTATTCAACTCAAGATCATCAAAACAGTTTTGTTTTTCTCAAACGACAAGCCCATGATATGGTAAACACTCACCAGGATGACATTAAAAAAATGATTATAAAATCATTTATAAAATATTATTAGAAAAAGATTTATATTTAATTTGTAAATCTCATCAGGCCACCAAGTTTCATGGTGTCAACAATTTCAAAAATAACCAATTTTCTCATTATATATTCAAACCACAAATCCTAGATATGAGACAAGCCCAGTCACCAGAAAATCTGTGTTTGGGTTTTTAACCCTTGTCCTGCTGTGCCCGGATATGCCTTATCTTTGAAACAATGTAGATCCAGATCAGATGGCTTCTGAAGAAGCCATCTGATCAGGATCTTCATTGTTTGCCATCCAGTTAATGAATTTGTTGCAATAATTTGCATCAAGTAATCTGATTGGCTGATAATCAGTAGTGGGTGTGACATATTTAAATATTCAGCAGGACAAGGGTTAAACTAGGGGTCAGTTGTTCAAAACTAACAACGTCCTCAGTTAACAAATCATTAAAACTTTGATCATTCAGTATGGCAAATATACTAATCCCATACGAAATATTTTTGCTGAAAAAAATATGCACAGCTTTTGCATATTTTGCTGAAAAAATGTGGTAGCTTCTGCATCTGCAATAGCTACTCACATTTTTTTAGCAAAAATAACAAAATTTTAGATATTGGCTTGCTAGAACAGTTAACAATTTGACCATTAATGAGCTCGTTAAGCTAATGAGGCTTTGAACAACTGGCTCTAGGTAAGTCACAAACTGACAGACTGGTACGAGTCTGAGACTATTAATACATGTAATTTAACCTTTGTCCTAATAAGCCTGGATATGCCTTATTTTCCAAACAATGAAGATCCAGATCAGATGGCTTCTGATGAAGCCATCTGATCAGGATCTACATTGTTTGCCATTCAGATTGTGAATGTGTTGCAATAATTTGCATCAAGCAATCTGATTGGTTGATAATCAGTAGTGGGTGTGGCATATATGAATATTCAGCAGAACAAGGGTTAAGCTTTAGAAATTAGAGGTAGACAGTATTCTAAGCAGTGAACATATCAACCCTTATCCTCTAGGTTAACAAGTCCATGTAATGAACAACCCCACTTTATATAGATACAGGGGTAAACATTATTTTCCTTTTTCTTGCTCAAAAACAGAGTTTGCTGGTACTCGTTAGAAGCACCTCACTGAGACCAACAGTCTATATTTAGACTTGAAATAAGAAAAATATTGAACATTTTCATCTAAAAATACTAGTTCTTAACCCTTGTCCTGCTGAATATTTAAATATGTCACACCCACTACTAATTATCAGCCAATCAGATTACTTGGTGCAAATTACTGCAGCAAATTCATAAACTGGATGGCAAACAATGAAGATCCTGATCAGATGGCTTCTTCAGAAGCCATCTGATCTGGATCTACATTGTTTTAAAGATAAGGCATATCCGGGCTCAGCAGGACAAGGGTTAAGATGAGAAAGATGCATTCAGCGCACGGGTAAGTTATTGTAATGCTTCTGAACGTGGCGACCCCTGCCTTTGCTAACAGTGTAGATTGAGATCAGATGGCTTCTGAAGAAGCTATCTGATCAGGACCTAAATTGTTTGACATTCAGTTTACAAATTCTAATGAAAATTTGATTGGCTGAGTCAAAAATGTGTGTGGCCAAAATATTTATTCAGCAGAATAAGGTTTAAAGAGCCAAATCCGATAGATGCGGAGGCTGACCTGCAACTTTGATATTTGCAAAGACATGATTTTTCATGCTGTGGCTCAAATATATAATTGATAATGATGTGAAACGGGGCTTCATTCATTTCTTTTTTGCCATTTTACACATTGAATGAATCTTGAAAATCATGTTGATTATTGAATGAATATTATATTATATATATTTACTAGGATGACTTTATTACAATTTTCAGGGGTCCAGAAAATGAAAAATTGACTGAGATTGAGATATGGAAAATTTTACAGTTTTCTCCATTAACCCTTGTCCTGCTGAATATTTTAATCTGCCACACCCACTACCAATTATCAACCAATCAGATTACTTGATGCAAATTATTGCAACAAATTCACAATCTAAATGACAAACAATGTAGATCCTGATCAGATGGCTTCTTCAGAAGCCATCTGATCTGGATCTACATTGTTTCAAAGATAAGGCATATCCGGGATTAGCAGGACAAGGGTTAAACTTACATATGTTAACTTGTGATACTCTTTTGAAGGCTATATCACTAATGTTACAGCAATTCAAACAAGTAAAAAGATATAACAATGTCATATTTGTTTTTTTCATTTGAGGTTTAACGTCCCCGTCAACACTATATAGGTCATTTTGGAGACGTTGCTTCCAATTTTGTGGGACTTTTACCTCAAGTCCTTCTGCCCAATGAAACCAATAGGGTTTATATGCATGGATGGATGGTCCACCTATCGCCACTTTACCTTGGCAGATTAAGATCCTCTAAACTGGTTACTAGTATGCATGTGCAGTCGGTTTCAGCTCTACGTGGAAGCACCACCATGCAGCTCATCTATTTCTTCAAGGCCCGATGGGGGGGGGGGGGGGGGGGGGGAAGTACCCACAATATCTGTTTTTAACAAGAAATCCGTTAACCCTTAAGATGCCATGACTTGTTTGATGTGTTTGAACTGAGGTTTAGCATCCCTGTCAAAACTATTTAAGTCATTTTGGAGATGCTGCTTCCAATTTGGTTGGACTCTTACCTGTCATTGACATGAAAAGATGTCTCAAGCCCTGCGGCCCAGAGAAACCAATAGGGTTTATATGCATGGACGGTCTGACTCGAACCACTTTGACCGAGCAGGCTTAGACCTAGCAGTACTCATGTGTGATCAGCTCTGAGTGGAAGCACCATGCAGCCCAATCTATTTCTCTAAGCACTGGTGGGTGGGATATTGTTTGAATTGAAGTTTAATGTCCCCATCAGCACTATATATGTCATTTTTGAGACATTGCTTCCAATTTTATATGACTCTTATCTGACATTGAGATGAAATGACATCTCAAGACCTGCCACCAAATTAAACCAATAGGGTTTATATGCATGCAATGTCCGACTCAGTCACTTTGCCTGGGCAGACAGACTTAGACCTTCTTAGTGGTTTACCGGGCTGAATACTAATATGCGGTCGGTTTCAGCTCTGCATGTAAGCATCATGCAGCCTAATCCATTTCTACAAGCCCCGATGGGCAGTTAACTCATTTAGTACCAGAAACCCCCCAAAAATGGGTAAAAGGGCAAACAGTGCAGGCCCAGATCAGATGCCGCAGAACGCGTTTTCCAAATAAATTTTGAAGAAAAAACAAACTGACACCCCATGAGATGTCATTTCATTTCAATGTCGGGTAAAAGTCCCACAAAATTGGAAGCAACGTCTCCAAAATGACCTTTACAGTGTTGACGGGGACGTTAAACCTCAAATCAAACAAAACTGACACCCCTAAATTTTGAAATGGATTCCTGCTATATATAAGGTGGAATAGTCCATTTGGTACAAAAAAGGGTTGAAAACTGAATCTGAAACACTTGAAACATATTTTTGTATACAAGGAAAAAGTGTGGATCCTGATCAGACTGCTCCTAGAGGAGCAGTCTGATCTGGGTCTACACTCTTTGCAACAATGACTTTTTTAAGTAACTGGCAGTAAGCCCCTGCCCATAGGGGCTTGAAGAAATATATGGGCTGCATGATGCTTCCACGCAGAGCTGAATCCGGCCTGCACACTAGTACTGGTAAACGGCTTAGAGGATCTAAGCTTGTCCAGGAACCGCGGTGCGAGGCGGACCGTCCATTCTAATAAACCCTATTGGTTTCATTGGGCGACAGGGCTTGAGATGTCATTTCATCTCAATGTCGGGTAAAAGTCCCACAAAATTGGAAGCAACGTCTCCAAAATGTTTACAGTGTTTACAGTGTTGACGGGGACGTTAAACCTCAAATCAAACAAACAAACAAAATCTAAAAGGGTTAAAAACTGAATCTGAAACATTTTAAACATATTTTTGCATACAAGGAAAAGTGTGGATCCTGATCAGACTGCTCCTAGAGGAGCAGTCTGATCTGGGTCCACACTCTTTGCAACAATGACTTTTTTAAGTAATTGACAGATGACAAAGCATATGATAACTGTTATTGGCATTTTATGGGTTTATTATTCATAGTATTCCTCATTAACTGGAGCTGTATGCTACTACATATTGGTGATTTTGCACCTAACCCTTCTCTTGCTGAATATTCAGTTTAGCCACACCCATTTCTGACTTTGAACCAATCAGATTACTTGATGTAATTTATTCCTACAAATTCATTAATTGAATGTCAAACAGTGTAGATCCTGATCAGATGGCTTCTTCAGAAGCCATCTGATCTGGATCTACACTGTTTGCAAAGAAAAGGGTTGTCGTGAACAGCAGGATAAGTGCTAAACTCTGCTAGTGGGGGACTTCTCTTCTATAGAGGGATACATCAGGTGTGTGCTGCCCTGCTGGAAAATCATTCAAAGACTGCATGAAAAAAAGTATTCAGGAAGAAAACACTGCTGTGTAAGCCTTTTAACCCTTGTCCTGCTGAATATTTAAATATGCCACACCCACTACTGATTATCAACCAGTCAGATGACTTGATGCAAACTATTGAAAAATTTCATAAACTTATTGACAAACGATGAAGATCCTGATCAGATGGCTTCTTCAGAAGCCATCTGATTTGGATCTGCATTGTTTGAAAGGCAAGACATATCCGGGTTCAGCAGGACAAGGGTAAAGACTTTGCTATCAGTCCTTTGCACCTGATTTTGGAGTTTAATGCCCACGACTGATTCATTGGGGCTACATACTGGTTGATATTCATAAAAGGCCAATGGTCAGGTGGAATAACCTATGTCAGAGCAGTGACGTCATAACCATTCGTAGGTTTGCCGGCGTTTACTACACAAAAGGCAATTGTCACAACAAGTAGGCGCAGTCGGTGCATTAGGACATAAAAGAATTAAACATACTGAAATCTGTCTCAGAAATGTGGCCTTTTCTTTAAATAATTCGACAGAAGCTGATTTGGCAATGATGTCGGAACTACCATTGTTTACAGCGCCGAATCAAATCTTGTGGCAAAGCTATCAAAGCCTTTTCAATGTTTCTAGGTAGAATTAGCTTACTAGTGTGAAGCAAATATTGTTTGTTACCAGCTGAAGTATGTTTTCTGAAGACTCGTAATGTACATATCTAGTTTGAAGCATTTTATTTACCCTATTTACACCAATATGACTGCTTCTGAAATGGGTACGACATCTCTGCTATGACGTAGGTTGTCACCCCTGATGGCGGAGGCTTGACAAGACTGGTACCAGACTACAGAGGGAAATACAAAATAAATATGTTGTCCATAAATCTGGACACAGCCCTTTAAGGAGGGTGGGGAGTAATTCTTTACTCTTTAGATTTTTTTTATTTGCTTATATTTTGTAGCTTGAAATCTCTGCACTCGTTTGCCGGTATAAAAATATAGGCACACCAGGCTTTTTTTCGAGCTTTTTAGCCTTAAAGATGGGTACTGTTTTCGAATTTATCGAATGTTTCAATAATTACCCCAGTCATTGACAAATTGTTGATAACAATTGTTTAAAACAATATTTCCAAGTTTGGTTAAAACAATCACAATGCAGGATAATGCCATGTTTGCGTACCTATGTGTGAAAGACAAACTCTTTCACAGTTTTTTGTCGAAACACCTATTTACAAATGTCCTTTTCTGCATGTTTTGCTGTTTTGAGATGCAATTTTCGCTATATTTGAAAAAAGAATGCATTTTTCGTCTTTAGATTTTTCTTATTTTCACATATATTGTGCAATGATATTAGATACACGAAATAGGCGTGAAATTTGACCATGTCACCAGGCATCTGAGAGAAATATTGGAGAAAAAATTACCCCACCCCCCAATAAAAATGACTAAAAAAGCATTAAGATATTGTTTAAATGACAAGAACAAGGATTATACCTTTATTATTGCACATACTTTTGCTTCCTTAATGTGATATGAATCAAAGTATTCCATTAGAATTGAAACACAATTTCATTTGTAAGTTTTATGGTGTGAAACATGGATTTTTCTGGCCAAAATATGCATGTTCTGATATAGCCATATTGTCGTTTTGTTCATGTTTAAAAGATATGAAGCCATTAACATTGTCGCAGACGTTCAAACAATGTCAGATGTATGTTATTAATATACCTGGGAAACATTATTATACATTTTTAGCTTTCTTTTTTGACAATTTATTACCCCACACCCTAATGAAATGGGTTGAAATTGATAAAAAAAAAAAAAAAAAAAAAATACAATAAGCTGATGCAAAAGAATATAAAAAATTCCTTTTTCCCATTTAAGTTCCTGCCAACGTTATAGGGAAAGTAGAAACACTTCTAATTAATTTTTTTTTTCTGTAATTTTGACAATTTTTTTTTTTTTCATGCCATATTGACCGGAAACGCTATTTAATTATCTATTGCCTGTTTATGCAAACTGTGAAAGGGAGGTGAGATAAGTTATCCTTTTACTTTCCGAAAGTGGATAGAAGTAGTGGATAGAAGTGATGGCAATGACCTGGAATCGATACAATTACCCAACACCTCCGATCAGACACACCAAAGGGAAAGAACCACGAACATGAATAACTAGACCGTAATGGAAACATCACTAGCGGAAAGCCAAAATGGCAGTTGCATCATCAGTCCCACATAGTGGCTTTCGTGGACCTTGAGAAGGCATTTGGTTGAGTGTCTCGGAAAGTCATCTGGGAGGCACAGAGAAATTTTGAAGTGGAGGAGTGGAATGTTCGAATGGTCCAGTGGGTGTATGCTAATTCGCGGAGCCGTATGCGTTTTTGTGTTGGTTCCATTGAAGAATTCGAATTGAAGGTCGGTGTTCCTCAAGGCTCTTTTCTCAGCCTAATGCATTTCATCATTGTGCTTTATGTCTTGTCATGCGAGTTCTGTTCGGGTGTGTGTGTGTGTGTGTGTGGGGGGGGGGGGGGGGTGCTTTGTAATCATAGCTGAATCACTTCATTGTGCTACACCCATTCAAAGGCGTCGCCCAAAAACTTCTCATATATATAGTCTCTACAATGCATGATAGCCCCGAACTGGCCTTGAAGAAAAAGATTGTGCTGCATGATACTAACCCAATCACTCATGAGTACGAGTAGACCGCCCTGCCCAGGTAAAGTGGTGCAAGACGGACGGTCCTTATATACATATAGATTGGTTTCACTGGCTGTCAGGTTTCATCTCAATGTCGGGTAAAAAGACCCACAAATTGGGAAGTAACCTCTCCAAAATGACCAATATTATGTTGACGTTAAAATGACATCTCAAGCCCTGCCGCTCAACGAAACCAATAGGGTTTATATGCATGGACGGTCCGACTCGGACCCATTTTCCTGGGCAGGTTTAGACCCTCTAAGCGGTTTACTAGTCTAGTTCTCACGTGCGGTCGGTTTCAGCTCTGCGTGAAAGCATCATGCAGCCCGATTGGCTGGAGCCGGTACATTGACAAAATTCTGTTATGATGGTGGATGTGTGGGCATACAAAGGCTACGCGTGGCACAACCTAAACCATCATCTTTATATTCGGAACAGATCAAAGGGATTTTTTCTTGTACACCCTTTTGCTTATGCTTGATTACTGTTTGTTTGATTTGAGGTTTAACGTCCCCGTCAACACTGTAAAGGTCATTTTGGAGACGTCGCTTCCAATTTTGTGGGACATTTACCCGACCTTATGATGAAATGTCAACTAAAACCCCGCCGCCAATTGAACCAATAGAGTTTATTAACATGGACAGGCCGACTCGCACCGCTTTGCCTGGGCAGGCTTAGATCCTCTAAGAAGTCTACCAGTAGGCCTACACCTGTTGAGTGCAAGATCCTAATTATGGGTGCTGGCACAGGCTATTTATTCACTGAGATGGCTTAACAGTAATTGAACCCGAGACTGCGACTGACAGTTAAAAGAATATTGTGCGCTGCCAGGCATTACAGGCTGCACTTTTAGAACTTTATCAAATATGGCAGTGTTTTCTTTCCATATATATGACGTCACGCAAACTTAAGTAAACGTCACTATTGATTCATTGTTTTGTTTGTGTTGACAAAGTATGGCCGGGGAATATGTGAACTGATAGACTCTTCAAGGCTATATTTTTGACACCAATGGAAAAATAAAGTAAACATCGTGCGTTAAAGAGAGTTCAGATTTGCCATGGACAGCTGATGGGCTGCAATCGGAGGAAACAAACCAGTAGCTGGAAAAATACAGGGTTAGTCTGTTTATCCCTCTATTTCCCTGTGCTTCCAGCCATGCGGACTGGACCGGAAAGTAGTCTATGAAGTCGCAAAATAATTTATAACAAAATGCACATTGTAATGGTTATTAAATGTTACAAAAACCTCAGAAAACACTTTGAAAAATAAATAGAAACAAAAATCATTTTGAGGTAAAAATTCGAACCTGATTACGGCAGAGTCAATTATGCGCGACCCTCCTTAAGAGCCTCCAGTATGCATTGAGGTTGATTTTTTTAGTGTGTGTGTGTTTGGGTGGGGGATTGGTTGGTTGGTTAATTGATTTGAGCTTTAACGTTCCCGTCAACACTGTATAGGTCATTTTGGAGACGTTGCTTCCAATTTTGTGGGACTTTAATCCGACATTGAGATGAAAGTACATCTCAAGCCCTGTTGGCCAATGAAACCAATAGGATTTATTAGCATGGACGGTCCGCCTCGCACCACGGTTCCTGCACAGGCTTAGATCCTCTAAGTGGTTTACCAGTACTAGTGTGCGGGCCGGATTCAGCTCTGCGTGAAAGCATCATGCAGCCCATACATTTCTTCAAGCCCCTATGGGCGGGGGCCGTTGGGTGGGGGATTGGTTTTATGACCTTTTCAAGATTATTTAAAGCTAATTGTTAATCAGAGGTGGATGAAAACCAGTGTACCCGGAGAAAAAATCCTGACCTTCCATTGCAGAACTTGGCACTGGTAGGTAAGTTTGCCTACTTTTTTGTTCAGTGTTATCTACGTGACTTTTTTGAGGTTTTATTTAATGTGACACCAGTTCGACTTTCAATTTCTTTTCATATAATATATACATATTTCTAACCCAGTTACTGTAACCCAGTTACTGTATAAAACATCTGATACTCCACCTCTGACACACAGCATACTGTCAACTTGTTGACAAAGTTTTAACCCATAAGATGCCAATCACAACGATTGCCATCTGCTTTGCCATCTGCTGGTAACTTTAAAAAGTCATTTTTTTTTTTTTGCAAACAGTGTTGACCCCGATCAGACTTCTCCTCTAGGAGCAGTCTGATCAGGGTCCACACTATTTGCCTGTATGCAAATATATACAGTTCGAAAAATTTGCAAGAAGAGCAACAGATGACATTTTGAGAAGTAAGTCTAGATGATGGAGCTGTGTTGCAAAGAGGGTTATCTGTAAAACCTGGACTGGATTCATCTGCTGGGTAGGCAGTGTAGCCACAGATCAGACACCGCCAAATGAGACATCTGATCAGGGTTTACACTGTTTGCTTAAAGAGCAACAAAACAGTCTAACAAAGTCCCGTTCAGGTTCATTTTCCTAGTCTACAATCCACCAGTGTTGTAAGTGTGACGCAAGTCACAACAGTTATCTCTTGTAAAACAAAACATAAGACATAACAACAAATCTAGTGGCCCAAGGTGGCCAGAAGTCACTCACCTGAATGAGGCTGACCACAATTATATCAATATACTATGCCATATTGTGGTCATCTTGGTAGCTTATATTGACGATTCAGGAGATTTTATTTGTTTGATTTGAGGTTAAACGACCTCGTCAACACTGTAAAGGTCATTTTGGAGACGTTGCTTCCAATTTTGTGGGACTTTTACCCGACATTAAGATGAAATAACATCTCAAGGCCTGTCGCCCAATGAAACCAATAGGGTTTATTAGCTTGGACGGTTCACCTCGCACCGCGGTTCCTGGACAGGCTTAGATCCTCTAAGCCGTTTACCAGTACTAGTGTGCTCGCCAGATTCATGTCTGCGTGGAAGCAGCATGCAGCCCATATATTTCTTCAAGCCCCTATGGGCGGGGGTCGATTCAGGAGATGATGGTGCTGGTGGAAAGTGGGGTGAAGTGGAGTGTGAAGTCATTTGAAGAGTTTCAAGATGGCAACCTTATTCTCCTGTAGGTCTGATGTCTTCAATCGAGTTTACGCTCAATCCTACTTACTGTTAACCCTTATCATGTTGTTCATGACAACCCCTATCATTGCAAACAGTGTAGATCCAGATCAGATGGCTTCTGAAGAAGCCTTATCATGCTGTTCATGACAACCCCTATCTTTGCAAACAGTGTAGATCCAGATCAGATGGCTTCTGAAGAAGCCTTATCATGCTGTTCATGACAACCCCTATCTTTACAAACAGTGTAGATCCAGATCAGATGGCTTCTGAAGAAGCCTTATCATGCTGTTCATGACAACCCCTATCTTTGCAAACAGTGTAGATCCAGATCAGATGGCTTCTGAAGAAGCCTTATCATGCTGTTCATGACAACCCCTATCTTTGCAAACAGTGTAGATCCAGATCAGATGGCTTCTGAAGAAGCCATCTGATCAGGATCTACACTGGCATTCAATTTATGAATTTGTACCAATAAATTACATCAAGTAATTTGATTGGTTGGTAGACAGAAATGGGTGTGGCAAAAATGAATATTCAGCAAGATAAGGGTTAGGGAGCAATCTGAAGATAGTGTTGAAGATATTCAAGATGGCCGTTGTGCCTGCCATCCTTGATATCTGAACAGACAGATTTTAACAAAATTGATTCTTCATTTGGTCAAATGCAGACTATAGTGACTATATAAGCTCTGGCTCATTTCGACTTACCATTCGTGAACAGGTGTGGTTTGCAGATTTTAAAAATGGGAGCTGATGTTTGGTAATGGGGGTAAGGGTTATTCTTGCACACCAGACAAGGAAATCCACGATTTTACCCTGGGATAGAAATTTATGTTCTGACCCTGGTGTTCCGGCCCCAAATCGAATATAATCGCGTGTTTGATAAATGCACTGGTTGATTACGACCTTGTGGGCGCCGTCGTTAAGGTTGACGTCATGCACAATCCGTGACGTCACTTTACATTCCTGCAGTGTCAACACAATATGGCGGACGTTGGTAACCGAAGTGACTGCAGCATTGAAATTCCGCGCTCAGAAATGGAAGGTATGCAAGAAAAAGAATCCAATATGGATGTGAGGGGTGGATAGAAAAATCCGTCCCTCAGGATCACTGTCCGGCATCACGAGGCAAGCCTGACAGTGACCCTTGGGACGGATTTTTCTATCCACCCCTCACACCCATATAAGATCCTTAATATGTAGGACAATAGTTCACTGGTTGCCTATACCAAAGGGCACTGTATTTGCCCGAGTCACCTGAGACATATTTTATGTCAACAATTTCACACCTTTATATTTCTGCTTATTTATTCATTGAGAAAACAGCTCAAATTTCCAACCCAAACTGTCAGGTTATATTGCTTGAAATTGATAGTAAAAGCAGACTTTATTATACATGGTTATGCATGTACTGTAGTAATAACCCTAAAATACCCTAAATAATGTTATTGTCACTATGCACCCAGAATAAAAAGGGGACGGTCTCATCAGGATCTGGATCACCGGCCATTCTGCCAGCCTATTACCTTATTAGTACACCACAACCTCATTATAACATGGTTATGGATATAACAAGGTTTTTAGATGGAGCCCAAAAATGTAATACATGTATTTATCATATGACGAGGCGTCTCAGAGTGTATTAAGGCCATGTAATAAATTCCGTAATCCACTAGTGGATTAAATATGCAAATTAGTTAGAAACGCTTCATAACCTTACATGTACGCTGTCCTTAATGACGTCGTGTTTACTATTGGCGGAACATTGACATTTTTGTGCAAAAATCGTGAATTAAATATGTTTTAAATGTCATATGATAAATAGAATCTTGCATTCGTGCTCATGTTCTATTGAATTTATTAAACTCGTTGAGGAAAAGGGATAAAATGCTCGGCAAAGCCTCGCATTTTATCCCTTTCCCTCAACTCGTTTAATAAATTCAATAATACATGAACACTCATGGAAGATCCTCTATATATTATATAGAAAAATATTTTTGTTTGCATATACTCACATTGTTTCTGATTTGGACCTTCTGTAAGTGAGTGAGTGAGTGAGTGAGTTTTAGTTTTACGTCCCACCAACAGCTAAGGTCATACGGAGACGGGACCTCGGTTTAAAGACTCATCCGAAAGTCTGGAGAAGCCCGGGATCGATCCTGCGATCCCTGGTTTACAAGGCGAGTAGCGTAACCACTGCGCCACGGAGGCTTCTACCTTCTGTAAGAGGTTGTGGTGTATTTTATTTGCATCCCTCTGTTATTTTAGAAGCTTTTGTGGTGTAGTTGTTATGCTACTCACCTTGTAAACCAGGGGTCGCAGGATCAATCCCTGGCTTCTCCAGACTTGCGGATGAGTCTTTAAACCGAGGTCCAGTCCCCGTATGACCTTAGCTGTTGGTGAGATGTAAAACTGAAACACACATTGCCTCTATTATTTTAGACACTGCTCTTTGTCAGCAAGCAAAACAAAAGCGGGCCAATCTTTACGGAACCCAAATTCCTGTTTGAAATTTATCAGGAAGAAATTGAAACAAGAAAACAGAAAGGAAATTAAAAACAAGAAAATAAGTAAGAACAGAAAGAATTTCAAAATCACAAAATATCTCATTTTAATGACTCATTGTATCGTTTTCTGGTTTAAACAATACAATATCTGGTTTTAAACAACAGACTTGTTTTGATTTCGTTTCCAATTCTGGTTTAAATCCATTTGTTTTATGATTTTAATTTCTAATGTGATAAACATTTGGAAAGGAAATGTTTAACTATTAATATTAAACATCTTGTTTTTAAAGGTATGGTTGATGTGTGGAAAGGAAGGGGTTGTTGTTTTCTGTAGAATGTTTGGAAAGGTAGGAGTTGTTGTGTTCTCTACAATGTTTGGAAAGGTAGGATTTGTTGGGTTCTCTACAATGTTTGGAAAGGTAGGAGTTGTTGTGTTCTCTACAATGTTTGGAAAGGTAGGAGTTGTTGGGTTCTCTACAATGTTTGGAAAGGTAGGAGTTGTTGTGTTCTCTACAATATTTGGAAAGAGTTGTTGTGTTCACTACAATGTTTTGAAAGGAAGGGGTTGTTGTTTTCTGTAGAATGTTTGGAAAGGTAGGGGTTGTTGTGTTCTCTACAATGCTTGGAAAGGAAGGGGCTGTTGTTTTCTGTAGAATATTTGGAAAGGTAGTAGTTGTTGTGTTCTCTACAATGTTTGGAAAGGAAGGGGTTGTTGTTTTCTGTAGAATATTGGAAAGGTAGGAGTTGTTGTGTTCTCTACAATGTTTGGAAAGGTAGGAGTTGTTGGGTTCTCTACAATGTTTGGAAAGGTAGGAGTTGTTGTGTTCTCTACAATGTTTTGAAAGGAAGGGGTTGTTGTTTCCTGTAGAATGTTTGGAAAGGTAGGGGTTGTTGTGTTCTCTACAATGTTTGGAAAGGAAGGGGCTGTTGTTTTCTGTAGAATATTTGGAAAGGTAGTGGTTGTTGTGTTCTCTACAATGTTTGAAAAGGTAAGGGTTGTTATGTTCTCTACAGTGTTTGGAAAGGAAGGGGTTGTTGTTTTCCGTAGAATGTTTGGAAAGGTAGGGGTTGTTGTGTTCTCTACAATGTTTGAAAAGGTAGGGTTTGTTGTGTTCTTTACAATGTTTGGAAAGGAAGGGGTTGTTGTTTTCTGTAGAATGTTTGGAAAGGTAGGGGTTGTTGTGTTCTCTACATAGTTTGAAAAGGTAGGAGTTGTTGTTTTCTCTACAATGTTTGGAAAGGTAGTGTTTATTGTGTTCGCTACAATGTTTTGAAAGGTAGGGGTTGTTATGTTCTCTACAATGTTTGGAAAGGAAGGGGTTGTTATGTTCTCTACAATGTTTGGAAAGGTAAGGGTTGTTATGTTCTCTACAATGTTTGGAAAGGAAGGGGTTGTTGTTTTGTGTAGAATGTTTGGAAAGGTAGGGGTTGTTTTGTTCTCTACAATGTTTGAAAAGGTAGGGTTTGTTGTGTTCTCTACAATGTTTGGAAAGGAAGGGGTTGTTGTTTTCTGTAGAATGTTTGGAAAGGTAGGGGTTGTTGTGTTCTCTAAAATGTTTGGAAAGGTAGTGTTTGTTGTGTTCACTTCAATGTTTGGAATGGTAGGGGTTGTGATGTCTCTACAATGTTTGGAAAGGAAGGGGTTGTTATGTTCTCTACAATGTATGGAAAGGTAGGGTTGTTGTGTTCTCTACAATGTTTTGAAAGGAAGGGTTTGTTGTGTTCTCTACAATGTTTGGAAAGGAAGGGGTTATTGTTTTCTGTAGAATGTTTGGAAAGGTAGGGGTTGTTGTGTTCCCTAAAATGTTTGGAAAGGTGGTGTTTGTTGTGTTCACTTCAATGTTTGGAAAGGTAGGGGTTGATATGTTCTCTACAATGTTTGGAAAGGAAGGGGTTGTTATGTTCTTTACAATGTATGGAAAGGTAGGGTTTGTTGTGTTCTCTACAATGTTTGGAAAGGTAAGGGTTGTTATGTTCTCTACAATGTTTGGAAAGGAAGGGGTTGTTCTTTTTTGTAGAATTTTTGGAAAGGTAGGGGTTGTTGTGTTCTCTACAATGTTTGAAAAGGTAGGGTTTGTTGTGTTCTCTACAATGTTTGGAAAGGAAGGGGTTGTTGTTTTCTGTAGAATGTTTGGAAAGGTAGGGGTTGTTGTGTTCTCTACAATGTTTGGAAAGGTAGGAGTTGTTGCCTTCTCTACCATGTTTGGAAAGGTAGTGTTTGTTGTGTTCACTACAATGTTTGGAAAGGAAGGGGTTGTTATGTTCTCTACAATGTTTGGAAAGGAAGGGGTTGTTACGTTCTCTACAATGTTTGGAAAGGAAGGGGTTGTTGTTTTCTGTAGAATGTTTGGAAAGGTAGGGGTTGTTATGTTCTCTACAATGTTTGGAAAGGCAGGGGCAGTGGTGTTCTCTACAATGCTTGGAAAGGCAGGGGCAGTAGTGTTCTCTACAATGCTTGGAAAGGTAGGGGTTGTAGTGTTCTCTACAATGCTTGGAAATGTAGGGGTTGTAGTGTTCTCTACAATGCTTGGAAAGGTAGGGTTTGTTGTGTTCTCTACAATGTTTGGAAAGGCAGGGGCAGTAGTGTTCTCTACAATGCTTGAAAAGGCAGGGGCAGTAGTGTTCTACAATGCTTGGAAAGGCAGGGGCAGTAGTGTTCTCTACAATGCTTGGAAAGGTAGGGGTTGTAGTGTTCTCTACAATGCTTGGAAAGGTAGGGTTTGTTGTGTTCTCTTCAATGTTTGGAAAGGCAGGGGCAGTAGTGTTCTCTACAATGCTTTGAAAGGCAGGGGCAGTAGTGTTGTCTACAATGCTTGGAAAGGCAGGGGCAGTAGTGTTCTCTACAATGCTTGGAAAGGTAGGGTTTGTTGTGTTCTCTACAATGTTTGGAAAGGCAGGGGCAGTAGTGTTCTCTAAAATGCTTGGAAAGGTAGGGGTTGTAGTGTTTTCTACAATGCTTGGAAAGGTAGGGGTTGTAGTGTTCTCTACAATGCTTGGAAATGTAAGGGCTGTTGTGTTCTCTACAATGCTTGTTTGTGTTCTCTACAATGTTTGGAAAGGCAGGGGATGTTGTGTTCTCTACAATGTTTGGAAAGGTTGGGGTTGTAGTGTTCTCTTGGTTGGTTGATTTGAGGTTTAACGTCCCCATCAACACTGTAAAGGTCATTTTTGGAGACGTTGCTTCCAATTTTGTGGGACTTTTACCCAACATTGAGATGAAATGACATCTCAAGCCCTGTCGCCCAATAGGGTTTAGTAGCATGGACGGTCCGCCTCACACCGCGGTTCCTGGACAGGCTTAGATCCTCTAAGCGGTTTACCAGTTCTAGTGTGTGGGCCGGATTCAGCTCTGCGTGGAAGCATCATGCAGCCCATATATTTCTTCAAGCCCCTATGGGTGGGGGCACACTCTACAATGCTTGGAAATGTAAGGGCTGTTGTGTTCTCTACAATGCTTGTTTGTGTTCTCTACAATGTTTGGAAAGGCAGGGGATGTTGTGTTCTCTACAATGTTTGGCAAGGATGGTGTTGTTGTGTTCTCTACAATGCTGGAAAAGACAGGTGTTGTTGTGTTCTCTACAATGTTTGGAAAGGTAGGGGTTGTAGTGTTCTCTACAATGCTTGGAAAGGCAGGTGTTGTTGTGTTCTCTACAATGCTTGTTTTATGTTCTCTACAATGTTTGGAAAGGCAGGGGATGTTGTGTTCTCTACAATGTTTGGAAAGGCAGGGGTTGTTGTGTTCCCTTACAATGTTTGGATGTGTTCTCTTCAATGCTTGGAAAAGTAGGGGTTGTTGTGTGTTCTGTATGGGGTTGTTGTGTTCTCTACAATGTTTGGAAAGGCAGGGGTTGTTGCTTTCTCTACCGGGTTGTTGTGTTCTCTACAATGCTTCAAAAGGTGGGGGCTGTAGTGTTCTCTACAATGTTCAAAAAGGCAGGTGTTGTAGTGTTCTCTACAATGCTCGGAAAGGCATGTGTTGTTGTGTTTTCTACAGTGCTTGGAAAGGTAGGGGCTGTTGTTTTCTCTACAATGCTTGGTTTAAGGCAGGTGTTGAAGTGTTCTCTACAATGCTAGGAAAGGCAGGTGCTGTTGTGTTCACTACAATGCTTGGAAAGGTAGAGGCTGTAGAGATCTCTACAATGTTTGGAAAGGTAGGGGTTGTAGTGTTCTCTATAAGGCTTTGAAAGGTAGGGGCTGTTGTGTTCTCTACAGTGCCTGGTTCAAGGCAGGTGTAGTAGTGTTCGCTACAATGCTTGGAAAGGTAGGTGTTGTAGTGTTCTCTACAGTGCTTGGTTCAAGGCAGGTGTTGTAGTTTTCTCTATAATGCTTGGAAAGGTAGGTGTTGCAGTGTTCTCTACAGTGCTCTGAAAGGTAGAGGCAGTAGTGTTCTCTACAATGCTTGGAAAGGTAGGGGTTGTAGTGTTGTCTACAATGTTTGGAAAGGTAGGGGTTGTAGTGTTCTCTACAATGCTTGGAAAGGTAGGGGTTGTAGTGTTCTCTACAATGCTTGGAAAGGTAGGGGTTGTAGTTTTCTCTACAATGCTTGGAAAAGTAAGGGGCTGTAGTGTTCTCTACAATGTTTGGAAAGGCAGGGGCAGTAGTGTTTTCTACAATGCTTGGAAAGGTAGGGGTTGTAGTTTTCTCTACAATGCTTGGAAAGGTAGGGGTTGTAGTGTTGCCTACAATGTTTGGAAAGGTAGGGTTTGTGTTCTCCACAATGTTTGGAAAGGTAGGGTTTGTAGTGTTTTCTACAATGCTTGTAAAGGTAGGGGTTGTAGTGTTGCCTACAGGTTTGGAAAGGTAGGGGTTGTAGTGTTCAGCAGGACTGTAGTATTAAAGATTCTTAAATATATCCTCCCTGATTGTGTGCTCTTTTTAGATTTTAGATCCGATCTCTGAATATGCCTATTAGCAAAGAAAAAAGCCTATGACACAACTTAGAAAGTGAAATTTAAAAGCTGACTCCCTGTCTGCTTTAAAATGTTGAAAAATGATTTTATTTTATCCTTTATAAATTTAATGTTTGATCACAACTATGTAATAATATTCCACCCATTAAAAAGATACTGAAAACTGCAAGATACTGCAACATTGATGATGGAAAATTTGTTCTGATATTAAAATCACCATATTTTAGCTATCAATGCATCACCCACGCTCTAACTATTATATGCCAGTAGATTATTTTTCGTTTGAAGAAATTGATGCCTATAAAGAGAATGAATAGTTTCAACATGCATTAAATATGCAAGATGGCATTTTCAAAGTACACCACAGCCTCATTGGGGTCCAATGCAGAAACCATGCTAGTTAACCCACTGTAGGCCTCAAACCCCTAAAGGGGTACATTGGCAAACAGTGCAGGCCCAGATCATATGCTGCATATAAAAAGTCTCATCATCTTTTTATTTTGGATAGCCTTTTGGCCATTTTGTGGGAAAGTAACTGTCCTTTTGGCTTTCAGCTTGTCAAGTTTTCATTATGATGAAGTTGTTTTATATGTGTGTTCCTTTCCCTTTGATATCTTGAATTGGGGGTGTGTGAGGAAACTGTATCGATTCCTGTTCATTGCATTCACTTCTATTTTTCAATAACGAGTACCCACAATCTATATTTTAAAGCAGAAATAAGAAAAATAAGGTTTACCCTGTAAACCCCTGTTTTACTATATAAAAGCGGGGTTCAAGGGGGTCAAAAGTATATAGGTGTGTTTTCGTGATGAAATTGGGTCATTTTATGATCTTTTATAAAAACAAGAGGGTCCTGAATCGCTCACCTGAGTATCAGTGTCTCTAGTGCATTCTTAGCCCAAGGGCTGTAATTTGAAAAAACTTGGTAGCGCCGTAGCGGTCCACTAGATACGGCTTCAGACCAAATATCAAAGACCTGCATGGGCCTTCTGGTTTCAGAAAAGGAGATTTTTAAAGGATTTCCCTATATAAGCCTATGTAAAACCAGCGGACCCTGGCGCGAGGGCATTTTTGGCGGCAGGGCTATAATTTGACCAATCTCAGCAGAGGTTCACTAGTTGAAGCTTCACACCAGATATCAAAGACCTGGGCCTTCTGGTTTCGGACAAGAAGATTTTTAAAGGTTTTTTTCCTATATATGCCTATGTAAAACTAGTGGGTCCCAGCGCAGGGACATTTTTGGCCCAAAGGCTATAATTTGAACAATCTTGGTAGAGGTCCAATACATGAAGCTTCAAATCAAATATCAAAGACCTGGGCCTTCAGAGAACATTTTCTAAAGATTTTCCATATATAAGCCTATGTAAAATCAAAGGGCCCCGGGGCGGGGCATTTTTGGCCCAAGCACTATAATTTGAACAATCTTGGTAGAGGTCCACTAGATGAAGCTTCATACCAAATATCAAAGATCTGGGCTTTGCGGTTTCAGAGAAGAAGATTTTTAAAGATTTTCCCTATATAAGCACATGTAAAACCAAAGGGCCCCCTGGCGGGGCATTATTTGCCTCGGCACTATAATTTGAACAATCTTGGTAGGGGTCCACTAGATGAAGCTTCATACCAACTAGCAAAGACCTGGGCCTTGCGGTTTCAGAGAAGAAGATTTTTAAAGATTTTCCCTAAATAAGCCCATGTAAAACCAAAGGGCCCCGGAGCAGGGGCATTTTTGGCCCCAGCACTATATTTTGAACAATCTTGGTAGGGGTCCACTAGATGAAGCTTCATACCAAATATCATAGATCTGAGCCTTGCGGTTTCAGAGAAGATTTTTAAAGATTTTCCATATATAAGCCTATGTAAAACCAAAGGGCCCCGGGGCGGGGGCATTTTTGGCGCCAGCACTATAATTTGAACAATCTTGGTAGAGGTCCACTAGATGAAGCTTCATACCAAATATCAAAGATCTGGGCCTTGCGGTTTCAGAGAAGAAGATTTTTAAAGATTTTCCCCATATAAGCCCATGTAAAACAAAAGGGCCCTGGAGCGGGGACATTTTTCACCCCAGCACTATAATTTGAACAATCTTGGTAGAGGTCCACTAGAATAAGCTTCATACCAAATATCAAAGATCTGGGCCTTGTGGTTTCAGAGAAGAAGGTTTTTAAAGATTTTCCCTATATAAGCCCATGTAAATTCAAAGGGCCCCGGGGCGGGGGCATTTTTGGCCCCAGCACTATAATTTGAACAATCTTGGTAGAGGTCCACTAGAATAAGCTTCATACCAAATATCAAAGATCTGGGCCTTGCGGTTTCAGAGAAGAAGGTTTTTAAAGATTTTCCCTATATAAGCCCATGTAAAACCAAAGGGCCCCAGGGCGGGGGCATTTTTGGCCCCAGCACTATAATTTGAACATTCTTGGTAGGGGTCCACTAGATGAAGCTTCATACCAAATATCAAAGACCTGGGCCTTGTGGTTTCAGAGAAGAAGATTTTTTAAGTTTTCAGTGAAAAAAATCTATTTTTGGCTCCTGTGACCTAGATGTGCAATGGACCGGAACCATTTGAACAACTTTGAAAGGGGACCACCTAAGGATGATTCCTATGAAGTTTGGTCAAAATCCGATCAGTGGTTTAGGAGGAGATGTCGTTTGAAGAAAACGTTTACGGACGGACGCACAGACGCACGCACGACGGACAAAAAGTGATCCCAAAACTACGTGACAGGTGAGCTAAAAAAAGGTGTGTTGTGTGTATTCATTGGAATCACCTCATTGCGGCGATTCTAATGAGTGCACACAACATACAGTTTCAAGATAAAATCAGAAAAAAACCTTATATTATCTTAACTCTTATCATGCTGTTCACGACAATCCCTGTCTTTTGAAACAGTGTAGATCCAGATCAGATGGCTTCTGCAGAAGCCATCTGATCAGGATTTACACTGTTTGACATTCAATTTATGAATTTGTAGGAATAAATTACATCAAGTAATCTGATTGGTTCAAAGTCAGAAATGGGTGTGGCTAAAATGAATATTCAGCAAGAGAAGGGTTAAAGATATGGATATCTGGAGCTTTGGGAAATATTATCAAAGGACTCCAGAACTAGTTTGAATTAGCCCTGGTAAACAAACTATCCGCGTTCGAGTTATCAAAGTTTCGCTTACCATATTCACTCTAATTACCGCACGTGCCCTTAGTTTTTTCCAAATCGTGTCAAAAAATCATGGAGAGAAATCTACCTCATTAGCACACAGTTGATACGAAAAAATAGCTTCCGAGATGATGCATACTGATATTTAATGGGATGGAAAAAGATACTTAAGCATTGCCTTCACTGTTGAAGAAATAATGGTAAGTTTTTTATAGATGTACTGTGAGAGCTTCAAGGGGAGGTTACTGTAAAGTGTGTGCTTATGCATTTCCTTTTCAAAAATAGCTCTGGTGTGCGCTTATAGGAGCATGTGCGGTAATTAGGGCGAATACGGTATCAAGTGTTGGCACAAAATAGACAACTCATTAACACTTACAACCGTAACTTAACCTCTTATTTCAAAACATAAAATTGACACTTTATCCTCTTATTTCACAATGGCAATAATAAGGAAAATAATTGTTAAATTATTCTGCTTTATTCTCTGCCATTCCCCTTTAAATCTGAACCTATATATCTTCATTTACTAATTGAAATTCTTCATTCAAATTGTCAATTTTGTCTTCTTATTTCATTCTTTTTCTTCTTACAGTCAGTGTGGGTAATTCATCAAATTCTGTTATTGAACACTCACAACATTGTCTTCGAGGAAAGCAATTACTCGACACCACACACTGATAAGATCAACAATTTTTAAAAATTCAATCCTCTTGAAATCGGAGATCATATACTTACTTACTTATTGATCATGATGTACCAGACATTTTCTGTTTTTGAATTTAGATAATAGAATCAGAAAATCCCTTTCTTTGTGGAAACATTCTTATGAATGAGTAATACAGTCCAGTTGTAATTTGTCAATTTTGATAATACATGAAAAATGTAGAATAATTTGGATGTTTTGACTGACATAACATATATCAATATATATATATACCTAATCTTAAAGATCCATTGCAGGCGGGAAACAGTGCAGGCCCAGATCAGATGCCGCAAAATGCGGTGTCTGATCAGGGCTTGTACTATTTGCCAACAGAATTTTCCATCAAAAATAGAATAAAAATGGAAAAAAGCCTACCATTTCATATATGACAAATACACTTGTCCAATATATAGTGAGGGCCCCCGTCCATCAGGGTTTGAAGAAATAGATGGGCTGCATGATGCTTCCACACAGAGCTGAAGCCGACCGCACACGAGTACTGGTAAACCACTTAGCGGATCTAAGCCTGCCCAGGCAAAGCGGTGTGAGTCCATGCTTATAAACCATATTGGTTTCATTGGGCGACAAGACTTGAGATGTCATTTCATCTCAATGCTGGTTAGTCCCACAAAATTGGAAGCTATGTCTCCAAAATGACCTATACAGTGTTGACGGGGATGTTAAACCTCATCTCAAACAAACCAACATACAGCAATTGGAGAGTCCACTAGTATACAACGGGTAAACAGGATGTTTCTCACTTTGATTTCTCACACTCTCGCAATAAGGAAGGCAAATCATTTTCTAAAAGTGCATGTAATGCATGAGAAAACAGCGACCAGGTACGGCACAAACACACCTCTGACTAGGGTTTTTGTTTGAATAGAAAGTTTACGTACCCACCAACACTATTTAGGTCAACAGACTAGAGACAATCATGAAATTTTAGATAAGATTTTAAACTTGTTGTAATTCTACAAAAATTTTAACAGATTTGTTTCACAATCCAAGCTGCAGACGGAATGGCAAGCAGTGAAGACCCTGAACAGACTGCTCCTTGAGGAGCAGTCTGTTCAGGGTCTTCACTGTTTGCTTAGGCTTATCTGTTCCAATACTGGAATGTGAAATACAGAAATGGGCAATAATCAAAGCTCTGATAGCACTGGTCAGTCAGTTGTCTTTCAGTGAAGATTGGGAAATTTAATTTGAGGTTTTACATCCCTGTCAACACTATTTAGGTCATTTTGGAGATGTTGCTTCCAATTTTGTGGGACTTTTACCCAACACTGAGATGAAAAGCCGCCTAAACAAACCAAAAGGGCTACTATGTATGTATGGTTTGACTTTGCCTGGGCAGGCTTAGACCCTCTAAGCAGTTTACCAGTACTCATGTTCGGTTGGTTTCAGCACTGCATGAAAGCATCATGCAGCGAAATCTAATTCTCCGAGCCGGGATGGGCAGGGGCCTGAAAATGGGCCTGAACAGGGGTCTAAGTTAGACCCATTCATTTAATCTTTAAATTCCTGTACTTTAAATGAACAGTGCAAACCCTCATCAGAGGCCATAACTACAGTATCTGATCTGGGTCTTCACTATTTGTCAATGTTCAAGTACAGGAGCTCAGTCCAGATTGCACTCTCATGTCACAAAATATAGCGCTGCTATAAATAACTGGTACCTGAATTTTGTACATTGTCAGTCACATGCACAAGAGCAGGTGGGAAGCTTCTGCAGTCACTTGATAATTAATCAATCCCAAAATGGATTATCTTTTCAGAATAGAATGCATTTTTTTATAAAAAAATGTTAAAACTTGTATGTATGAAGCAGTTAATCAGATAAACGACAAATCAGTCAAAGTTGTTGAAGCTGAACAACAGGTAAATGCAGTCATGCCTACACCAATAGTTCCGGAATAAAAAACAATTTACACTTTTTCATCTTCTTCACAGTATGTGTTGTAACACTGATTATAAATAAGATTTATGATTTTTTTAAACCTTTTTGTACCAAATGGAATTTTCACCCTTACATATAGCACAAGTCCATTTCAAAATTTAGGGGTGTAAGGTTGTGTTTTCTTCAAAACTGATTAGGAAAATGGTTGAACTTTTTGCAAACAGTGTAGGCCCTGATCAGACGCTGCATTGTGCGGCGTCTGATCTGGGCCTGCACTGTTTGGCAGGGTACCCACTTTGGGGTTTCTGGTACTAAATGGGTTAAATGTACTCAACCTATATCAAAACTATATATATTGAGGGACAAGTTGGGTAGTTTGTTGTGTTCAGTTATTTTGAAATCAGACCATGTCATTGGCCACATGTGAAAACATTTGACCAATCAGTGCCTAAGATGACATCTTTGCAGTCACAGAAAGAATAAAATATAAATTTATATCTAAGGAAATGTGTAGGCTGAATAGATTAAATGAGCCAGTGCACGACAAAACCTACAATAAGACATGTGCGCCCAGGCGAAGAATCAGATCAGCCTGTGCATCCATATAGTCTGACCAGAGACTTCTCTTGCTGCATGAAGGAGGAATGGGCCCTTAGATAGTTATCCTTAGAGCGCACAGGGAAGACTCTGATCAGACTGCACAGATGCGCAGGCTGATCTGAGTCTTCGCTGGGTGCACATGTCTTATTGTAGGTTTTGCACTGGCTCAAATGTCAGAGGGTCTACAGGGTCTACAGAGTTCACAAAATATACAAGAATTTCTCTACAACACAATCACCTGCCCCATGACTGACAGGCTTCAAGATCTGGAAGTTATAGGTTCAAATCCCAGCTGTACCATACCTATATATATAAGGACATACAAAATGGTACAAAGAGTTCCTTAGGCTGACTCATTATTATTATGTCCCCAGCAAGTATGGGTACAATATTTACCCTATATATTCTGACACATCAACTCCTTACCATACTTTTTTTTCAATTTGAACAAGTATAAAAAACTACTTGATGTTGTTCTTAAAATGAGTGGCAAACATTATAGACCTTGATGAGAAGCCACAGAATGCGGTGTTTCATCTGGGTTTACACTGCTGAGGACTGTCTAAATGCATATAGTAAATATGGTAATTATGTGTACATGTTATTGTAATGAATGTAGGAAAAAATTGTTACAGTAAAATAAGACAGAAAATGAAATGTCAAAGAATATTTTTAATTCACTATATCTTGCTTTTCTTTTAGGCCAGTACATTTAGCTCGAAATGACCCTTGACCCACAACTAATTCCTTGAGAAATGTTATCAGCAGTTTTAGTATCAGGAAGGTGTCCTGATTTATAGAAAAAAAGTCCTCAAAAAAAATCCGAGGGGAAAGGGTATTTTTTGGGGGTGAAAAATTACGAAAAATGAAGAAAAATCACAAAAACCAGGACAAAATTAATATTACTGGCGTATGTTAAACAATTAATACTTGACTTCATTAAATCATCCAAAATGAATATTTCTATTTGGGGAAAAATACTAAAAATTCTGAAGATAAAAGTTTTCTTTTAATTTTTTTTTTTTTTTTTATATATTTTTGTGTGAAATATATGGAAAAACAAGTATTAGCTTTTTCAAAAAGCTTGAGTCTATGCTAAGCACACATTAATTTGTGTAGAACTAAAATGTGTCAGTTACCATAAAATGTAAAAAGAGTCACAGACATCAAATAAGGATTTCCAAATCTTATCAACAATGTCACATAAAACAAAATCAAAAAAGGAAAATCAAAAGCAAACTGTGGCACATCACAAAACATGCCTCTGTAATTTTGACCCCCACTAACCCACTTTTATATAACACTTGAGGTTTAGGGGTTATACATTATGTTTCTGCTCAAAAACATAGCTTCTGAGATTGTTGATACTCAATAGAACCGCCTCATCTATGTTTTGAGCAGAAACAAGTGAGTGAGTGTGTTTGAGGTTTACGTCCCGTCAACAGCAAATGTCATATGCAGTGGTTTCAAAAACATTTTGGCATCCAGATTTCAAGGAAAGATAGGATTGTGATTTTCAATGTTATCTGAACAAAGCCAAATTTATGAAGCATAGCAGGGGAATAATGTCTAAGTAAATGGGAAAACCCCCAGTACCCGTCTATTGATGAAACCCCTGCATACGGAGACCGGACCTCGGTTTAAAGACTCATCTGAGAGTCTGGAGAAGCCTTTGGATCGAACCCACGACTCCTGGTTAATGAGGTGAGTAGCTTAACCACTACACCATGGAGGCTTCTTTGAGCAGAAATAAGAAAAATAATGTACATGTATACGCCCTAAAACTCCCCACTGCCCCACCCCACCCAGGTGTATATGGGTAGCAGTGGTGTAAAAGTCAACTGCCTCTCCCTCGCGCACGTGAAAACATCCGGAATGAGTGATTAAGTTTGAGACTTTCATCGCAATCGAACAAAAATAAATTAGTATAAACTAAAACTCGATGAGGAAGGGGTTTCTATCGAGTAACCACGATCTATGCTTTTGAGTAGACATTACGAAACACGCCTTAACAAAAACGTTGTCAATTTTTCAGCCCCAAAATGGAATTTTAAGATTAAAAAAATGATGTTTTTCTTATTTCTGCTCAAAACATAGATTGCAGAGGTCGACTAAGAATCGCCTGAACTTGGCGGTTCTGCCGAGTACCCACAATTATGTTTTTGCACTGATATAAGAAATTTAATGTTTATCCCTGTAAACCAGTTTTCCAATATAAAAGTGGGGTTGGAGGGGTCAAAATGATATAGGCTTGTTTTTCGACCCCACCCATCTGGGCTTGGTTTGGTTGATTTGAGGTTTAACGCACCAACAAATGTATAGTTAGGTGGCTATGTAAATGGACAGAATCAATGTAAGTCAATGGGATTTATTCCGTTAGACACCGCAAAATACTTCTTTTCTGTGGCTAAAAGTAGCCACTTAAGTATCGATCCTGCCAAAAATAGCCACATAACTATCCATTTGTGAGAACATCCGTCCCCGTCAACACTGTAAAGGTCATGTCCCCGTCAACACTGTAAAGGTCATTTTGGAGACGTTGCTTCCAATTTTGTGGGAATTTTACCCGACATTGAGATGAAATGACATCTCAAGCCCTGTCGCCCAATGAAACCAATAGGGTTTATAAGCATGGATGGTCCGCCTCGCACCGCGGTTCCTGGACAGGCTTAGATCCTTTAAGCGGTTTACCAGTACTAGTGTGCGGGCCGGATTCAGCTCTGCGTGGAAGCATCATGCAGCCCATATATTTCTTCAAGCCCCTATGGGCGGGGCCGATCTGGGCTTGGAGTAATAGGTTGGGCTGCATGATGCTTCCACACAGAACTGATACCGACCGCACATGAGTACTGTTAAACCGCTGAGAATGTCTAAACCTGCCCAGAAAAGTTGCTGCGAGTCAGCCTGTCCATGCATGTAAACTCTTTTGGATTCATTGGGCGGCAGGGACTGAGATGACATTTCATCTAAATGTCAGGTAAAAGTCCCACAAAATTGGAAGCAACGTCTCGTTTTCGTGATGAATAAGAAAAACACCAGAATTTTCTCTGGAAATTTTTTGGGTGATCAAATCTTCCAATAGATTTCAATATGTGTGTTTTCGTAATGTTTTTTTTTTTTATGACCCCAACTTTTTTGGAGGGGCATATTGCTTCTGGTTGGTCCATTAGAACTTCCGTTACGCCTTTGATGCATAGCATAACGCAAGAACCGTGCATGCTAGGGTTTTGAAATTTCATATGTGGATTCTTCATGGAAATTTAGCCAACCCGTATTTTTTTCTTATCCGGATTATGCCCCTTTCAAAAGTTATTGCCCTTTGAATTTTTGTTTTTATAAAATCTTGTCAGCAACATATCTCAAAATCTATTGTAGCTAGAACCTTGTAAGTTGGTGAAAAGATTGGTGCTGATGAGTAGATGTCCTGATTAACTTTTGACTAAATTCTGAAAAATACTTTGTGGCTAATGGCCCTTTGTCACTTACGGTACATTGTATGCATTGTGATGCATAACATAACTTTAGAAGCTTGTATGCTAGGGTTTTGAAATTTCATATATGGATTCCTCATGGAAAGTTAGCTGAAAGATATTTTTCTCATCCGGAATTTGCCCCTTTAAGGTTGTTTGAGTCAACCTTTATGTTCAATCAGCTCAAAACAGTTATTGTGAGCAATGTTGGGAGACAAAATTTGTAAATCAATTTCAAGGGGGTATCCCTTTTCTTAGTATTATTTTTCCTGCCTGTTTAAAATTCAGCGGCCAATTTCTATTGCAGTAAGTAGATAGGACAGTGTTGCAATTGTTCTGATTGTGAATTTTGAATGGTTGCTTCCACAGAGTCATACATAGCTTTCAAAATCTTATGTGCGCAATGTTACCAGAATACACCGTATACACATATTTATGATATTAATTGATTTGATTCTGATGGCACAAAAGTGCTTCCATACACTAAATTTTTGTCATGAGACCCCCCCCCCCCCCCCCCCCCCTCAAAAAAAAAAATGTTTATTTTTACAACTTGAACATAGATCTTGTATATCAATAGCATACAAGGGAAATATAAATGGCATCTATACAAAAAAAAAAAAAAATAGAATATAGAAAGCAGCGGGAGTCTACATCGTCTTCTTGTGTCCGCCAAACCTTCAACTGGATTTCCTTTTGATTTTGTGGATTCCAACACATAGAGATGGATAGATTTGGGAAAATGCATAGCCTCCGTGTACCATATCTCGAACGATTTTGAGCAAATATTTCCATTTTTCAATCAAGAGAAAGCTTCTTCGTTCTCTTTTTAATAATAAATTACAGACTGCACATTAACAATTTGTGACGTATATTTTGTTTTTAATGACGTCATTTGTTTGCGCGTGAGGAGAGCTAGCCTTACAGCCGGTAAAACAGTGTATGGTGCTATTATTGGACCATTACTTATTTAATTTTTTTCTGCGGATTAAATCCTAATTTTCTCAGAACTGGCACGGATATTTTTTGAGGACTTTTTTTTGGTAATTAATATAACATAGCCCTGTGTTTTGGTGTTAAAAGAATTTCTCAAGGAATTATCTTGACCATAAAAATTAAAGTGCCTCGCCTATTTCTTGAGAATGGGCCTCACAGTGAAGGGTTATATGCTAGAGCAGTCCGTTTTGCTCTGATGGCTATCTTTGCGCAGCAATACTTTGCTCAACCAAGAACAGCTTCAGTCGTCTGAATGTTTGGGTCGATTGATTATCAATCAACCCAAAGTTAGTTAAACTACTGAAGCTTCCTGCCTGCTATTGTCCACCCGACGAACAAAATCCAGGTACCGATTATTAGTCTTTTCCCTGTGACAATAAAAGTAAAGTCTGACTGGGTCATTGGCAAACAGTGTAGACCAAGATCTAATGCAGTGGCTGATCCGGGTCTAGACTGTTTGCTTAAAATACTGGAGTTTAAGGGTTAAACGAAACAGTTTAAATCTCAGTTCAGGACTAATTTCACAGCCTACACTCCCACCAGTACTCTCAGTGTTTTGATTTTTTTCTGCCATAACACCTTTTGTTTGGTTGATAGATATACACCTGACATTTTTATGTCATTTTTGCAAGTGAGACAACTTTCTGGCAAATCTTTGCTTTAAGACAAAACCCTGCTGACAAGGGAGACAAAAAGATTTTGAAAGAGTTGCCTCCCCTGGTGTATCGATTTCCCTAAAAACAAATAGTATTAAATGGGGCTACGAGAAAACAAACCTAAACATCCATTACGAAATAGGGAGCCTTGGAGTTAAATAATAAAGACAAAATCTAATTATTACCCAGTCTACCCAAACTTAACCCATTTTGTACTGAATAGAAACTTCCACTTTATACATAGCAGGCTGGTGTCCATTTTGAAATCAACCCATTGTATGCGAGGGTACCTTTGCAAACAGTGCAGGCCCTGATCAGACGCTGCAGAATGCGGCGTCTGATCAAGAACCTCACTATTTGCTAACAGAATTTTCTGGCAAAAATAGAATAAAAATGAAAAATATAGGCCTGACACCCCTTATATCACAAATTGACTTGTGCAGCAATGGAAGAGTCCACTAGTAAACAATGGGTTAGTTGAGTTATTTTAGAGATTTATTTAGAAAATGGCAGAAATTTTGCAAAGGACAAGGTCTTCATCAGATTCCGCATTCTGCTGCATCTGATCTGGGTCTGAAAGTTTGCCACTGTCCCATGTTTGTATGAAATGGGTTTAAAATATTGCCTAAGTGATGTGACTCTCATTAAAATGATAATTCCATTTTCCCATTAACAAGATGGGTTGCTTTACCACCTAGGGTTATGAAAATGTCAAATTTTGAGAAAAAAAAAAGACTTAGTGTCGCTGCATAATAAAATGTTATATGTAGTCCACTGTAACTGGAGATGACAGTCTAAACAGGATCCATAAAATGCAGGGGCCAGTTGTTCAAAACTAACGACATCGTTAGTAAACGTATCGTTAAAACTTTGATCATTAAATATGGCAAATATGCTGAAATTTTTGCTGAATAAATGTGAGCAGCTTTTGCGAATGCAAAAGCTGCTCACATTTTTTCAGCAAGAATACCAAAATTTACGATATTGTACTTGCTAGAAGAGTTAACAATTTGATCACTAACGAGCTCGTTAAGCTAACGATGCTTGAACAACTGGCCCCAGGTTGTTTGTTCTTCTGGGGTTACATTAGCAACAATGTAACAGTAATGTAAAGCAAGAGGCCTATTGGCCACTATGCTCACCACAGCTCAAGTGGGTAGTGCCCACTGGCAGCCATTTACATGTATTTTAACATGATATGATTTTAATCTAACGATTATAAAGTCTCCCAAACGAATCCCCATACCCATATGAGCAACCATGTGGACTCTGTATCTGAAATATTAGACATTTTATGAACTGGAGGAGGTGGGAGGCATGGATCCAACGGAGCCCTGGTTGTTATCACTGAATGTGCCATATCATAATGAATAAGAATATGCATGTATATGTTTATTGGATGGGGATCTGTATGGTTCCTCAGATACAAGGCTACAAAAGAAATTTGGGCTGAATCGGCCCAGTGGCTTCAGAGTAGATGGTGTTCGAAAGTGTTGACGACAGACGATGACTACGACAGACAACAATCAGAGCCTTAACCTCTGGTAAGCTAAAAAGAAAATCAGACATGCATCCAAAAGATGCAGATGGAATAGCAAATGGTGAGTCCCTGATCTGATCTGGGTCTGCACTGTTTGCCCAGGTCAGTCCGTCTAAAACTTAGGATCATTGTGGTGGTCAGTAGAAGAGCACTGATTTGTATACCTGTACATGTATATACTTTTGAGGGCCTCCTGGAAGATTAGCTAACACATGTAAATGTCTATGCTAAATGTTGTTACTCTCGTTAAATAACAGAAATATGCTAGAATTCAGTTACCAACACCTTCCCAAATTTGAACAAGTACAATTAACTACCCAATGTTCTGTCTAAAAATAGCTGGATAGGTGGCACACAGTGTAGACCCTGATAAGATGCCTCATTTTGGGATAAATACAGTAGGCAGTATGGCTGTAGGAAAGGCAAAAGGAAAAAGTATGTTATTTTGCTTATTTCTCATCAAAAACATATATAGGCAGTTCTAATGAGCACCCACAATCTATGTTTGGTGTAGAAACAACAAATAAGACTTATCCATATAAACCCAACTTGTCTCTTTTCATGTATAAGGTGATGATTTGAATGATGATCATTATATGAAATTGTTAAAATGCTGGCAGAATGACTAAAAATTTACTGTTTAAATCCTAAAAGTTTGGACGCCTTGAGGACTTGCTCCAATCTTCCTAAAATTTTAACAAATTTGTTTTATGATCCTTCGAGCAGTCCAAAAAGTGGAGACAGAAAGGCAAAGAGTGTAGACCTTGATCAGACTGCTCCTTCAGGAGCAGTCTGATCTGGGTCTGCACTGTTTGCTTAGGCCTGTCAGTCCCAATTCTTAGGAGCATTACGGTACACCTTACAAGACAGTCTCTCAAATAATTATAGGAAATAAGGTAAATGAATATGGTATGGGACCTGGGATGAGGGTCAGGTTAACTCTTCCATTAAAAAGTTGTCATCATTTTCAATTTCAAATTCTGAAACATCTGAAATTTTAATTAAAAAGTAATTAAGTGGTGAGGTCAAAGAAATGTCAAGTTGTTGAATAATTAAAACTAGAAAAGTATGTCAGGACAGACAGACATGAAATGACAAAGTTGCTGTCAGAGAAGGCAACAACCTGATTAAGTTTCTTTCTTTTTTTTTATCACATAAATGTAAGCGATGCTGCAACTGAACTTTGAATGTAGGTTGCATAGTTGAGGTTATAAAACCTCTTTCGTGCTGACAGCTCACCTGAATATAAAATTTGTACTGTTCATAAATGCGTCGTAAGGGTTTATATGCTCAAATCAGTAAAGAATTATAATTCTTAACTGCTCAAAAATATTAAAATGTCAACAATCTGTTCAGAAATATCAAAATACCAACAACTGTCATTTTTTATATTTTTTAGCAGGGCAGGACATAACCACAGCACACGTGCGATATATTGCATTTTTTACATATCCAAAATACCGTAGCTACTTTTCTGATGAAAATCTGTGATTTTTTTTTATCTTTACTGCCAACATAGATTGTAGCCACCTGATTGAGGCGGTTCTAACAAGTACCCACAACCTATGTCTTGGAGCAGAAATAAGTAAAAAACTAGAAATGGTTTTTGTAAAACACAATGCCCCCAACCATATGGGCTAGCCCCTAAATGCCAAAATTTTCAAAGGCCCATACCTGAAGAACAAGATTTCATCCTTTCTTTTTTTTTTTTTTAGAATTTCTTCAAAACATCACGTGAACAAGTCCGTGAAATGAAGACCCCCTTAAACCCAACTTTATATAGAGAAAACTGGGGTTTACGAGGGTATTCATTATTTTTCTTATTTCTGCTCTAAGACATAGGTTGTGGGTACTCGTTAGAACCGCCTCAATGAGGCGGTTCTAACGAGCACCCACATCCTATGTTTTGAGCATTTATAAGAAAAATAGGAAGGGTTTTCATCAGAAAGGTAGCCATTTTGGAGATGTGAAAAATGCACTATGTCGTACGGGCGAGTTATCGTAATGAGTTAGTCAGGTCATCTACTCATCACTAGCAATGCCCTGACATCAACTTTCAAGGCTCTAGCTAAAATAGGTTTTGAGATATTTTGCTGACAAATTTTTTTTCAAAGGGCCATAACTCAGGAAAAAGGCCTAATCCTGACAAGAAAAAAAATATGTGTCAGCTATTTTTTCATGAGAAATCCATATATTAAATTTCAAAACCCTTAGACATACATGGTTCTTAAGTCATGCTATGCATCACAAAGCATGCAATGTACAAATGCCTCAAAGTCATCAAAGGGCCATAACTCATGAAGAATATTTCAGAATTTCTTCAAAAGTTAATCAGGTCACCTATTCATCACTAGCAATGAACTCATCAACTTTCCAGACTCTACCATTAATAGTTTTTGAGATATTTTGCTGACAAGATTTTATCCAAATGCTTTCAATGTGCCATAACTCGGAAAAGGGGCATAATCCTGACAAAAAATATATGTCAGCTATTTCTTGATGAGAAATCCATATATGAAATTTCAAAACCAAAACATATATGGTTCAAAAGTCATGCTATGCATCATGCAAAGCATACAGAGGACCATAACTCATTGTTTTTCAGAATTTCTTCAAAAGTTAATCAGGTCATTAACTCATCACTAAGCAATCCGCTCATCAACTTTCAAGACTCTAGCATTAATAGTTTTTGAGATATTTTTGTTGACAAGATCTTTTCAACACTTTTTCAACAGGCCATGACCCTGGAAAGGGGTATAAAATATACCTGTCAGCTATCTATTTTTTCATGAGGAATCCATACATGAAATTTCAAAATGGTTTCTAAAGTTTTGCTATGCATCAAAAAGTGTAACCGATGGACGTAGAAGCAATATGCCACTTGTCTAAAGTTGGTGGCATTAAAATGTACCATATAATCCCCATACCATATAAAACCGTTTTCTCTAAATACAGTGGGGTTTAGAGGGGTGTTCATTGTGATGAAAATTATTGTTGGTATTTTAATATTCTTGAGCAGAACACAATGGAGGTTATTTCAATACTTATGAATAGGATAAATTTCATACTCAAAAAACGTTTTGTAATATTGAGTCCTGGCCATGGAGGAAAGCTTGCAGTACTTGACATCTCATGTGTGACTCAAATGGGGCTCAAACCCACAGCCATGAGTGTTTCAGAATCAGCTGACTGCTAAATAAATTAACGTTGTCATCACCATTCTGACTAACAGCCAATCAAATAGCTTAATATAATGTATTTGTTTAATTCACAAACTGAATGACTGTAGATCCTGATCAGATGGCTAGCCATCTGATCTGGATCTACACTGTCAGCAATAATATGAGTTGTCATGTTCAGCAAGATGGGACATGGAGCCCAATTGTTTTCCATCTAAGATATTACAGTTAGTACTATATCTCCAGTATATTAAAGGTATCAAAGAGATTTTATTAACCCATTTCGTATCGGAAACCCCAAAACAGATACCCGGGCAAACAGTGCAGGCCCAGATCAGACGCCGCACAATGCGGCGTCTGATCAGGGCCTACACTGTTTGCAAAAAGTTAAGCCATTTTCCAAATAAATTTTGAAGAAAACACAACCTGACACCCCTTAATTTTGGAATGGACTGCTGCTATGTATAAGGAGGAAGATTCCATTTGGTACAAAAAGGGTTAAATATCTAGTATATTGACTGTATGACAGAATTTCAGTGCTGGTAGTCCAAATGGTGAATAATAATCCCTGTAAGATCAATAAAAAGATATGTTGAGACATAAATAAACACTTATACAAACAACAGGGGGTAAAATCCTACTATTCATATCAGGCACTGTAATATATTAACATCATAAAATATAGTACCCTTTGGAACATGAGTTTCGTCAAAAAAAAAGTGAAATATATATAATTGTGTGAAGGAATATTCTAAAATCAAAGTTCAATAGGAGGTTTTAGGAATTCCGTTTATGACGTCATTCTTGCGCATGCTCAAAGTACTGGCCGTCAATTGAAAAGGCCATCGCTATTTAAATGTATTGGCGGAACTTAAAATGCAAACAATATTCAGATATTTTGAGAGAAAATATACCCATTTTCATTGAAATAATGCCTCGAGAAGGAAAGAATGATATTTTACTTTCACTACCGAAATTCATTTATCCTAAATCCGTTTTTAAATGACGAAAATCTTGTCGTGAATGACCCATGTCAATGGCTTGAGATACCGTTATTCACGTAACTTTTCACGTAACTTTTGTTTTATCTATCTATCTATCTATCTATCTATCTATCTATCTATCTATCTATCTATCTATCTATCTATCTATCTATCTATCTATCTATCTATCTATCTATCTATCTATCTATCTATCTATCTATCTATCTATCTATCTATCTATCTATCTATCTATCTATCTATCTATCTATCTATCTATCTATCTATCTATCTATCTATCTATCTATCTATCTATCTATCTATCTATCTATCTATCTATCTATCTATCTATCTATCTATCTATCTATCTATCTATCTATCTATCTATCTATCTATCTATCTATCTATCTATCTATCTATCTATCTATCTATCTATCTATCTATCTATCTATCTATCTATCTATCTATCTATCTATCTATCTATCTATCTATCTATCTATCTATCTATCTATCTATCTATCTATCTATCTATCTATCTATCTATCTATCTATCTATCTATCTATCTATCTATCTATCTATCTATCTATCTATCTATCTATCTATCTATCTATCTATCTATCTATCTATCTATCTATCTATCTATCTATCTATCTATCTATCTATCTATCTATCTATCTATCTATCTATCTATCTATCTTACTATCTATCTATCAATCTGTCTACATGTGCAATTTAAATGTCAATACTGACAGTCGAAATAAACTAATGAGTGGACTGACGGAGGGGCGTTGAGTCAATGTTGGTTCGACGTCATGCCGTCGACACCCACTCCAACTCACTTCATTGTCACATGACCGTTGGCGTGAGAGAGAGAGAGAGAGAGAGAGAGAGAGAGAGAGAGAGAGAGAGAGAGAGAGAGAGAGAAAGAGAGAGGGGGTTTGACTGACAAACTGACAGTAGACAGACAGACGGCCTACAGACCGACTGACTGACTAACAGACGAACGGACGGACTGTTAGACAGACAAATAAACATACAGACAGTCGAAAACAAAACAACAACAAGCAATGAGTGGACTTACAGACGGGCGTCGAGTCAACGTTGGCTCGACGTCATGCCGTCGACAACCACTCCAACTCACTTCAATGGCACGTGGCCGTTGAGATGGTTTGACTGATCCGTGTATCCAAGAAGCCCATAACCCATTTTGTACCAAATGGAATCTTCCTCCTTATATATAGCAGGAGTCATTTTCAAAAATTAGGGGTGTCAGGTTGTGTTTTCTTCAAAATTTATTTGAAAAATGGCCGAACGTTTTGCAAACAGTGTAGGCCCTGATCAGACGCCGCGTTCTGCGGCGTCTGATCTGGGCCTGCACTGTTTGTCACTTACCCCTTTTGGGGTTTCCGGTACCAAATGGGTTAATGTAGACCTAAGGGCTGGGCCGGTTGAACCGATCTACAAATCTACCAGATTTTACTGTAAAATCTTGCACTTGCGAAGGAGTGTTTAACATTCTTATACTCTGAAAGGGTGTTCTACGTTTGTTTTGAATTTAATGTTCCAATCCCACTGAGTCGTGATGGGTCCGAGCACTGGGCAAATGACATTTTATTAAGCAACGTCGTATTATCGCCAACGAAACGTTGTGACGTTTCATCGACGTTGCAATTGCAAATTCAATGCATCGCTTTGAAGTTGGTTTGATGTAGACACGACGTTGTTGACACGCTACATGTCGGTTGACGTAGAGTCATTTAACGACAAACTGTAATTTACATTTTGAGAGAGAGAGAGAGAGAGAGAGAGAGAGAGAGAGAGAGAGAGAGAGAGAGAGAGAGAGAGAGAGAGAGAGAGAGAGAGAGAGAGAGAGAGAGAGAGAGACAGAGAGAGAGAGAGAGAGAGAGAGAGAGAGAGAGAGAGAGAGAGAGAGAGAGAGAGAGAGTTCTCCCATTATCTTACATTAGATTTCCCCAAAAGTATAAAAGAATTCCACTGTTTTACGCTGTAATTAACACTTTATCTGCCCCACTGCCTTTGAAGCAATACGACAGATGACGGCCAGGGCTTTTCCCGTTCTATTTTTAGAACCGGAAGTACGTCACGAAAAAAGCTCCTATAAATAATACAAGACCCTATGTCATAACCTACAAAAGAACAAAAGAATCATGGTAGCCCCTATGTGCTTAAAGAGCCTGGGGTTAGTTCAAATAAAATATTCGTTAGTTATATGTAACGATGGCTTAACGAAGATATAAACGAAGAGATAACAGACGTAACGATTACGAAATGTAATTCAAATATAAAGTCGTTAATCCTTCGTTAGCTAGCCCTTACCAAAGTTTTGTTAAAGTAACGAAAAAACATCACGCCTGTGTAGAAAACGTGTAGAAAGAAAACACGCAAACAAAGCGAAAAGAAGCTGAAAAGGTTTGAGAGAAAGGTAGATCGAGCCACCGAGGGTTATTAAAAGTGCCACATGATTCATTATGGCGATGCTTTTTAATATCTTGTCGATGTTCTGTAATGTAACTGAATGTTGTGTGCACTCATTAGAGTCGCATCACTGAGGCAATTGTAATGATGCGATTCTAATGAGTACACAAGCATACATTTGCAGGATAAAAGGAAACCACCGGAGCTATCCCTCACTCTTCCGTATCTGAAGGGATCTCCTACGGATTCATGAAAGGGTTCGACTAATCCCAGGTAATCCAGCCACCGTGGTTCGAGCAATTGATGTTCTGCTGTTTGTCGTTCCCTAGACTCATTACATGAGGAGTCGTTTACTTGAGTGTTGAAGTCGAGAGGTCGCTCGACTTATTAACTTTATCGCAAGCTCAACTTAATATGTATAGGGGACGAGATAATTAAAGCAACAACATGTATTGACTGAGGTCGTTCTGAACAAAGGTGAACGTAAATATATACAGACATGCTTACGAAGATTGCACTGCTCAGTGGTTATAATCATGAAATGAAACTTATTTATTGTTCAGAAATAAGCCGGAAATAAAAACAGAATCAACTTGCCAAATTCAGCCGCTGAAACCAGGACACGTGCATAAGTGCTAACTTAATCTCCCGGCTGTATTTTTGAAATGCATAATTTGCTACTTTGTCGCATGTAAATTGCTTCTTCAGCTTGTTTGCATATAATGGACCCAGAAATACTTGAAATGGTCATGTAATTTTACATGTATTGGTTGATACGAAAATTTGTATCAATTATTGGTTCAGCTCTGTATGTTTGATTTGAGGTTTAACGTACCCATCAACACTGTAAAAATCATTTTAGAGACGCTGCTTCCCCTTGTATGGGACTTTTATCTGACACAGAGATGAAATGGCATATCAAGCCCTGTCGCCAATTCATATGCATGGACGGTCCGGCTCGCACCACTTTTCCTGGGCAGTATTAAAATCTCTAAGCAGTTTACCAGTACTTATGCGTGATAGTTTCAACAAGTCCATGAATATAAACCCGGTAAAATTCTACAAACATGGAAGCAACGTCTTCAAAGTGACCTTTAAAGTGTTGACGAGGACGTTAAACCTCAAATCAAATAAAATTTCTTGAATTCAAGTTATTTTAGGTGCAGAACAGTTACAGAAGATGTCGATATGCCAACACTATGACTGTCAGCTAACACAGACAAGAAGCTCCCTGAAGAGTAGTGTGTTGGTAATGAAAAGGATGGTTTAAGTCATTTCAGAGAAGCCGGCATAATTCCAAGATGCCATTGCGATCAAATCTGTACTTCTTTAGCAACTCCTCTTCTTGCATTTAATCAAGAGAATTAAGCCAGCCTCTCAAGGGATGTAATATGGCCTGGCGTCGACGCCGTTGTCTCACAAGTAAAAGAGCCATTTCTGCGAAAATCGAATAACATAGACTATATGTTCATTATCATTCGAACTCCCGCCCCCACCCATCGGGGCTTGAACTGAGAAATAGATGGGTTGCAGGATGCTTCCACGCAGAGCTGAATCAGGACACACACAAGTACTGTGGTAAATGGCTTAGAGGATCCAAGCCTGCCCAGGTGAAGCGGTGTGAGTCAGACCGTCCATACCATATTGGTTTAATTGGGGGACAAGGCTTGAGATGTCTTTTCATCTTAATGCCAGGTAAAAGTCCCACAAAATTGGAAGCATAGTCTCAAAAAAAAAACAGTTCGAACACAAGCTATTTTAGTAAACGCTTTTGGCTGTCGTAAAAAGTCTCCTGGTCATTCATCATAGAGTGGACTACATTTTCCTGTCCTTCACTGCTATACATCACGTGAACAAGTCCGTGAAATGGAGACCCCCCTAAACCCCACTTTATATAGAGAAAACTGGGGTTTAGGGGGGTATTCATTATTTTTCTTATTTCTGCTCCCAGACATAGGTTGTGGGTACTCGTTAGAACCGCCTCATTGAGGCGGTTCTAACGAGCACACACAACCTATGTTTTGAGCATTTATAGGAAAAATATCAAGGATTTTCATCAGAAAAATTGCCATTTTGGAGATGTGAGAAATGCACTATGTCGTACGGGTGTGTTATCGTAATGTCTGGGAAATCTGGGGGTCACTGATGAGGCCGAATTGGCCAAAACTAGGGACAGTAATTAACGTTGCTCGAGCTCATGTAGCCATCTATCACACACTGTGAAAATCATCACTGTCAAACGTTTAATTTCAATATTTGACCTTGATTTAACAAAAAATGAAAGACCCTGGGAGCCAAATCATCACTTGTTTTAATCTTTGACCCTGACCTTAATTGATAATAAACCAAGAAAGTTTTACATATTTTATATTTTTACCCCTCTTCTTCCATTTAATTAGAATTATCAGACTGAGTGATGATAAGAATAATAGAAATTTATTGTTACATTTATTTATTTATCAACATGCTCACAATGTCATAGACTTTCCAAGTATTTATCTGAGCTAACCATTTTCTTCCCAGATAGATACTTCGAATTTCCTGCTTAAAGAATGTCTTACAACGACCTTAAAGTCGTCGTTAAATTCTGTCGCATTAACGAAAAATTGTTAACTGTTCGTTATTAACAATGGGTACTTTGAAATCAAATTTTAGCTAACGAAGGCTTAACGAATAACACAAGGCTAACAAAGCTTATTTGAACTGGCCCCTGGTTACCTTAAAAACCAGTCACAAATCTACTGTTAGGCCTTTTTTCCATACAAAAACTTAAATAACCAAATTTGACCTTGCTGCAAAATAGGTCACGGTTAACCAAGGGTCAACTAGGACATAAGCTAGTATAACAAACCAGGGAAGCCTCTATGATGCGGTTCTATTGAGAACACACAACCTATCTATATCTTGGAGCAGAAATAAAGAAAATAATGTATATCCCCATATATATAAAATGGCGTTTCTCTATAAAAAATGGGGTTTAGGGGGTCTTCATTTCACAGACTTTTTTAACTTGATTTTTTGGTGTTCCATCAGAAACAGCTTAAAAATTAAAGCTGTATATAGTAGCAAAGTCCCAGAGCAGACCACATTGAAAATAATTTTTTATCATTTTTCTCTGACATTTCAAGAATTATCTGCCTGGCACACAATATTAATTAAATATCAAGCCCTAATTTCTTTGAAACAAAAAAAAAACATATATATTTGAAAATGTTGTTTTCTATTATCATCATTGGTATACGGTAAGAACTGAAGCTTGGATTATGTTATAACAGTTGCTGATTGAAAAAATAAAATCTTACTGTAATATTAAAATCAACAAGCAGATAGAGACGACAGGCAGACAGTCAGACAAAACAGGCCCCTACAGTCAAAGTACAGTAAAATTCCTATATCAAGACCACCACTTGGTACTGTTCAAAAGTGATCTTTAAGACCACTTTTGAACAGTCCAAAGGGTGGCCTGTGACCAGAGGACACTGTATGCTGAAAACACAAAGAAAGAATAACTGCAACCTACTAAATAAGGTTTTTAAAGCAGAATTAGTCTTAACCCTTGTATTGCTGTTCACGACAAACCCCTATCTTTGCAAACAGTGTAGATCCAAGTCAGATGGTTTCTGAAGAAGCCTTATCCTGCTGTTCACGAAAACCCCTATCTTTGCAAACAGTGCTGATCCAGATCGGAAGGCTTCTGAAGAAGCCTTATCCTGCTGTTCACGACAACCCCTATCTTTGCAAATAGTGTAGATCCAGATCAGATGGCTTCTGAAAAAGCCATCTGATCAGGATCTACACTGTTTAGCATTCAGTTTATAAATTTGTAGCAATAAATTACATAAAGTAATTTGATTGGTTGATAGACAGAAATGGGTGTGGCTTAAATTAATATTCAGCAAGATAAGGGTTAATTTTAGGTGGTCTTAATAGCACAATTTCACTGTATCATGAACTTTTTACAGGAAACCGGTACAGGAAACAGACTTGTCATGTAGGCCATGAGATGCTTAACATGATTTGTCATACCTTCGTTAAATACAAAATCATCATCATCATGATTTGTCAATTACCACAAAGTGTCACGTGACCAAGTAATTACTATAGATACAGTGAAATTCCACTATTAAGACCACCTAAAATTAGGACTAATTCTGCTATGAAAAGCTTATTTTGAAGGATACACTAAATTTTTCTTTGTATTTTCTGCCTACAATGACCTCTGGTCAGGGACCACCTTTGGGACTGTTCAAAAGTGGTCTTTAAGACCACTTTTGAACAGTCCCAAAGGTGGTCTTAATATAGGAATTTTACTGCATTTGGAAGCAATTAGGCTTGCCCAAGTCTGTTAATTAGGTGTCCATTGTAGAAATAATTGTTTACAAACTAGAAATGTGTCCAGACGACACAGATGCCCCCGCCAAGGGCCCCGCCTCATCCCGAAAATCCATGTTGCAACAAAATTTTCTAAGTGTGTGACCTTGTCATCAGGAACATTTGTGAGAAGTTATATTGAAATTGGTGAAAAAATGTAAGCTCTAGAGCAATGACAAAGTTTTTCTAAAAATAGCCACAGTGACCTTGACCTTGAAAGTCGACCTCCCTCGAGGTATTGTCATAAGGAACATTTGTGTGAAGTTATATTGAAATCAGTGAAGAAATGTAGTCGCTAGAGCGATGACAAAGTTTTTCTAAAAATAGCCACAGTGACCTTGACCTTGAAAGTCAAACTCGCTCGAGATATTGTCATAAGGAACATTTGTGTGAAGTTATATTGAAATCAGTGAAGAATTATAGACGCTAGAGCTATGTTGTGCGAGGGGATAATTAAAAATTTGTAAAAGTCTGTGACCTTGACCTTGAGCTCATGGGCATGGCTGGGGGTATCGCTGAATAAAAAGGACAGGTATCTAACATCATACCAAATATCAACTCAATCCATCGCACAATTTGGAAAATATCAACTCTTAAAATATCTAATTAAAAATTTCTAAGTCTGTGACCTTGACCTTGAAGCCATAGGCATGAGTGGAGGTATTGCCAAATAAACATTTGGACCTGTATCTATCATCATAGCATATATAAGCCAAATCCATAATATAGTTTGGAAAATTTGAGCTCTTTAAAATCTTTCTGATTAAAATTGTCTAAGTCTGTGACCTTGACCTTGAGGTCATAGGCATGGGTATGGGTATTGCTGAATAAAACATTGTACCTATATCTATCATCATATGAACCAAAGCCATCATAAAAGTTCAGGTTCTATCAGGTACAAATACCTTAACTGGAGTCTTTAACATGGAAAATTTCTAAGTCCATGACCTTGACCTTGAGGCCATGGGCATGGGTGGGGGTATCGCTGAATAAAACTTTGGACCTATATCTATAATCATACAAAATATGAACCTATTCCATCAAATGGTTTGGAAAATTTAAGTTCTAAAATGTTCAAGTCTACCTGTTACAAAAACCTTAACCTGAGTCTTTAAATCTTTCTGATTAAAATTGTCTAAGTCTGTGACCTTGACCTTGAGGTCACAGGCATGGGTGCGGGTATTGCTTAATAAAACTTTGGACCTATATCTATCATCATACCAAAGATGAACCAGTTCAATCAAACGGTTAGGAAAATATGAGTTCTAAAAGTTCAGGCTCTACCTGTTACAAAAACTTTAACCTGAGGTTACAGGATCACGTACGTACGTACGTACGTACGTACACACACACGTACAGGCGGACGTACACATGTACGCACGTACGGAAAACCGAAAAACTATATGCCCCCGGCATCATATGATGCGGGGGCATAAAAAATTAAAATAAATACATTGTAAATGATATAGCAATACAGTCTTTCATGAAAATTGTGAAATTAACATTCAGAGATGAAAGACTTAAGAGACTTTTGCATATTTTTTGTTTAAAGGGACTTTCATCTAAAAATAAAAAATGTAAATGTAGGACTTGGGCAAGTCTAGGAAGCAATCAGTGTTGATTGGAGTCATAACTGACATAGATACCATTATTATAGCCATCAAATGAGATGCAATATGTGAAAGGATCCGTGATGTTATGTCAAATAGCAAAGACCCTGATTAGACTGCATATTTGTACAGTCTAACCAGGGTCTTTGCTATTCAGAAACACAACTGGCTGATATAGAGGGGAGTCCTTGGCCCCACTGTAGGCCCGAAACTGGTTTCCGTCATAAAAGACTGCTGAGGATCATTTTTGTCTGACGGGGGCCATAATATAAAAGCTGATATTGTGATAATGAGCAATGGTCAATATAATCAGCTTATTATTCTGTCCAAGAAAATTGCAGGAACTTAATCAATATACAACGAATAGATCAACTTATATCCATAGTTCAGCTACACCTACACTACTTACCAGGCAATGCCAGACAATATCAGAACTCATGGCATTGACCAGGCAATGCCAGACAATATCAGAACTCATGGCATTGACCAGGCAATGCCAGACAATATCAGAACTCATGGCACTGACCAGGCAATGCCAGACAATATCAGAACTCATGGCACTGACCAGGCAATGCCAGACAATATCAGAACTCATGGCATCGACCAGGCAATGCCAGACAATATCAGAACTCATGGCATTGACCAGGCAATGCCAGACAATATCAGAACTCATGGCACTGACCAGGCAATGCCAGACAATATCAGAACTCATGGCATTGACCAGGCAATGCCAGACAATATCAGAACTCATGGCACTGACCAGGCAATGCCAGACAATATCAGAACTCATGGCATTGACCAGGCAATGCCAGACAATATCAGAACTCATGGCACTGACCAGGCAATGCCAGACAATATCAGAACTCATGGCATTGACCAGGCAATGCCAGACAATATCAGAACTCATGGCACTGACCAGGCAATGCCAGACAATATCAGAACTCATGGCACTGACCAGGCAATGCCAGACAATATCAGAACTCATGGCACTGACCAGGCAATGCCAGACAATATCAGAACTCATGGCACTGACCAGGCAATGCCAGACAATATCAGAACTCATGGCACTGACCAGGCAATGCCAGACAATATCAGAACTCATGGCATTGACCAGGCAATGCCAGACAATATCAGAACTCATGGCACTGACTCATTACCATAACACACCCGAGCATTTTGGTGCATTTTTAACAACATCTCCAAAATGGCCATTTCTCTGATGAAAATACGTGATATTTTTCTTATAAATACTGCAAACATAGGCTGTGGGTGTTCATTAGAACCGCCTCAATGAGGCGGTTCTAATGAGTACCCACAACCTATGTCTTGGAGCAAGAATAAGAAAAATAATGTATACCCCAGTGTTTTATATATAAAGTGGGGTATAGGGGGGGGTCTTCATTTCACTGACTTGTTCACGTGATGTTATGCTGAGTCAGTAGATGACAAATGCAGCGCATAGGACATTATGCACTTATCCTTAGGGTTGGATGGGGATACCCTGGGGAATATTACATCCAAATAAACCCAACCATTTGGTATTTATAGAATTCATTTGACACAAGCACATGGTTCTAGATAAGTAAATGGGACATTCTAGAAAAAGCCACGTGCAAATTTTAATGTTACCCAGGGGTCAACCCAAATTTGTGACTGTTGAAAATATTAAATGCCTCCATTTCAACCAGAACTGCTCACCTGTGTGCTGAGTGTTTATGCAGCCATTTGGTTTCTGAGAAGATTTCTGAAGATTTTTACCATGGCAGCCATCTTAGTCATGTGACTTTAACCATTTGAACAAACTTTCATTCCTCCATCCCATAATATATATAATAATGTGAATAGTCCACAATACGGGTTTTAAAAACTTTGATAAATAAGATTAAGTTCAGATGCACAACAATTTTTATTTTTGACTAGCCGGTTTCATGACATTAGTCAATTTTCAAAGTCTTTATTGAATTGCAGTGATTTCCATGTAATGGCGTCTAAGACACCATTATATGGAAAGCTTAGTAACAAGACGCCATTAGTAACAAGAGGCCATTATATGGAAAGCACAGTAACAAGACGCGCTGACTTCATGGGGAGAAGAATAGTGATGCTACAAATAACCGTTACCTGGATTCTGTACATGGTCAGCGATAGTTTGGGTGTAATACATTACATGAAATGTGAAGCTCTGTTTTAAGAAAGAACTGTTGTCCTGCATGCTAGCATCTTGTTTCAAAACTAGGTCAAGGTTATTAAAAGGTTATTTGGAAGAAAGTATATATCCAAGTTTGAAGAGTGTTGGCTCTTTGACAAAGAGGTTTGCTGAGCACAATTTTGCATTTTGTCTTTACCAAACTGGTTGCCATTTATCTTATAAAAACCAAAAATAAAAGTTGCAAATACAGTAAAATTCCTATATTAAGACCACCTTTGGGACTGTTCAATAGTGGTCTTAAAGACCACCTTTGAACAGTCCCAACGCTGGTCCTTGACCAAAGGACACTGTGGGCTGAACACACAAAGAAAAATTAAGTGCAGGCTTCAAAATGAGCTTTTTAAAGCAGTATTAGTCTTAATTTTAGGTGGTCTTAATAGCGGAATTTTACTGTACTTGTGATTATTGTGCTTATGAAAATGAATGTTTTTTTTCCTAGATGTTTAAATGTTCTCTATCAAAATACTTGCTCTATAGTCAAACAGTAAGTCTTTACATGAACAGTTATTGTATCTGAAAATGATACAGCAGCATTTCTGATGTCCTGGCATATGTAAGACAATTGGGTTTTCAATAACTTTACATCATCTCTAAACAAGATATAAAACAATTCCTGCTGTTTCAGATTATTGTATTGATTGCCTTTGAACTAAACCAGTAACAAGAATACCAATCACATTAACCCTTTTTGTACCAAATGGAATCTTCCTCCTTATATATAGCAGGAGTCCATATCAAAATTTAGGGGTGTCAGGTTGTTTTCATCAAAATTTATTTGAAAAATGACTGAACTTTTAGCAAACAGTGGAGGCCCTGATCAGACGCCGCATTTTGCGGCGTCTGATCTGGGCCTGCACTGTTTGCCAGGGCACCCGTTTTGGGATTTCTGGTACTAAATGGGTCAAGAAGTCCAAGTAATGGAATAGCCCTGTAAACTCCACTTTACATAGGGAAAAGAGGATACTGTCTGTTTGGTGCAACAAAGAGTGTAACTGACATTTTCGCCAAAATGTTTTTTCTTCATTTTGCATAAATGGGTACATATGGACATAATACACTAAGTAAATCCTGACTTAATTCAGCATTTTGAAACTTTTTTCATTGTCAGTTACACCATTTCTACTCTGATGTTTTGAAAAAAAAATTGCACAAGAATGGTGTAACTGCATTTACACCATTTTTGTGCCAACTTTTTTTAAACCTCAAAAATATTGGATCATGCTGCTTGATATTGCAAAATGAGAGAGTAATAACCGATGCCATGCAGAATGTATAAAATGTGGCATATTACCGAAGTAACCTTGTGGCGTTAATTTACTGCTTTACAATGAAAGTCTTAAGAAATATGGTTTGTGCAGTTACACCGTTTTAACGCTGAAAGCACTTACACTGTTTTTGTGCCAACAATAGAGTATCAACATTTAAATGCTAAATATTTTTTAAAAATGCCATTTTTTCAACAATCAACTTTACACACAAATGAGATAAATCGACAGGAAGTTAAGTTACCAGCTTACAGGATGGATTACATGCCATTATTAAATACAAGTTTTTTGTCTCTCCTGTAAAGTTGCCATTCTGCATTTACACCGTTTTTGCATCAAGCAGATGATATATAACAAGGGTATTACATTTTTTTCTTTTTTTTCTGAGATCAGCCATTCAATGAACCTACAAAGGGGTTGAATAAATGGATGCTTTAAATCTGATCTTAAATATTCTCTACTGGATTATCATATTATCGTAACTGTAGAGACCTACTGCAGGTTATAATCTTTACTTTTTTTAAATTTGTTTTAGAAACTTGAGCAAGATTGTTAACTTCTCAGGCATTGCTGCTTTGAATAGTTTGTTAGAATAATGGTACATATGTTCTATTAACCCAATTAGTACCAAAAACACCAAAATGGGTACCCTGGCAAACAGCGCAGGCCCTGATCAGACGCCGCAGAACGCAAAAAGTTAAAAAGTTAAACCATTTCCCAAATAAATTTTGAAGGAAACACAACCACACACCCCTAAATTTTGCAATGGACTCCTGCTATATATAAGTTGGAAGATTCCATTTGGCACAAAAAGGGTTATTTGGAAGCGGGGACTACATAACTGAAATCTGTAGAGTGTACAAGCTGTTTTTGGGACTAGCTAGCTTTGGCCAATTTGGCCTCATCAGTGACCTTCAAATATTTTCAAAGTTCTGCAGTGGAATCAATGATTCCAAAGGACACAACTAGAAAATGATTTTTGAAGCTAAAATAAATGGTTCATTTGGAGATTTTTACATGGAATATTAACCTTCATGACAACCCTTACCTTTGCAAACAGTGTAGATCCAGACCAGATGGCTTCTGAAGAAGCCATCAGGATCTACACTGTTTGTCATGCAGTTTGTGAATTGAGCAAACATATTATATCAAGTGTTGACAGGGACGTTAAACTTCAAATCAAACAAACAAACAAAACCAGCAGGCTGTGTTTTTATGTCTATCCCAGCTCAAAGTTAAGATTTATCATTATTACTGGGAGGTTAAAACATAAAGATCTAAGAAAATGATAAATGTATTTCATGATATCAATCATTAGCTATGGGACACAAAAGAAGAAAATAAAACAGCTAGAGAAAGTGATGTTATACAATGATAAACAAACAATGTCACGATGATCAAATAAAGTTGTTGATGAGCTGATTACAACATTGAAGCCAGCACAAAGAAAAACACATAAAATGGTGTTTACAGGGGGCCAGTTGTTCAAAGCATCCTTAGCTTAACAAACATTCATTGCATATGGACTGAATTCTTTCAAGAGTATAAATTTGACCAAATCAAATTTCAACAGCTCAAACATCTCTGGGACCAGTAACCCATAAAATGCCAATCACGACTATTGTCATCTGCCGGTTACCTTAAATGTAATTTTTTGCAAACAGTGTGGACCCAGATCAGACTGCTCCTCTGTTTGCCTGTATGTAAAAATATTTTTAAAAACTTTGCAAAAAATTCAGCAGACGACATAAGCAGACAGCATTTTCAGATGTAGTTTTTCTCGGCGTCTTATGGGTGACATTTGTTCAAGACAGGGGGAGTTTGAGCAACTGGGAGTTACTCATAATGCCAGATCTGGAGACATAGTAGGGAGATTTTTTTCATTTTTCCCCCAAAATAAAGCTATGTTGTGTCTACTCATTAGAATCACCTCAGCCTCATCAAGGTGATTCTAATGAGTACATACAACATACCTTATAAAACAAGAGGACTAAGCTAGCTTGGTCCTGTATCGCTCACCTGAGCTAACAGATTCAAAGTTTAAGGAAGTGCCAACCTTTACTGAAGGCTTTATGGGAGGACATGGTGATGACAGGGTAAGCATTTTCTGAAAATCAAGTAGAATGTAACTCTATGATAAACAGGCTGACCTCACCGGTTTTCAAACTCATTCAAGCTTTTATTCCTGACTTGCTAAGAAGATCCGATCTAAACTGAAGTGGCTATGGTGATGACAAGTTCAAAAACAAGAGTTTTCAAACTCCTCCAAGCTTTCTGCCTGACTTCCTTGTTTGTAAGTTTCATGAAGATCCGTTCAAAACTAAAGGGGCAGCAGTGATGACAATGTCGAAAATAGGCATTTTCAGCAATCAAAGGCACGTCACTCTATGATAAATGTGCCGACTTGGCCGGTATTCGACCTCACCTGAGGTTTTATTCCCAGCCACCTTACATGTAAGTTTCAGAAAGATCCGATCAGACTTGGCCAGTATTCAAACTCATCCAAGATTTTATTCCCAGCCACCTCACATATAAGTTTCAGAAAGATCCGATCAAAACTGAAGGGGCTACGGTGATGACAAGGTCAAAATTTGGCATTTTTAGCAATCAAAGGGATGTTACTCTAAAATAAATGAGCCGACTTGGCCAGTTTTCGAACTCATCCGAGGTTTCATCCCCAGCCACCTTACATATAAGTTTCAGAAAAATCCGATCAAAACTGAAGGGGCTACGGTAATGACAAGGTCAAAAATCAACATTTTCAGCCATCAAAGGGACATAACTCTATGATAAATGGGCTGACTTGGCCTGTTTTCAAACTCATCCAAGATTTTATCCCCAGCCACCTTACATATAAGTTTCAGAAAGATCTGATCAAAAGTGAAGGGGCTATAGTGATGACAAGGTCAAAAATCGGCATTTTCAGCAATCAAAGGGACGTAAATCAATGATAAATGGGCCAACTTGTCCGGTATTCAAACTCATCCTAGGTTTTATCTCCAGTCACCTTACATATAGGTTCAGAAAGATTCGATCAAAACTGTAGGGGCTACGGTGATGACAAGGTAAAAAATCGACATTTTCAGCCATCAAAGGGACATAACTATATAGTTAATGGGGCAACTTGGCCGGTTTTCGAACTCATCCGAGGTTTTATCCCCAGCCACCTTACATATAAGTTTCAAAAAGATCCGATCAAAACTGAAGGGGCTACAGTGTTGACAAGGTCAAAAATCAACATTTTCAGCAATCAAAGGGACCTAACTCTATGATAAATAGGCCACCTTTGCCGGTATGTGAACTCATCTGAGGCTTTATCCCCAGCCACTTTGCATATAAGTTTCAGAAAGATCCGATCAAAACTGAAAGGGCTACGGTGATGACAAGGTCAAAAATCGGATTTTCAGCAATCAAAGGGACGTTACTCTGTGATAAATGGACCAACTTGGCAGGTTTTCGAACGCATCCGAGATTTTATCCCCAGCCACTTTACATATAAGTTTCAGAAAGATTCGATCAAAACTGAAAGGGCTACAGTGATGACAAGGTCAAAAATCAGCATTTTCAGCAATCAAAGGGACGTTACTCTACGATAAAAGGGCCGACTTGGTCGATTTTCGAACTCATACGAGATTTTATCCACAGCCACCTTACATATAAGTTTCAGAAAAATCCGATCAAAACTGAAGGGGCTACGGTGATGACAAGGTAAAAAAATGGGCATTTTCAGCAATCAAAGGGACGTAACTCTATGATAAATCAGCGGACTTGGCCGGTTTTCGAACTCATCCGAGGTCTTATCCCCAGCCACAATACATATAAGTTTTAGAAAGATCCGATCAAAACTGAAGGGGCTACAGTGATGACAAGGTCGAAAATGGGCATTTTCAGCAATCAAAGGGACGTAACTCTATGATAAATGGGCCGACTTGGCCGATTTTCGAACTCATCCGAGATTTTATCCACAGCCACCTTACATATAAGTTTCAGAAAGATCCGATCAAAACTTAAGGCGCTACGGTGATGACAAGCATTTTCCCATAGTAAGTCTATGGGACCTTGTGGTTGCCATAGGAACCAAAGTTTAAGAGCGATTTCAAAAACAAGTTGGCTGCTTTCAAAAAGCATCCAATAGGTTTGGTCTTGTCAGTCTACATTCTGATTTGAGCCAGCTGATATCATTATCCCACTTCGTGCATTTTTTGAATACAAAAAATAAACTTTAATACAAAACGTGTATATAAAATTTCGAAGTCTGTGACCTTGGTATCAGGAGGGGTAGGTAGTGATGAGTATTCTGTGGTAAATTGTTTAACGCCATGACAAGTATAAACTAAATGTAACTTACATATGGTTTGCACATGTATAGCACAAAACTTAACCAAACGAAAATGTAAACCGAATTTTTCAAAGGGTCATAACTCTGTTAATATTTGGTGGCATATCTTCACATCTTAGCCTTACTGCATACACATTTTAGGCTTGATCGGATGAAAACTGTATAGTAGGATTTATACGGAAACGAAAAAAAGTTTACTAACGGACGGACACCAACCCCGTAACTTAATACGACCGTTTTTTTTTTTGTTTTTTTTTTTTGTTATTGTTGTTTTTCAAACGGGCATATGAAAAGATGAAAAACGGTGATGACAAGCATTTTCCCATAGTAAGTCTATGGGACCTTGTGGTTGCCATAGGAACCAAAGTTTAAGAGCGATTTCAAAAACAAGTTGGCTGCTTTCAAAAAGCATCCAATAGGTTTGGTCTTGTCAGTCTACATTCTGATTTGAGCCAGCTGATATCATTATCCCACTTCGTGCAATTTTTGAATACAAAAAATAAACTTTAATACAAAACGTGTATATAAAATTTCGAAGTCTGTGACCTTGGTATCAGGAGGGGTAGGTAGTGATGAGTATTCTGTGGTAAATTGTTTAACGCCATGACAAGTATAAACTAAATGTAACTTACATATGGTTTGCACATGTATAGCACAAAACTTAACCAAACGAAAATGTAAACCGAATTTTTCAAAGGGTCATAACTCTGTTAATATTTGGTGGCATATCTTCACATCTTAGCCTTACTGCATACACATTTTAGGCTTGATCGGATGAAAACTGTATAGTAGGATTTATACGGAAACGAAAAAAAGTTTACTAACGGACGGACACCAACCCCGTAACTTAATACGACCGTTTTTTTTTTTTTGTTTTTTTTTGTTATTGTTGTTTTTCAAACGGGCATATGAAAAGATGAAAAACGGTGATGACAAGCATTTTCCCATAGTAAGTCTATGGGACCTTGTGGTTGCCATAGGAACCAAAGTTTAAGAGCGATTTCAAAAACAAGTTGGCTGCTTTCAAAAAGCATCCAATAGGTTTGGTCTTGTCAGTCTACATTCTGATTTGAGCCAGCTGATATCATTATCCCACTTCGTGCATTTTTTGAATACAAAAAATAAACTTTAATACAAAACGTGTATATAAAATTTCGAAGTCTGTGACCTTGGTATCAGGAGGGGTAGGTAGTGATGAGTATTCTGTGGTAAATTGTTTAACGCCATGACAAGTATAAACTAAATGTAACTTACATATGGTTTGCACATGTATAGCACAAAACTTAACCAAACGAAAATGTAAACCGAATTTTTCAAAGGGTCATAACTCTGTTAATATTTGGTGGCATATCTTCACATCTTAGCCTTACTGCATACACATTTTAGGCTTGATCGGATGAAAACTGTATAGTAGGATTTATACGGAAACGAAAAAAAGTTTACTAACGGACGGACACCAACCCCGTAACTTAATACGACCGTTTTTTTTTTTGTTTTTTTTTTGTTATTGTTGTTTTTCAAACGGGCATATGAAAAGATTTTTCCTAAGTCATCAGGCCTTCTGTAGGGCCTTGGTTATCTATTTCATTTGTTGTTAACGTCCCTGTAAACACTGTATGGGTCTTTTTGAGACATTGCTTCAAATGTTGTGGGACTTTTACTCAGTACTGAGATAAAACGGGCAGATAAAACTCCTTCTCAAGCCCTGTCACCCAATGAAACTAAATGGTTGAAATGCATGAACGGTCCGACTCGAGCCACTTTTCCTGGGCAGGCTTAGACTTTCTAGGCGATTTAACACTACTCATGTGCGGCCGGTATCAGCTCTGCGTGGAAGCATCATGCAGCCCAATCTATTTCTGCAATCCTCGATGGACGGGGGCCGATCAGACCTTGGGGCAATATATTGGACTGCATGAGCTGAAACCGACCGAACTTTGAAGTATTGCTGAACCGCCTAGGAAGATCTAAGCCTGCCCAGACAAAGTGCTGCGAATCAGACTGTATCTTAAACCTCGGCAGTTTCTTTAAGCGGTACCTCCGCGAAAACCTGAAATTTGCTATCCTTTTGTATATCTTTCTGGATCACAATTTAATTGTAAAAGAAACTGATTAGTAAAACGTCAAGTATTGAGTGGAAATAAAGAACACCACTCTCGGCTTATCAGATACAATAGCTCCCATCGAATGCGCCAAAAAGTCTTTTAACAACTCAGTCTGTAACTGGTGGCAGGTCACTTAGTAGTCATGAAGTTTTTGAAAAGAAACTATTGCTATCTGTGCTGGGCTCAAGAACAATAAACAGCGACCCATCAACGTTATGACTTTCTTTCGCTCCCTAAATATTTTATATATTTGGAAGAGTTAGAACCTTCGACCTTGGCACTGACGTTAATTCTAGTAGCAAAGACATGAAATTGTTTTTACACACCCAGCGATCTTTTTATGTTTGGTTTTACGATCCTTTCAAGATTATTTCACTCACATCAAGCCGATCGTTAATCGGAGGTGAGTGAAAACTAGAGTACCCGATGAAAAACTCCTGACCTTCCGTTGCAGAACTTCTCATTATGTGACCTGAGCCATGCTCAAACATACACCGTTGAGAGACCTAAAGATTAAGAGTCAGCACTCTTATCCACTAGGCCACGGAGGCCCGTTACACCCAGCGATCTTTATAAATGAGGAAAAATAACGTTCTCTGTCTTTCCAACATTTACATATACTTATTATTAGAGCGTACCGAAAGATGTTCAGAATATATAAATCTGTTCCTATCTGTGTGAACTAAACTTTGCAAGTTTTGTTTATTTGTATTTAACGGCCCAGTCAACACTGATTTGGGTCTTTTTTTAGCATGTCAGTGTACCTATCCACGCTTTTCCTGAGCAGGCTTATCCGTAAGCGGTTTACCAGTTCAGTGCACATTCTGTCGCCAAAAACTGACCCCTGCCCTTCCTGAATCAGCGGAAGGGAGAGGATGACCATAGAAAAGATTTCATAATCTCCACGAAATAATGTTGCCGACCCCGGTAGGTATCGAACCCGAGTCTTCCTTATCGCCAGTCAGACTGCATCCGACTGAGCTACCACAGCCAGCCACACTTTGTGAGTAGTAGTAGTTATGTTCTGTTGTTTTTCGTTTCCATGGCCCCATGGACTTACCCCATAATGGCATTGCAAGACGTAAAATTTGCGAAAATGACTGCTACTCCTGCAAAAGTACTTTCTCTTTGGATATGTCTAAAGGGTATACTCTTAAAGGAAAGAATTTGCTCCTGGGGAGCAAATTCTCCCCTTTTAGAGTAGACCCCTTGAGAAGCAAATTCTTCCCCTTTTAGAGTAGACCCCTTTTTCAGTTGGACAGAGCCAACAGAGTAGCAACCATAAGGTCCTTAAAATTGTATTTCCATAACGAAATCATGCCTATAGAATTGTGATCCCCTTTAATATGTTCTATAAAAGGGTTATCCTTTGGAAGCAAAGAATACATCACAGAACTGAAAAATATGGTGTGCACATGTTTTCTGAGCCAGACTAGCTAGTTTCGGCCAGTTAGGCCTCATCAGTGACCCTAAGATATTTTCCAAATTCCACAATGGAATCAATAATCCCAAAGGTCAAGAAAATATAATCTACACTATGATGTAGGGCAGGGAGACATTTTACCGCCGCCACACATTCCCACACACCAGTTGTAGTGAAGTTAAATACGGTGGGTGACCAATTAATTGGAACACCCTAGCAGTTCGAACACCAAAAATTATTTCGAATTTGTGGCTGAAAACTTTCTCATATAATTAGAACTCCCAAATTTTTCAGAAATCAGAATTTTTAATACTTCGAACACACAAAAAAATGCCGAAAAATGCATCCAGAACAAGCATTATGGACCGTTCCCGAGTTTATCATAACATCGTACTGGTCGTATATGAGCTAGCGCACGAAAAAAAGAAAACTTAGCATGAAATGTGTGCGCATTCCAAAGACTCGGATTAACATGCACTCTGTAAGGCAAATGGTTTTCGCTTCTCTCACTTTGGATAGCCCTGTGGTAGTGGAAGGTTCATACCCTCACCGAATACTGATTAGACTGCGAGAAACGCAGGCTGCAAGTGCTTAGATCAACCTTGATGAGCCACAGGAGTTTCGCTTATTTATGTTGTGAAAATCCCATTGTCTGCATCAGGCTCATGCGATCAGCGAAGACTCTAATCGGATTGCATGAATGAGTACGCTAAGATGTGTCTTCGCTGGTTTCTCAACGACCTGCAAACACTGAACATGCGCACCCACAACCGGTATGCAAGGCAAAGGGTTTCACTTAGCCTTGTGACTTCGTAAGATTTAAGGGTTCAGTAAAGACTGATCACATTGCATCGATGTTCAGGCTGATCCTAGTCGGTGATGTAGCATTGTGGCCTACAAAGGCTTGGATCACCATGCATATGCAAGTGTTTTCGCTTTGCTCTCAGACTGGAGCGTAGCTTCAGCTTTCATTATTATTTGTGTGACAGTGTTACCCTTTTTCCATGTGCTGTGGCATTGATTCAATGCCTCTTTGATAGCAGAAGCGCCCCTTTAATATTAATTGAGAGTTTCCCGCCTTTTTCCACAGAACGTCTTTTAGCACGTGCGAGTGAAATTCATGGTTGTGGCATGCAAAAAGGTAGTTTAATTCAGGTTACCTGGTTGGGCTACCCTGAGGAGCAAGTGAAGATGCCCATTTATTTCACGGTGGGAGTAATTTCGGGGAACATGATTAAGAAAATAAGTCATATTCGGTGTGGGGGGAAGACTCAGGTCAGCCTGCACATGCATGCAGTCTGAATAGTCTTCGTTGCCCGTATGTGCCTACCATGGCCTCTGTGCTAATCAAAGAACAACAGGTGAAAAATTATGGCCACATTGGCTAGATGCGCAGGCTAATCTGGTCCTTCGTTTGAAACTTTTTTTATCGCCGTACGCCGGCTTAAAACGACGGCGTGTACATTTGACCGGCCCAATCTGCTTGCGACGTTACAAACACATCCTAAGCTACCAAGTGCAAGGATCAGCCTGTTCAGATCTCCTATCTCGAGTAAAATACTTATTGCGCATGTGCGTACAGAAAAGACTGATAAGTCTGCACAGTTGTGCAATCGGGATTGTGTCTTCAATGTTCAAGTGGTTTGAAATGTTTCATCGCGCATAAAGTGAAGATCAAATTTGTGTATGATGTCCCCATTTTCTTTTTCTTGTTACTTGCCTTTCTAAATAACATGATGGTTTTGCATCCGCACAGTCTAATCAGTCTTCACCGGACTACTTCGATGGGCATTGAAGTGCTACATGCCCCCGGCTCACGCTGATTTGAGACTGCTTATAAGTAAACAGAGAACACACAAACAAGGCTGCGCAGTCTCGCCTGAGGCTTCACTATGCGCTTAAACAATATAGGTGGGGGGGGGGGGGAGTGTGAAGTATCTATGCGCCTAGCTCCACTGGGTAGCTGCACGTGCGGGTTTCAACACCCCATCCCATATATACATGTAGCTGGACTTTGTCTGCTGCGGTGTAGCCGGAACAAAAAAAAATAATACAGACTATAAGGAAATTCTTTGAAAAATCCTCTTTTTCCTAGATATGGGCTACTCTTAAGAAAAGAATTTGCTCCAAACAAATCAATTTCTGTTATTCCTGAGATCACAAATTGACTCGCCCATTTTAAAGGGAATAGTGATAGTTCAATAGGTGTAAATGTCATTAATGACAATGTGTATCGCATTCAAAGACCCCCTGCACACACTGACTTATTTATAGATCAAACTTTTCTGCACTGCATAAGTGATATTTATAACTTCTAATCACGTGCGGATTGACAGGGCCACGGGGAAAAAAAACGTAGTTGTATAAAATATTGAACACAGCCTGATCCAATGTATGGAATTCTTTCAGATCAAACAGTTCTAACACTGATAAATTTCCAATCTGATATTTTCTAATAATTCCAACACCCGGATCAGTATTTATTTTTTTTACTGTTCGAATTAATTGGCCATTTACAGTATGTGTTCTATAAAAGGGTTATCCTTTTGAAGCAAGGAATACACCACAGAACTGAAAAATATATAGTGTACGTTTTCTGTGCCAGACTAGCTAGTTTCGGCCAATTAGGCCTCATCAGTTACCCTCAGATATTGTCAAAATTCCACAATGGAATCAATGATCCCAAAGGACAAGAAAATATAATCTACACTTTCATATAGTAAAGCTCGGGTTTGCAGGGGTATACATTAATTTCCGTATTCATGCTCTGAGACACTGGATTGTGGGTACTCGATAGAATCGCCTCGTCGAGGCGTTTCTGTCGACTCCCCGCAATCTATGTTTTGAGCAAAAAAGGCAAATATTCCAATTTTTCTTTTTAAAATTTCTTTTTCTTTGGCCAAAAAATAGCAATGTATTTGAATAGGTGTGTTTCGAAATACGGTAAAACTGGTAGACTAACTGCCACACCTGCCAGGTGTATCCATTTCCCTTAAGATATTTTTATTGTTGGAGTTGAAACGCTTGCTTTTCGGTCTGTTTCGCTATTCAGACAGGCTGTTTCCTGTAATTGCAGTATAGTATTGCATCATCGTTTAAGCTGATTGGTTGATCGCGTCACGTGCCCCTCCATGGAACAGCTACAATCTGGTCATTATACCCGGTTTGCCCGCCTCATGGCGACCAAACCAAAAAGTTTATGTCATCAATGCCCCACCAGAGGCATGCTACAGAGAAATGATTGAGATCAGCCTGCAGGATACAGAGATATAGCTGCTCAAAAGTGTGAACGGACGACGGACGGACGGACGGACGACCCACTATACTATAAGCTCCCCTGGAGCCTTCGGCCCAGGTGAGCTAAAAAGAGAGACAATTCTCACTAAATCATACAAAATATGTCATAGAAGCCTTCATGGCATAGTGGTTTAGCTACTCGCCTTATAAACCAGAGGTTGTGCATTTGCTTTCCAGCTTCTCCAGACTTTTGGATGACTCCCATCTCCATATGACTTTAGCTGTTGGTGGGATGTAAAATTCAAACACACACACATTAAATATACAGAGGATCCTGGTTATAAAGACGCTCCACTAGTGTGTGTTATTAAGACCAACAAAAATTAAGACAAATTGTGCATTTAAAAGCTTAATTAATTTAGTAGGTTTCAGCTACATTTTCATCATGTTTTCTACATCCAGTGTGCTCTAGTGGGAGATCACCTTTGGTACTGTTCAAAAGTGGTCTTAAAGACCACTTTTGAACAGTCCCAAAGGTGGTCTTAATAATGGAATTTCAGTGTACACCTCACCACATGTCAGTTTGTTGATATCTGCTAGCTATCTGTTTATGTGCTCTTAATGTTTTGATGCCTTTAGCAATGAAAAGCTAGATAAAATTTCATTGTTAAGTGATGTTGCGTTTTACGAACTTGTAGTAGAAAAAAACCATACAAAATGTTTTGACTGATATTCTAACACAGCGCGCCTATATAGGCAATGGAAAATAACTGTGTTTTATTCTGCAACAAATCACAGCTCAGAAGAGCGTGACGAGTGACGTCATTAAAATTCCCAATTTATGACGTCACTAGTCGATTTCCTTGACGTTAGGCGGTGTAACGTCATTTTCTCGCATCGAAAACGTAAGAAAAGGATATAAATGCATGTGTTTCAGTCGATAATTCTAGCGGGATTTCTTATAACAATGGCGAAAGGTTGTGAGATTTTGAAGGAAACAACAACATTATTGCCGATTTTAAGCGTGTTAGAATCGAAATAAATCAGCTCTTGTCTGTGATTTGTTGAGTAATAAATCACAGTTTGTCGGTCAGTTGTAAGTAGACAAATCAAGCGCGCTACGCGCTTGTGATTTGTCTACTTTACAACTGACCTCCAAACTGTGATTTATTACTCAACAAATCACAGCTAGAGCTGACCTATTTCTTAAACAAACTACACCACAGCCTCTTTATAACTTGATTATTGGGGTACAAGCCAGAAAATATGTTATTTAAACAACAATGTAATATCCAACCAAAAACTGATAAACTATATAGAAAGATTTAGCTTTTATGCATACCTGTGATACCTCCCTCATCGGGAGGGAGACTACCTCATTGTGATGCTAATTTTTGCCCAATTTATCCTACTTTTTAGGAAAAAGTTTGGTGTCTCCCTCATTTGAACTGAGAATTTCCTTATATATTCTTTACAACTCTCATACAGTTAAAAAAATTATCACAGGTTATGTTTATGGTCATTTTTTTTCTACAATCTACATTTTGGGGGACCCATTATATACTGTGTTTTATCCAAAACTGTATTATAATGAACAGTGTTATATAGAAGTTGTTCAATCCGCTATAAATACAGCATTTGATTTCAGTGACTAGAACAATATCACTCATGAAATCATTTTTACTGTCATTCTCTGGAGTGGGGCAGTTGTAAGTTTCTGGTGAAAGACCCCACTGTAATGATTCTAAGTATTCGGACAGACAGGCTAAAGCAAACAGTGCAGACCCAGATCAGACTGCTCCTGAAGGAGCTGTCTTATCAGGGTCTACACTGACATTCTATCTGCACATTTTGGACTCCTTGCTTGGATCATGAAACAAATTTGTTAAAATTTTAGGAAAATTACAGCAAGTTCTCAAGGTGTCCGAATTTGTAGTATTTTTAGGGTACCTTTATACTGCTAATGCTAATGTAACTGTCTGTCCCGAGCTAGGGACTAACTTCCCACATCACAGGTCCTGGTGTACGAATGTCATTTGACGTGTCACCAGTAACAATTCTGATTCTGATTCTGAAAAGTGTAATTAGATTAAGTGACCAGCTAAACATACCTATAGCAGTGTTGACTGGGCCGTAGAACTCTGAAGCAAACCAAACCAATATTACATCTGTGCACAGTCTTTTAGAAAGGGATAATTCTCATCAGAAAGGAATAGTCATCATTTGAAAGACACAATGCCTATTGGAAAGGCTTAATGCTCCCTTGAAATGCTTAACGCTATCTTAAAAGGCATAATGCTCATTGGTAAAATAAAACTGAAATACTTTTAAGTTGCCTTTGGTGCGCATTCCAGTAACACTGTATAAGAAAGGGCAGTAAAGACAAAAACACTAAGACAATAAAAAATGAAATAAAACATGTTTTATTATTAACAATTATTATTACTTACAACCATTCCCATGAAGACATGTATTGTTATCATAATTTTCTATGAAAGAAAAGCTTGTGTGAGATCTCCATATCTCCAGATCAGAATGAGGAATATTTTAGGTTATCAGTTACCCCCTATATATATTGCATTGTAACGCATTGACCTGATAAAGATATGCTATCTCAGGACAAGTGAGCTTTATCACGACAATGTTTAATTGCACTTTTATGAATGAACCGGACTAATGGAAAATGACAACAAGAGGGCCATGATGGCCCTGGATCGCTCACCTGATCCATAGTGTAACAAGCGGGCCCCAGAGAGGGCCATTATTGGCCCCAGGGCTTTAATGTGCCTAATGTTGAGGGAGGTCTAAAAAGGTGAAGCTTCATACCACACATCAACAAAGGCTATAATTTGAACAATCTAGGCAAAGGTCCACTAGATGAAGCTACACATCAAATATCAAAGACCTGGGCCAAGTGGTTTCAGAGAAGAAGATTTTTAAAGATTTACCCTATATAAGCCTATGTAAAACCAAAGGGCCCCGGGGCGGGGGCATTTTTGGCCCCAGCACTATAATTTGAACAATCTTGGTAGGGGTCCACTAGATGAAGCTTCATACCAAATATCAAAGTCCTGGGCCTTGTGGTTTCAGAGAAGAAATTTTTTTAAAGAATTTCCCTATATAAGCCTATGTAAAACCAAAGGGCCCCGGGGCGGGGGCATTTTGTGTCCCAGCACTATAATTTGAAGGGGTCTACTAGATGAAGCTTCATACCAAATATCAAAGTCCTGGGCCTTGCAGTTTCAGAGAAGAAGATTTTTAAAGAATTTCCCTATATAAGCCTATGTAAAACCAAAGGGCCCCGGGGCGGGGGCATTTTTGGCCCCAGCACTAAAATTTGAACAATCTTGGTAGGGGTCCACTAGATGAAGCTTCATACCAAATATCAAAGACCTGGGCCTTGTGGTTTCAGAGAAGAAGATTATTAAAGATTTTCCCTATATAAGCCAATGTAAAACCAAAGGGCCCCGTGGCGGGGGCATTTTTTGTCCCAGCACTATAATTTGAACAATCTTGGTAGGGGTCCACTAGATGAAGCTTCATACCAAATATCAAAGTCCTGGGCCTTGTGGTTTCAGAGAAGAAATTTTTTTTAAAGATTTTCCCTATATAAGCCTATGTAAAACCAAAGGGCCCCGGGGCGGGGGCATTTTTGGCCCCAGCATTATAATTTGAACAATCTTGGTAGGGGTCCACTAGATGAAGCTTCATACCAAATATCAAAGACCCGGGCCTTGTGGTTTCAGAGAAGAAGATTTTTAAAGATTTTCCCTATATAAGCCCATGTAAAACCAAAGGGCCCCGTGGCGGGGGCATTTTTTGTCCCAGCACTATAATTTGAACAATCTTGGTAGGGGTCCACTAGATGAAGCTTCATACCAAATATCAAAGTCCTGGGCCTTGTGGTTTCAGAGAAGAAATTTTTTAAAAGATTTTCCCTATATAAGCCTATGTAGAACCAAACGGCCCCGGGGCGGGGGCATTTTTGGCCCCAGCACTATAATTTGAACAATCTTGGTAGGGGTCCACTAGATGAAGCTTCATACCAAATATCAAAGACCCGGGCCTTGTGGTTTCAGAGAAGAAGATTTTAAAGATTTTCCCTATATAAGCCTATGTAAAACCAAAGGGCCCCATGGCGGGGGCATTTTTTGTCCCAGCACTATAATTTGAACAATCTTGGTAGGGGTCCACTAGATGAAGCTTTATACCAAATATCAAAGTCCTGGGCCTTGTGGTTTCAGAGAAGAAGATATTTAAAGATTTTCCCTATATAAGCCTATGTAAAACCAAAGGGCCCCGGGGCGGGGGCATTCTTGGCCCCAGCACTATAATTTGAACAATCTTGGTAGGGGTCCACCAGATGAAGCTTCATACCAAATATCAAAGTCCTGGGCCTTGTGGTTTCAGAGAAGAAGATTTTTAAAGATTTACCCTATATAAGCCTATGTAAAACCAAAGGGCCCCGGGGCGGGGGCATTTTTGGCCCCAGCACTATAATTTGAACAATCTTGGTAGGGGTCCACTAGATGAAGCTTCATACCAAATATCAAAGAACTGGGCCTTGCGGTTTCAGAGAAGAAGATTTTTAAAGATTTTCCCTATATAAGCCTATGTAAAACCAAAGGGCCCCAGGGCGGGGGCATTTTTGGCCCCAGCACTATAATTTGAACAATCTTGGTAGGGGTCCACTAGATGATGCTTCATACCAAATATCAAAGACCTGGGCCTTGTGGTTTCAGAGAAGAAGATTTTTTAAGTTTTTGGTGAAAAAAATCTATTTTTGGCTCCTGTGACCTAGGAGGGCAACGGACCGGAACCATTTGAACAACTTTGAAAGGGGACCACCTAAGGATCATTCCTGTGAAGTTTGGTCAAAATCCGATCAGTGGTTTAGGAGGAGATGTCGTTTAAAGAAATTGTTTACGCACGGACGCACGCACGGACGCACGACGGACAAAAAGTGATCCCAAAAGCTCACCTCGTCACTACGTGACGGTGAGCTAAAAAATGTTATTGTAACTGGGAAAAAAGGCAAAATTACTTGAAACAAAAATATGATAGGAAAAACATGGTCAGCTGATACTTAATATATCGACCGCAAGAATGCTGGGACGCACTGAGGACCATCAATAGCTGACCGTAATTTGCTAATTTAAGTGTGTACAAGGGGATAAACTAATAAATAGAATACCACATTCGTGTCATTTGATATCAAGATAAACTTGATATCAAAAGACACTAACCTGGTATTCTCTATATACAATTAATCCACAATATATACAGTAAAATTCCTAAGTTAAGACCACTTTTGAACAGTCCCAAATGTGGTGTCTTATTAGAAGACACTGGGTGTAAAAACACAAGGAAATAATAACTGAAACCTTCTCAATAAGCTTTTAAAAAGGATTTAGTCTTCATTTTAGGTGGTCTTAAAAGTGGAATTTTACAGTATTTCAAACAGGAAATCAGAAAAATTGATTGATAGATTTGAGGCTTAACGTACCCGTCAACACTGTATAGGTCATTTCGGACACTTTGCTTCCAATTTTGTGGGACTTCAACCCGACACTGAGATGAAATGACATCTCAAGCCCTGCCACCCAATGAAACCAATAGGGTTTATAAGCATGGACGGTCTGACTTTGCCTGGGCAGGCTTAGATCCTCCAAGCGGTTTACCAGTACTCGTGTGCTGTCAGTTTCAGCTATACGTGGAAGCATCATGCAGCCCATCTATTTCTTCAAGCCCCGATGGGCGGGGGCCGGGAAATCAGAAAAAAAAAAAACATCTGTTTATCCTCATTATTTCTTCTTATCTAGAGCTAAAAATCCCACTATCACTGGTCACAAAGTCCTGGTCCCGAAGTTATAAAACTTTTTCCATGCTCAACTCACTTGCGCATGAAATTTGAAATGCTCATAACTATCAAAATGCAAACCAATGAGACAATCTGCCTGCTCGGATCAGCAAAGAGTGTCTTTTGTCCTGCTCATAAATTTTAAAATGCCAACTATTGATGGCATTTTACAATTCATGAGCAGGACAAATTTCATGCTCAAATGAGTTGAGCATGAAACAAGTTTTATAACCTCGGACCTGGCTCCAAGGACATAAAGGGGATTTCATGCTTAACTCAACCCAGCATGGAATTTGTCCTGCTCATAAATATGTACCTTTAAGATGCCAAGAAAAACTTGCATCAGAAATGTCTGTTTGTGATGTTAGCTGCATCTGAATATAAATTTTTCAAACACAAGTTTGTGCTGTGTAGACTGGATGGTGTAGTTTTCCTTAGAAGAATTTTAAGGTCAACTTGGGTACTAGAAGGAAATGATTTTAGCAAGTTTCAATGTTGCTCCAGTACCTCCATCAAGTTCCTGCTCAGTCTGACTTTTGTTTCGGAGGAAATGTCATTCTAACAATTTCAAGATGGCCACCATTGTGTATATAAATGGAACAATTTTAGCGATTCTGAATCTCCATGTTGCCACAAGTTTCAGCGCAGTCTGCCTTTCATGTGGTTTAAAGAATTTCAAGATAGCTGCCCTGGCAGGGATCTTGGATATCATAACGGAACGATAAAATCAATTCTGAACGTCTATGTTGCCCTGCTGCCTTCCATAAATTTTCAGTTTAATCTGACATTTGGTTTGAGATTAAATGTCATTTAAAGTAGTCTTTGATATTAGATTAGAACAATCTGGATCTCTATGTTGCCCCAATGCCTCTCATCAAATGTCAGCTCAATCCCACTTTCAGTTCTGGAGATGTTGTTAAAAGAATTTAAAGATGGCTGCCAAGGCAACCACTCTGAATCTGAGACAATATCTGCAAACAATTTTTTCCAGATTGCATATCACTTTGACAAACAAAACTGTTCTCAAGTTCAGTAACACCTGTCATAGTGGCCACCTCTACTAACCCACACAATACTGATTGTTTGTTTGATTTGAGGTTTAACGTCCCCGTCAACACTGTAAAGGTCATTTTGGAGACGTTGCTTCCAATTTTGTGGGACTTTTACCCAACATTTTGATGAAATGACATCTCAAGCCCTGTCGCCCCATGAAACCAATTGGGTTTATAAGCCAGGACGGGCCGACTCGCACCGCGGTTCCTGGACAGCCTTAGATCCTCTAAGCGGTTTACCAGTACTAGTGTGTGGACGGTTTCAGCTCTGCGTGGAAGCATCATGCAGCCCATCTATTTCTTCAAGCCCCGATGGGCGGGGGTGACCACACAATACTGAACCCGGATATACCTTTTATATCATAATCAACTGGTTTGCAAGAAGGCAGCTGATCAGGATCTATACTGTATTCCATTCTTCTGAAAGCATGATAAAAATTTAAACTATGCAGCACAAATGGCTGAAAATCAGGGAGGAATGTCGCATATTGAAATATTCAGAATGGTGGGATTAAGCAAACAATTTGTTTTAAGCAAGCCAATTTTTAGTTACCAAAGAAGGCAATGTACTAAAACTTCCCAGTATTGAGCAAGCATCTGTCTTTTATGATTATCCATTAGCTGCTGTTCAATGCAGGATGGACTGTATGGTATCAATAGTGATCAGCAGTGAAGAGACTCAGATTAGTCTTCTCCTAATGTACCAGCCATAGTAGCAGAGTCAAATGAACTTCTAACTGGTGATCAGGAGGTTGCGGGTTCAATACTTACTGCATTGGCGACATTCTTGTGTGGGGGTCAAGTTGTCAGTTTCTGGTGAATTGATGCGCACTTATAACTGGTACACCACTTATGCCACTTATGTATAAGCCTGCCCAGAAAAAACATTGTTCGGCAAAATGACCTGCTTGATATCACCAAAATAGTGTTGACTGGGCTGTTAAACTCCAAAAACAAACAAATCTATTTGTGAAGGTACAGGCTGATCTGGGGCTTCAGTTCATTTGAATTTGTCACTAATGTTATTCAGTTTTGCTTCATTTACACCCAGTAAGTTGTGTAAGGGAGACAAATCTATTTACAAACACTCACACAATCTGTAATGCTGTGAGAGCCTTAGAACACCAACCAAGACTAGTAGGCATCATTTTTATTTTATTTTTTCTAATTTTTATTTTTCAAGGAAAATAAGATTTGCCATTACATGTGCAGACAATTCACATGTAATGTCAAGTATTCTTTTCTCTGAATAATAAGAAAAAAATGCCATCTGCTCTAGAATTGTTGCTTTTAGGGATAAATTCAAAATACTTTGTATTCTTCATTATAAGCCAACCTCAGATGGACATATTAGAAACATCTGGCATAAATAATGAGAACATTTTCATAATGCTCCAAAAAAGGGGCAGTAACAAGAAAAACTAGATTGCGCAGTCAATGGTAAACCATCGCAAATACCCGCTTTTTCTATGAATAACACTAATGACTATGTATTAGCCAGTCAAAACTACATGTAAGTTAAAAAAAGTTGCAAAGAACATTCTAACTGATAAGCAAAGTTTCAGAAGTGTAACTCCTATAGTTTAGAAGATATGGCAAAGTCATACTTTTTGACCTTTGATCGTGGGGTCATGTTGAGGTCAAGGTCACACCAAAAGTAGCCAATTTATTCTATATTCCAAGGGCCATCCAATAACCAAAGTTTCAGAAGTGTAGCTGCAATAGTTTAGAAGATATGGCAAAATAATACTATTTAACCTTTGACCTTGCGGTCATGTTGAGGTCGAGGTCACAGCCAAAAGTAGCCTAATATATTCTATATTCCAAGGGCCATCCAATAAGCAAAGTTTAAGAAGTGTAACTCCAATTGTTAAGGAGATATGGCAAAGTCATATTTTTTTACCTTTGACCTTGGGGTCATGTTGAGGTCAAGGTCCACCCAAAAGTAGCATAATTTATTCTATATTCCAAGGACCATCCAATAAGCAAAGTTTCAGAAGTGTAACTCGAATAGTTTAGGAGATATGGCAAAATCATACATTTTGACCTTTGACCTTGGGGCCATGTTGGGGTCAAGGTCACAAAAAAGTAACCCACTGTCATCTACATACCATGTACTATCCACATGCAAAGTTTCAAAAGTGTAACTTCAGTGGTTGCAGAGGAGATCCATTTACAAGAAACGTGACGGACAGACGGACGGACAGACAGACGGACAGACAGCGACTCAACTCTGGTACGAAAACAATATACCCGATTTTTCTTCGAAAAAGCGGGTATAATTAATAAACTGAGGTTAATTTTTTCTTATTTCTACCTAAAAACCTGTAGTCTTTTAACCCTCATCAAGCTGAACCCTGTTATATCCCTTTTTTTAAAACAGCACAGATCCAGATCAGCTGGCTTCTCGGAAGCCAGCTGATCTGGATCAATACTGTTTTCCATTCTGCAAACAGAAATTATGCAACAAGTGGCTGAAAATCAGGGAGGAATGTAACATATTGAAATATTCAGCATGTTAGGGGTTAACTACGCTTGTTATTTCCCGTTATCTGGAGGTACTGTTGTCGGAGGATAAGTAGACAGTGACATAAAAGATGATACCACCACAGGTAGGTTTGACAGGTTGTACCGTTATCATTACCATACCCTCAATTGGTTGACAAGACATATTATACCGTTATAATTATCACTGCCAAAGTGTTGTCACCTTTTGACAACAGTGGGCAATGTCCAACAACAAAAACATTCGCTAATGTCTCTTTTAACTTATCCTCTGACAACAGTACACTTGAGATTTTTTCCATTAAAATCAGCTTGCTTGCTTGCTAGAGTGATTTTAACAATATTCACATTTTTATGATGTCGTAGTTCTCCCCTATTTACCGTAAGTATTCAGACAGAAATGCCTTATCACCTTGTAGACCCTGACGAGAGGCCCCATTCTGCAGCATCTCATCAATGTCTAAACTGTTTGCCACAGACGTCGCTTCAAATTTTGTGGGACTTTTACCCGACATTGAGATAAAATGACATCTCAAGCCCTGTCGCCTAATAAAACCAACAGGGTTTATAAGCATGTTTTGTTTGATTTGAGGTTTAACGTCCCCGTCAACACTGTAAAGGTCATTTTGGAGCCAGTGCTTCCAATTTTGTGGGACTTTTACCCGACACTGAGATGAAATGACATCTCAAGCCCTGTCGCCCAATGAAACCAATAGGGTTTATAAGCATGGAAGGGCCAACTCGCACCGCTATGCCCGGGCAGGCTTAGATCCTCTAAGCAGTTTACCAGTACTCCTGTGCTAGTTGGTTTCAGCTCTGCGTGGAAGCATCATGCAGCATGGACTCGCACCGCTTTGCCTGGACAGGCTTAGATCCTCGAGGGTTAATATGTCAATGAAAGTCTTCAGGTCACAGTAAACTCAAAGAGTCTGGTATGAAGAAATACACAGGATAAATGATTTTATACACTCAAATAATTGCACATATGATTTTGTAATCCACTGTCATGATGTTTCTATTTAAAAATGTTGCTGCTGCTGTTATTCTTTGTACACCTAATGCCGAGCTATCGTCACCATCCAAACATATATTCCATGGCTTTACTTACAAATCCACCAGTCTTTTGTGGAGCTCTGCTGCTCTGTAGAACCTGAAAATAATTCAATATTAAAAAAATAGCATTTATAATTTTAGGTGTTAATTAACTCATTTTAAGCTGAGTAGAAGGTCCCTCATTATATATATGGTAGGAGTCCATTTTAAAAGAAGGGGTGTCAGCTTGATGGATGGATGAATGTTTCATTTAAAGACGCTCAACCCTTAAAGGGCATACAGCATCTATTATAGTTTAGCAAATATGACTGTGTGTCCGCTGGAGTTACTGATAGAAATGTATTAGTTCCTGTCCCATAATAGTGCCATTAAGCGGTACCCTTAAATGGGTGTGTGAAGTTAAAACTTTTTCACGTAACATTGCAAGTATACCAACAGGGGTCTTCCTAATGATCACAGGACCAGCTTAACCCTTTTGCACCAAATGGAATCTTCCTCCTTATATATAGCAGGAGTCCATTTTCAAAATTTAGGGGTCACAGGTTGTGTTTTTCTTCAAAAACTATTTGGAAAATGTCTGAACTTTTTGCGAATAGTGTAGGCCCTGATCAGACCCCGCGTTCTGCGGCATCTGATCTGGGCCTGCACTGTTTGCCAAATACCCGTTTTGAGGTTTCTGGTACACAAAGAGTTTACTTGACAACCGGTTTTTACATTATCTAAAGGCCAATTTGTTCAGCCGTTTGATTTCAGGTTTAACGTCCCCGTCAACACTTTATAAGTCATTTTGGAGACGTTGCTTCCAAATTTGTGGGACTTTTACCCGACACCGAGATGAAATGACATCTCAAGCCCTGTCGCCGCATGAAACCAATAGGGTTTATAAGCATGGACGGGCCGACTCGCACAGATTTGCCTGGGCAGGCTTAGATCCTCCAAGCAGTTTACCAATACATGTGTGCAGTGGGTTTCAGCTCTGCGTGGAAGCATAAAGCGCCAAAGGGCGGGGCCCCAATTTGATTAGCCAGGCAGAACCATTTAAGGGACATGAGAGGAATATTTCTGTGAAATTATTTTGAAATCAGACTCATGGCCAAGGAGGAGATGTCATATAAGTAAACTGTTGATGGATGACGCATGACTGATAACATAATTATAATAGCTCATCATAAGCACTTAGACTTCTGTCTGCTCTTTGAATTTTCTTACCTCAGTTTCACTCCTGGCTGCCTTATAGGCTGCTGTCAGTGGTCTTATTGGCGTTTTTCTTACCCCACCCACCTGGGGTGACATGACACTGGCTCCGGGCGTACCAAACTGAGCACTGCTCAAGTTTGAGTCGTCATTTTCTTTGTCTATCTCCATAACTTTCTGCAACAAATAAGTTTGAATTTGAATGTAATGGTAACATATGGGCCCCGTCAAGCGATTTTGGTACTTATCGCCTATGCGAGCAGCGAAGGTTCAGGTGAGCCTGCGCATCCGCGCAGTCTTGCCAGAACCTTCGCTGCTCGCTCATATAAGCAGTGAATCAAGAGGAACCTTCAGACAGAAAGCCATTTCCCTGGCCCCTCTAAATGGCTAGGCATGCGCAGTTAAAATTTGTCATGACAGAATGCTCGAAAACACAAATTCGCTTGGCGGGGCTCATATAATACTTGTATGTGAAATTATACGAGCAATGAAGTGCCATACATTGACCTGCAGTAATGTGCAATGTCTATGTTTCAAATATTTTACACAAATGTTGCGATTTGTCAAAAAGTGCTGCATATATTTCATGCTGAAATCAGGTTTTCCATAGTAATATTACACTGACATATAACTTGGGTTCCTGTGGAATTTTGATCAGTTTTCTTTGAGGGAAACCATTTGTTTTAAATCTATTTTATTTGACTTCAGTACATGACTGCATTTTTGGCCGGTATCTATATTATATAGAGTTCAGTGTCTCATTTCTGCTCACTGTTAATAATAAATAGTCATACCGACTAACCCACATTAGCAGCGGGTCAAAAAGAATTTATTCAAGCCAGAAGAAATCTAAAATCTATTACACTAGAAAGTCAACTTCATAGAAAAGACTAACTGTATGTACAATTAATATATTCTTATTTTTTTTCTTCATTTTATGAGTGTGCTTGGTTATGTTTTATTATTTTTTGTTTTATTATTTTTGTTTTGGTCCAGTTTTCTCTTGTCAGTATACCCCAACTTTCGGAAGCCTTTGTACTGTATTGGTGGAACTTCATAAACCAGGGGTCATAGGTTTGATGCCGGGCTTCTCTTGATTTTCAGTTGTTCTTAAACCGCGGTCTTGTCCCCAAATGACCTTAGTTGTTGATGGGGCATAAAATATCTGACAGGCAGGTCTAAAACCTTTAATATATGGCAATTAAGGCTTACTGGTTAACACTGCAGGACTAGTGTTGATTGTTTCTTAGTGCTCCAAGCATATTCATGGTGAAAGTATGGTTAAATTGTAATGTTATTGGTGAGCCATTGTAATGATGTTCAGTCACATTCAAATGCCTTTGTACAAGTTTCATTGTAGGTTTTGTCATGCACTAGCCCACTGGACACTCCCAAAATCTTTTCTTTAACCCATAGTATACTAGTCTGCTCTCCATTGCTATATGTCGGACAAGTCCAGTTATCATACAAGAGGGCACAGAGGGCCCCTATTCACTCCCCTGAGTGTCACTGTCTCCAGTACATTCTATTTTAGCTCTGGCAGCCAGCTTGTTCATCAGAGCGGAACGATTTTAGCTATTCTGGTAGGGAGTTACTTCGGCAACATTCCTGTGAAGTTTAAAAAGAATCGGCCCAAGGGTTTAGGAGGGTTCAAATTTACAATGTTTTTCTATTTTTAGCTCTGGTGGCCATTTTGTTCAACGGAGCGGGATCATTTTAGCTTTTTCGGTAGAGGCTAATCTAAGCAACATTCCTACGACGATTGAATGAAATTGACCCAAGGGTACAGGAGTAGTTGTCGTCTGAATATTTTTTTTTAATTTTTAGCTCTGGCAGCCATCTTGTTCATCGGAGCGGGATCCTTTATGCTATTTTCGTAAAGGGTCATCTACACAACATTCCTATGAAGTTTAGAAGCCTTTGTGGTGTAGTGATTATGCTACTCACCTCATAAACCAGGTGTTGCAGGATCAATACTGGGCCTCTCCTGACTTTCTGGTGAGTCTTTAAACCGAGGTCCTGTCTCTGTATGACCTAAACTGTTGGTGAGACGTAAAACTCAAACACTCACTCCTATGAAGTTTGAATGAAATTGGCCCAAGGGTATAGGAGGAGTTGTCGTATGAAGTTTTTTTTTCTATTTTTAGCTCTGGTGGCCATCTTGTCCATCAGAGCGGAAAGAATTTACCTATTTTGGAAGGGAGCCACCTGAAGGTAGGTGTCTGATGCTCTGTCTCTTGTAGGGTTAACCGGAGGCTAACTGTTTGGTTTCCTTTGCTGCAGCATTCTGGCTATTTCATGCTGTCGGGTCCTCATCTTCTGATTTCCTGTTCTCGGAGATGTTGCACTGATGAGCTAGAACTCCATCATGCAGAGTGAACAACTTATCGGTTTTAACCAAGACAATCAAGGGCGAGTATTGTGGCCACCTTAAATCAATTGAAATGTCCACCCCCACACCAACCCCAGTATAACTTCTTACTGACCCCGTTCCAAGGCGGTCCTTTTTGTGGTTTATTATTCTCATATATAGTTAGTCCTTAAGATGAATGTATTGCTAACGCCTTTTTTTATTTTGGATAGCCGTTTGGCCATGTGGGGAGATAACTGTCCTTCTGGCTTTCCATTCGTGACGTTTTCATTTTGGTGTTTTGAATGGGAGGTGCAAGATATTTTGTATAGATTCCTCATCATTGCCTACACTCTGTTTTTCAAACGTGATAACTCCTGATGGCTTGTTATAGAAAGCCTTTTTGGACAATCTGTATGGGATAATTGGGGTGGTTAGGTGAGGCAAAGGTGACGTGTATCTTGCGTCAATAGAGCGTCCAACTGATATTGGCTTACAGCTGGACAAGACCTGCTATTCTTGCAGCAGGTAAGGGTAGATGGGGAATACTGTTATTTCTCCTGTTTCTGCTTTTCCATTTTTCCCCTTTCTCCTCTGTGCCTAACTTTCATCTGCTCAACTATCTTTTCTAGTGCTTTTCTCCCTTTAGTTTAAACATATTTTATTGCATCAGAACACAACAAAACATGCATGCAATGGGGCAGGGTCACAAGTTCTCATAATATTAGTTACGACCCTTCTTACAACATTAGTTACAACCCTTTCTCCCTTGCTCTGTGGGGAGAGGACACAAAATGACCAACAAGGGTTGATGTTCTTTTAAACCCAAAACAATCAATTTATGGGACAAATATCAGTAAAAGGAAGTACATGTAGTAAAAAGGAGATGAAGACCTGACTAATCAGTTTATGACAAGAGACACACAATAATTAAGAGCTAATGATGAATAGAGGGACAAGGCTATCCAAGGCAGGTTGCCGAACAAAATGGCAGAAAGTAAGTGCAGGTGACATCTTAAGATGCATGTTTACAGGTTGTACCACAATTCTGGGAAAAGGGAAGCTAGAATAATGTTTAAAGGGTGACTTTACGTTACATGAAAGCTTGGATACTATTTATATTTAGTTGTGCAACTTAACAGAAAATAAGGTACCCAGTAAGATTTCAAAAGAGACCTTGTAGTGGGCATAACATTCACTGTTTAAAATATAATAATGTCCATGTCAGCACAAACCGAAAACTTTGGATAATGATTCTTGAAATATACAATGTATTCATTAAATGTTGATTGATTCAATTCACAGGTTTAGAGAATAGCTTGATAGTTCACCCGCTGACAAATATGCTCAGTGCTGTATATTCCCCTCATTAATATAAACCGGAAGGAAATAGCCATCAGTAACTTTTCAAAAACATATCTGTTGGACCTTGTTATGATACATCTATCACCAGTCAGTAAAATTATTTATTTTTTGTTTGTTTTAATATGGATTTTTATCATGATCTGTGACACAACAGGAAAAGGCGGTAAAAGGGTCCATAGGTATCAAAGTCCCTTGTTCATGCATGGATTGAAACAGAGACATCAAGTTTCACATGCACGTGCAAAAGTAACCGTCCTGTATACTGACGAAAAAGAAATTGTTTAAAAAAGTACTAAAAATCATTTAGCGCGAAAATATTGTAAAATTTATCAAATTTGTGGGGGTCAAACTTCAATGGTCAAAATTTATGGTAACACCGGATGTAGTAACGTCATATCATGAATTTTGGTGTCTTCGAGTATTGAAAATATTGTGGCTGATGCAAATTAATCAACATTCATTTGTAAGCGCAAGCTACACATATCTAAACTTAATCCAACTATACCATCCACATGGGGGTGGGTGTAAACTCATAAAATTTTCAAACCCTTTTCCCCACCAGATTTGCTAAATAATCAAATGTCATATAAGTTAGACGTCTATCTTAATGAAACGGCACACATAAAGCGTGAGAATTTTGGGTGCATTAAGTTTTTCGAAATCTGGTCTCAAATCCCGGGCTATTTGCGTTTGAAGCAAATTTACGATGTTTTTCTATTTTTAGCTCTGGTGGCCATTTTGCTCATCAGAGAAGAACTGTTTTAGCTATTTTGGTAGAGGGTCACCTAAGCAATGGCCTATGAAGTTTGAATGAAATTGGCCCAAGGGTGCAGGAGTAGTTGTTGTTTAAAGATAGTCTATTTTTAGCTCTGGTGGCAATCTTGTTCGTCAGAGCAGAACAATTTTAGCTATTTTGGTACAGAATCACCTAGGCAACATTCCTGTGAAGTTTGAATCAAACTGGCCCAAGTGTTAGAGAAGTTCCGGTTTGAACCAAATTTACGATGTTTTTCTATTTTTACCTCTGGCGGCCATTTTTTTCATTGGATCGAAATCATTTCAGCTATTTTGGTAGAGGGTCATATAAGCAACATTCCTATGAAGTTGGAATGAAATTGGCCAAAGGGGGCAGGAGGATTTTTTCTATTTTTAGCTCTTGGGGCCATCTTGTTAATCAGAATGGAACGATTTTAGCTATTTTGGTAGGGAGTCACCTAGGCAACATTCTTGTGAAGTTTGAATCCAATAGGCCTAAGGGTTTGGGAGGAGTTCGCGTTTGAAGCAAATTTACGCTGTTTTTCTATTTTTAGCTCTGGCGGCCATTTTGCTCATCAGAGAAGAACCGTTTTAGCCATTTTGGCACAGGGTCACCTAAGCAACAGTCCTATGAAGTTTGAATGAAATTGCCCCAAGGGTGCAGGAGTTGTTGTTGTTTAAAGATTTTTTTCTATTTTTAGCTCTTGTGGCCATCTTGTTTGTCAGAGGGGAACGATTTTAGCTATCTTGGTACGGAGTCACCTAGGCAACATTCCTGTAAAGTTCGAATCAAATTAATGGTTAAGGAGGAGTTTCGGTTTGAATCAAATTAACGATGTTATTCCAGTTTTAGCTATGGGGGCCATTTTGTTCATTGGGCCGAAATCATTTTAGCTATTTTGGTAGAGGGTCATCTAAGCAACATTCCTATGAAGTTTGAATGAAATTGGCCAAAACGGGGCAGGAGGAGTTGTCGTTTGAAGATTTTTTCTATTTTTAGCTCTTGCGTCCATCTTGTTCGTCAGAGCGGAACGATTTTAGCTATTTTGGTAGGGAATCACCTGAATCCAATTGGCCCAAGGGTTTAGGAGGAGTTCGCGTTTGAAGCAAATTTACGATGTTTTTCTTTTTTTAGCTCTGATGGCCATTTTGCGCATCGGAGTGGAGACGTTTTAGCTATTTTGGTTTAGAGTAACCTAAGCAACATTCCTATGAATTTAAATGAAAAAATTGGCCCAAGTGTACAGGAGTTGGTGTATAAAGATTTTTTTATTTTTAGCTCTGGTGGCCATCTTATTTATCGGAGTGGAACTATTTTAGCTTTTTGGGTAGGGGGCCACCCAGGCAACATTCCTGTGAAGTTTTAATCAAATTGGCCTAAGGATTTAGGAGGAGTTTGCATTTAAAGCAAATTGTTGACGAAGCATGACACACACTGCACAACGGACATTGACTGATCACAATAGCTCACCATGAGCACTTTGTGCTCAAGTGAGCTAATAAGGTGTGTCAGGACTATTTTTTCATTTTTATTCTATTTTTGATGGAAAATTCTGTTTGCAAATAGTACAGGGCCTGATCAGAGGCCACATCCTGTGGTGCCTGATCTGGGTAGCGACTGATCTGGGCCTGCACTGTTTGCCAAAGTAACCCTATAGGGGTTTCCTGCATGCAATTGGTTATAAACATGACCTTGTCTAAGTGGGGTTGGGGGCTGTGCAACATCATATCTGTCCCAATACTTAGGATCCTTATGATAAGATTCTTTTTCCAGATTTTCCTTGTTGTAGGAAACAATAATTTCTGTCTGGCTATGTCCCTGTTGATAATACTTATCACAATGCAACCATATTATAACTGATTATTACATACCTTGTCTATACAAAGTGTCACTCCCACCATAATGCTGTTTCCAAGAACTTTCCCATTTTTACTGAGAGCTTTCTTTGCCTGTATTTTAGACTGGTAATGTAGATGCATCCAGTTACCATCTGTTGATATCTGGAAGTAAAAATTGTGTGACACAGTCCATATTACCAGGAAACATTACAATAATGAAAATCAAGCATCAAGGCAGGAAAAGAACAAGATTTTAAGTATTAGTTTTACCATTTTGACAGTTTTGTGAACTTTTATCAAAAGTGCTAGAAAATATTTAAGGTCGGTAGGTAAGCAAATTTTTCAATTTTTATCCGGATGACCATAAGAATTGCTGGGTCAGCACAAAAAATCAGGGTTGGTCGTGTAATGAGAATCACAAGTAATATTTTGTTAGGCCCAAGACAGACTACACCGGTACTCACCGGTGTCCATTACATACACTAAAGATTTGCAAGCTGAAAACTTACACACTAAACATACGAGGGCTGATTGATATATTGTGAGCCTCATATTGAAGGGTTTGAATTTTGTCAGACATATTGTATTATTTTTCAACATAATCCCCTTCAGTATCTATACACTTTTGCCAGCTGTGTTTAAGGGCCTCAATGCCACTTTTATAGAACTCCTTTTCTTGGCTAATCAGAAAGTCATCCACTACATATATGGTGTCATCATCGGACTCAAGGGGGTCATCCTCAAGGCTTGTCTGCCGCGCTTAAATTCCGCCACCCATCTTTACACTGTAGCATATGAAGGGACATCTTTCCCTTGTGTTGCTACCATATCATCATGGATATACTCAGGTGTTAAACCTCTTTTATGCAAATATTAGATCACTGCTTTTTCACCGAGTTTGTCCATTTTGCAAAAGCTACTTGTCTTGTTTACTTTAGAGTGCTACCTCGTCGATATAAACTGACCAAATGAGACCAGTCCTTGGGTACACAACCCTATATAGTCAGAGAATATTAGGACTTAAAAAGAACATCTCTGCGTACCCCCTTCAACACGAGGCCCACAACGTATCACTCGGCCCTCGTACTATGGTAGGAATCATTAACCTGCCTGGAGGGGGGCCCTCTCTGAAACAAGTGTAGGGGTTGGGGAGCTTCTTAACTTGCCTTTCTGATAGACAGCACACCTTTTTGGACATTCATCACTAAAAATGCCACCAATGGAACATGTTTTGACACTGAAATCTTATCACCGTTTACCAGGGATTAAACTGGGAGTTCTAGGATTAACTGTTGAGTTTCACAAAACATACTGGCCCACCCAAAGATAAACTTGGAAACATACCACATGTTTTAAAATATTTCCGTATTGTGAAAACTGTTGTAGAACAAAAGACGCTGCAGCTGGAGGAAACCTGAAAAAAAAAAGTTTGGTTGTCTGTTTACAGCTTCATAAGCCTAACAAGCTTTTCAATGGCCAAACTGACCAGCGAGAACAGTATCTAATACTCTATTATTTTTTTTATTGCTGATAAAATGTGACTAGGTTGTTGCATTTGCAAGAGGTCCTGACATTTTTTTTTCAGCAAAAAAATATCACTGTACAGTTCAACCTGTATTAAGCAAGTGCCTAAGGGATAGTCAAAATATGCTTGCTTAAGACAGGTTCTTGCTAAATACAGGTGAAATTTAACACATCTGCCTTTCTTGGGAACTGAATGCCTGCTTGCTTAAGACAGGTTGCTTGCTTAATAGAGGTGGACACTAAGACAGGTTTTACTGTATATACCATACTTCTACGATAAATTAACTAATGATGTATTTTTTAACAAATGGGCCCAAGACGTAAGTCTTCAAGTTGAAAGAAACCCATATAATGCACAGTAAAGATTAATGTAGAAAGGCAGGCTGATCTGATTCTAGGCTGTGCAGACATGGATAGAGGTGAACAGTCGAACTTAAATGGCTCGAACACCTTTAGGACAATGAAAATCTGTTCAAGACAAGGGTAGTTCGAGCCACTGAGGGTTACTTCCAGGAGGCATAAGGGGGTTAATTTTGGGACATCTTTTTGCTGTTCCTTAATAAAAATGTATGCTGTGTGTACTCATTAGAATCGCCTCAACGAGGCGATTCTAATGAGCACACACAGCATACATTTGCAAGATAAAAGTGGAAAATGTCCTTAATTATCCCACACTACTTCTACTGTTGAGGAATTCCCTTTGGACTAAAAAATGGGTTCGACTCACCCATGGTAAAAGAGCCATCGGTGTTCGAGCCATCGAAGTTTTACTGTATTTTCATTTCACACCTCCAGTTAATTTAGAAAGTTAATGTTGAACCCTGACTGAAAAATTAGTAGCTCACTGCTTCAAAATGGGTTTATTCAAAATTATGTATAATACAAGTGTAAAAGTCTTATACAATTTTAAAATGTATATTTCTGAATTCTGCAGTATTGCACATTATTCTAACCCATTGCAGGCGGAAACCACTAAAGGTGTACCTTGGCAAACAGTGCAAGCCCAGATCAGACGCCGCAAAATGCTTCGTCTGATCAGGGCCTGCACTATTTGATCACATATTTATCCTTCAATAAAAGCACGCTAACACTGCATGATACCCCACCACTGCAAGATAATATGGTTATAGCCTTGCCCATAATAGTGGTACTTTTAAGTGTTATAGTTATCTGTAAAACTTCACTAAGGCATTCAATATAGTAAAGGAACTACATACATGTATATCAAAAGGGCAGATAATACAATAACCAGAAAAGCAGAGTGACTGTCCTTGGCAATAATATGTGTCCTTTAGTGTTTTAAAATTTGAAGAAAATCCATGAAAAAATTCTTAAGTTATTGATCGCAAACTCCAAAAAAAAATTGTGAGAAATTAATCAAGTTATCGGTCGGAAATGGTGTGGATGGACGGACGAACGGACAGACACCGGAGGGTATATTATAATACCCCAGCACTATCGTGTGATGGGGTATAACAAAAAGAAGAAAAGAAAAAAAAGTCATTCCCGATATAAACATGTAGGCACAATTTGAAAAAAAAAAATGTGAAAAATTAATCAAGTTATCGGTCGGAAATGGTGGGGATGGACGGACGGACAGACGGACAGACACCGGAGGGTATATTATAATATCCCAGCACTATCGTGTAATGGGGTATAACAAAAAGAAGAAAAGAAAAAAAAAAAAGGTAAAAAAAAGGAATGAAAAACAAAAAATGAGAAAAAAAAAACGAAAAAAAAAAAAAATTCATTGCAAAAAGAAAGAAAAGACAAATAAACAGAAAAAAAAGAAAAGAAAAAACGAGAAAAAAAGGAAAAAAAAAAAAAGAAAATTCCATTCCTCCACGGGGGTTTGAACTCACGCCCCTCAGATTCATAGCACAAATTAATCCAGTTATTGGTCGGAAATGGTGGGGACGGACGGACGGACAGACACCGGAGGGTATATTGTAATATCCCAGCACTATCGTGTGATGGGGTATAACAAAAAGAAGAAAAGGGTGAAAAAAAAAGGGAAAAAAAAGGAATGAAAAACCAAAAACGAGGAAAATTAAAAAAAATTAAAACAAATAAATAAATTCATTGCCAAAATGAAAAAGAAAGAAAAAGAAAAAAGAACACACACAAAAAAAAAGAAAAAACGAAAAAAAAAAAAAAATTTCCATTCCTCAACGGAGATTTGAACTCACGCCCCTCAGATTCATAGTCAACAATAGGATTTGTAGTCCAGCACTCTAACCACTACACTGGCAGTGATAATCAATATATTTCATAAATTAAAGGAATAAATGCGCAGAAACTATTTAATGGGAATTGTTAACGACCAATTTTTCGTTAAATGTTAACGCATTTTGTGTATTCACAACACAAAACCTGCTTATTATGGTCGTTTATACATCAGTGCAGTTTCATCCAAATATTCCATATAGTAAACGAATAAGTCCCCAAAAACCATTTAATCGGAATTTTTAACGACCATAATTCCGTTAAATGTTAATGTATTTTGCCCATTTACAATCCCAAACCACTCATACCCAATGCCAATGTGTATACAAAATTTGAAGAAAATCCGTGAAAAAATATTCAAGTTATTGATCGGAAACGCCCCAAAACCCCTTATTTTGAACTAAAAAGGGCCATAACTCTGTCAAATGTTAACGGATTTTGCCCATTAACAATCCCATACCACTCATTCCCGATATATACATGTATGCAAAATTTGAAAAAAATTCGTTAAAAATTACTCAAGTTATCGATCGGAAATGGTGCGGACGGACGGACGGACATACGGACGGACGGACACCGGAGGGTATATCATAATACCCCGCCACTATCGTGTGGTGGGGTATAAAAATAGAATAAAAACAAAAAAAATAGGCCTACCACCCCTTATATGACAAATGGACTTGTCCAACATATAGCAATGGAATAGTCCACCAGTATACAAAGGGCTAAGTATGTTGACTTACCCAAACACAGTCACCCAAGTTTCATCCAACACATCAGTTGTTGTTAAAGAATCTCTGGAAAAATAACAAAACCATGTTTTGTTTTTTTTATTTCAGTTTTATGGCCCTTTCAAGATTATTTCACTTATATCAAGCAGATTGTTAATCAGAGATGGGTGAAAACTGGAGTACCCACCAGAGAACCACCTGACCTTCAGTTGCATAATATTTGTCCCTCTCTTATGCTCTCAAGGCTCTTATGCAAAGCAGAGGAAAACATAATGCTTAGGAGTCAGCACTCTTAAACACAAGGTCAAAGAGACCCATACATAACCATCCTAAAAATGTAAGTCAGGAGTAAGGCAACAGTTCTTTAGCTTGCGTTAGGGCAATTATGTTGTTTTTTTTTCATTTTGGTCTTCAAATTGGTAATCAAGTGGTCAAAAACCAGATTACCCCTGAGAAAAACCACCTGACCTCCCACTGCAGAATTTGGCACATAGCATGACCCTAGCAAGCTCTGCCTAACAGTGTTAAGAGATCTAATATTTAATCCTTGCCATGCTGAACATAACAACTCTACCTTTGCAAACAGTTATGAAGAAGCCATCTAATCAGAATCTACACTGTCAGTCAGTTTGGGAATTGAATACATCATATAAAGTAATTTGATTGGTTGATAGTCAGAAATGGGAGTGGTTTAATTAATTTAAACAGCAGGACAATTTAGTTTTATTTTTAAAAATAAATTTCTTGCCACATGGAAGAACAACCTATTGCTGAGACATTAACCCTTGTGCCACCTAAAAAATATGGACAGTTCACATTCCTTCACCAGAAACTGGACAACTGCCCTTCTAGAAACAGCAAAAGGGACAGAATGACTAGAAAAGATTTCATGATCAAATGTCACCAAAGAATGTTACTGACCTGGCAGGTATCAAAGCCACAACAAACTCGAGGGGATTCTACACAACATATGTTTAAATGGATGAATAAGAAAACAACTTTTCCCCAAATTATCTTTTGTGAGTGAGTGAGTTTTACGTCTCACCAACAAAGGCCATACGGACACAGGAACTCGGTTTAAAGACTGATCCAAAAGTCTGGAGAAGCCCACAATTGATCCTGTGACTCCTGGTTTACAAGGCAAGTAGCATAACCACACCTCCACGGGGGCTTCTTAATTATCTTTTGTATCAGTGCCCCTCATTGTCTGGCAGTATGAACTGTGGTCTGCAATGGTTCAATAAATCTGTTCTGCCCCCGCCCATCGAGGCTTGAAGAAATAGATGGGCTGCATGGTGCTTTCACACAGAGATGAAACCGACCACACACGAGTACTGGTAAACCGCTTAGAGGATCTAAGCCTGCCCAGGCAAAGTGGTGCTAGTCCCGACCATGCTTATAAACCTTATTGAATTCATTGGGCCACAGGGCTTGAGATGTCATTTCATCTCAGTGTCGGGTAAAAGTCCCACAAAATTAGAAGCAACATCTCCAAAATGACTTATACAGTGATGATGGGGACGTTAAACCTCAAATCAATCAATCAATCAATAAATCTGTTGCCTTTGCTAGGTCCTTGGAATTTTTTGCCCCCACATTTTATGACTGTACAGTAATTGGGCATAACAATACATTCTGTGTCTACCATAATGATCTCCAAAATGACCTTAATAGTGTTGACAGGGAAGTAAAACCTCAATTCAAACAAACAAAATCAACAGTAATGATCCTAAGTATTGGGATAGACAAGCTAAGCAAACAGTGAAGACCCAGATCAGACTTGAAGGAGCAAACAGTGAAGACCCAGATCAGACTGCTCCTGAAGGAGCAAACAGTGAAGACCCAGATCAGACTTGAAGGAGCAAACAGTGAAGACCCAGATCAGACTGCTCCTGAAGGAGCAAACAGTGAAGACCCAGATCAGACTGCTCCTGAAGGAGCAAACAGTGAAGACCCAGATCAGACTGCTCCTGAAGGAGCAAACAGTGAAGACCCAGATCAGACTGCTCCTGAAGGGGTCTACACTGTTTGCCATTCCGTCTGCACCATTTGGACTCCTTGCTGGATTGTGAAACCAATTTGTTAAAAAAAAATTGAGAATTACAGCAAGGTATCCAACTTTTTAGGATTTTTATGGTAATTAACTTACCCTTGTGTATAAAATGGGTCTAACTGGGCTGGTGATGAAGGTATATGAATAGAATGATGTATGGAATGGTCTGGTGTGTTAACACTGTCTCGAAAACTCTGGGACAGACCTGAAATACATTGTTAACATATCTGTATGCTAAATTACAAAACCGCCCCTATACATATATTGTAAATTTTACCATAGAAAAAACGAAAATTTTAAGATGAAAAATTGTGATAGTTTTCTTATTTCTGCTCAAAATATAGATTGTGGGTACACATAAGAACCCCCTCATCAATTAGATGGTCAGAATTATATGGACGTGTTTTCTTGATGAAAATGAAGTTTTCCTTACCTCTAAAAGTAATATTTTTCATCTTTCTTATTTCTAGTCCAAACATAGATTGTTGGTGCTCGTTAGATGGCTGATGAGGAGGTTCTAATGGGTACCCACAATCTATGGTTTTAAGCAAAAGTAATATATATATACCTATAATCCCCACTTTTCTTTAAATTACGTGGAAAATACATGGTGTTCATAGTCCAAGGTATTAGGGCTATCCACAATATTGTTTTTTCTTATTTCTGCATGAGAACATGTTGTGGGTTCTCATCAGAAGCACCTGGCCAAGGCACTTCTAATGAGTACCCACAAAATGTTTTCTTGCAGAAATAAGAAAATATCAGTACTTTTCGGCTGAAAAAAGTGTGTTATCTGGAGCTATGGAGTTCATTACACAGGCTTGTTAGTTTGCAATCAAAAACATGACATCCACATAAGTCATGTTAACACAGCCTGTTTTGTCAAATTTGATTACTGATAACTTGCACTTGTTGCTGAACATCTATCATATTCAGATTTGAGGTTTTGGTTTTACAGCCCTTTTAAGATTATTTCACTTATTTGGAGCAGATCATTGGTCAGAGGTGGCCGCAAACCTAAGTACCTGCAGAAAAACCACCTGACCTTTCGTTTCAGGACATGGCCTTTGCACATGGCCTTAGTGAGGCTAAAACCCACAACAGTAAAAGACCTAATAAGAGATTGTGCTTAAACCCACCACGCTAAAGAGGCAAGTACCCAAATTTGATAGCTATGATAGATGTATTTATAATTTGGAAATAATGAATTTGCATTTCTGTTAAATTCATAGCTCCAAATATTGTAATGATCCTTAGTATTGAGACAGACAGGCCTAAGCAAACAGTGCAAACCTAGATCAGACTTTTTGTAATCCTTGCTGGACTGTGAAACACATTTGTTAAAAATTTTTAGGAGAAATACAGAAAGTCCTTTTATAATGTGTCTGAATTTTTTAGGATTTTATGGTAAGGAGGAGAAATGAGGCCAGATTTATGGCAAGTGTTCTTATTTCTCAATGAAAATAAAATTTTCGTGTTATTGCTCAACTAAAATATATGTGATGGATACTTGTTTGAACTGCCTCCACAATACAGCACCTTCTGAATTAAAATGTTTTTCTGATTTCTCAACTAAAATATATGTTATGGATACTTGTTAGAACTGCCTCCACAATACAACACCTTCTGAATTAAAATGTTTTTCTGATTTCTCAACTAAAATATATGTTATGGATACTTGTTAGAACTGCCTCCACAATACAACACCTTCTGGATTAAAATGTTTTTCTGATTTCTCAACTAAAATATACGTTATGGGAACTTGTTAGAATTGCCTTGACACTCCGCACCTTCTTATTAAAATAAATGTTTTTTTTTCTGATTTCTCAACTAAAATACATGTATGGGTACTTGTGTTAGAACTGCCTTGACAATATAGCACCTTCTAATTAAAATAAATGTTTTTCTGATTTCTCAACTAAATATATGTTATGGGAACTTGACAATATCGCACTTTCTAATCAAAATAAATGTTTTTTTTTTTCTGATTTCTCAACTAAAACATACATCCCAAATGGAGCACGATAGTTCAGTGGTCAGTGCACTTGCCTCTGAAGCTAGAGGACTATGGTTTGATCCCCCATAGTTGTGATAAATGTTTTATGTCCAAACACGTTCCATAGGCATCATTTGCAGGAATGAATGCCATACACTGTGTTGTCCTTCAGATCAGGTGATAACTGGAGGTCTTCTGTGCAGGTTAAAGACCCCGACTGTAATTACATGATTACTGTGTAGGCTTTCATCCTGCCAATATGGAGAGTATACATGTATAATGTACATCATTTGTGTCCCCTCCAAAGGTAAAGGTGAAATGAAAGAAAGGACAGTCATTACTATAGGTCATTTTGCAAAAATAAAGTGTGCTAAAGTTTGGAGACTGTTGGTCAACTCACAAGTGGTTTTGCAGAGAAGCAATATCTGAAGTTATATGCCAATACTATTTATAATTTTGTTTAAATGTAAAATATGCCAGTACTATCCATAATTTTGTTTAAATGTAAAATATGCCAGTAATATTCATATTTTGTTTAAATGTAAAATATGCCAGTACTATCCATAATTTTGTTTGAATGTAAAATATGCCAGTACTATCCATAATTTTGTTTAAATGTAAAATATGCCAGTACTATCCATAATTTTGTTTAAATGTAAAATATGCCAGTACTATCCATAATTTTGTTTAAATGTAAAATATGCCAGTACTATCCATAATTTTGTTTAAATGTAAAATATGCCAGTACTATCCATAATTTTGTTAAAATGTAAAATATGCCAGTACTATCCATAATTTGGTTTAAATGTAAGGTATATGTCAGATACATTATATTCTCACCTGTGGTGGGTGGAGCTGGTGTTGAAAGCCCTGGGGTGTGTGATGGTCTAGCAAATGGTGTCTGAAATAAAATAAACGGCAGCTGCTGAATGGTAATCTTTATAACTTAAAACAAGAGCTGTCGCATGACAGCATAGCTCGCCTGTTTCGCGCCTTCAAGATATAAGGTAAAACTATTTAACCATGAAATATAGATCACACTCTCCTACATATACTTTGAGGTCAATCATCAGGTCACAAGGAAACATATATTCCAGATATTTTATTTCAAAATCAAATTGTGTCAGAATTATATGGCTAATCATTGAACCATGAAAATAGGTCACACTGACCTAGATATATTTCTATGCCGATCATCTGGTCACATAGAACTGATTATTCAGATATGAAGTTTCTCCATCCAATAGTATTCAAGATATAAGTCAAAGTCACTGAACCATAAATTATAGGTCACACTGACCTAGATATATTTTGAGGTCAATCATCTGGTTGCATTGAAGTAATATCCCAGGTATAACATTTTGTGATCAAAATATTATTCAAGAAAAAAGGCAAAATCACTGAACCATGAAATATAGGTCACACTGGCCTAAATATATTTTGAGGTCAACCAGCAGGTCACATGGAAATAATAATCAAGGTATGACATTTCTTTATTGCATAGTATTCAAGATAATAGGCAAAATCAGTAAACCATGAAATATAGGTCACACTGACCTAGATATATTTTGAGGTCAATCATGGGGTCACATGGAACTAATAATCCAGGTACTCCATCAAATAGTATTCAGGATAATAGGCAAAATCACTGAACCATGAAATACAGGTCACAGTGACTTAGACACATTTGGTGGTCATTTATCGGGTCACACAGAACTAATTATTCAGGTATGACATTTCTCCTTCGAATAGTATTCAAGATACATGTAATAGGCAAAGTCACTGAACCATGAAATATAGGTCACAGTGACCTAGATATATTTTGAGGTCAATCATGGGGTCACATGGCACTAATATCCAAGGTATGACATTTCTCCAACAAATAGTCTTCAAGATATAAGGCAAAATCACTGGACCATGAAATATAGGTCACAGTGACCTAGATATATTTTGAGGTCAATCATGGGGTCACATGTTACTAATATCCCAGGTACGACATTTCTCCAACAAATAGTCTTCAAGATATGAGGCAAAATCACTGGACCATGAAATATAGGTCACAGTGACCTAGATATATTTTGAGGTCAATCATTGGGTCACATGGTACTAATATCCCATGTTTGACATTTCTCCAACAAATAGTCTTCCATATATAAGGCATAATCACTGGACCCTGAAATGTAGGTCACCATGACCTTCACCCTTTTAGACTTGAACCAATGTCACATGGTTGGCAGATATATAACCAATTGTGTTTACAACTTGTTAGCATAATGGAAACGTATATAACAAATTACAAAGGTGTCCTAGATTTTGACCCTACCCCCACCCCATCTGTCCTCGCAGGCATGAACCCAGGGGTGTGTTGTCTTGGAATCTCAGAAGACACGCCCGGGTATCCAAATTGTAAAATATGAATCCTTTGTGATGAGTGTCTGTTGAGATATAAGCAATTCAAAAACTTTAACACAGTTTTACAGAGGTGTTCTAGATTTTGACCCCTAGCCCCACCCCGGGGCATGAACCAAGGGGTCTGTTGTCTTTGAACATCAGAAGACCCTCCCAGGTACTTAAGTTCCAAATATGAGTGCTCTGTGATGAGTGGCTGTTGAGATATAAGCATTTGAAAAACTTTAACGCAGTGTGACGGGAACGCACACGCAAACGCAAACATGCACAAATGAGGTGACAACAATAGCTCTCCATGTACTTCGTACAGGCGAGCTAAAAACACATGTATGTTTGGCACAGAATCCACACTGCAGGTATCCCATTGAAAGTACACATACTGGATGAAACCTAGCTGTGGTACTCTCATTTAACACGAGTACAAGATCAGAGTAGCATACTGACTCGTTCCCAGCTTTACAGTTATTTGCTTCTCATGATCTTTTATAACACTCATCACTCAGTACATGACAAAACCGGCCCGCACACTAGTACTAGTTAACCACTTAGTGTATCTAAGCATGTCCAGGAACTGCGGTGCGAGGCGGACCGTCCATGCTAATAAACCCTATTGGTTTCATTGGGCGACAGGGCTTGAGATGTCATTTCATCTCAATGTCGGGTAAAAGTCCCACAAAATTGGAAGCAACGTCTCCAAAATGACCTTTACAGTGTTGACGGGGACGTTAAACCTCAAATCAACCAAACAAAACATGACAAAAGCCTGCATCAATTTTTAACTGAACAGATCTTTTCTTACCATATATAGGAGTCCATTTCAAAATCTATAGACCATATCAGGGTCAATTATTTTTTCAGAAATTTAGACAATGGCTGAACTTTTTAAAGTTAAGGCCCTGATCAGACCCTGCATTCTGCAGTGTCTTATCTGGGCCTTCACTGTTTGCGAATGTCCCATTTTTGGGGTTCGCATATTCATTAGGCTAAAGGATAAAGGCACGGAAAGCATGACTGTAGTCTAACAGCTCAAGCTATAGACAAGGGTCTGAATCTCGCTTGAGGCAGAAAATTATGATATTTATTAGACCATGTACATCACTCACAGGTTTACCAGAACTTGCAAATGATTGTTTCTGGTGAGACCCTGGGCACTTAAATCAATTCGAATATCATAGCTATAGATAACGAGTAATGGATAATCAATGGATAATTTTCTTAATCAGTTACCCCCTATATTAACTGCATTGTAACACCTTGACCTGATACTCAGGGTAAGTGAGCTTATGTCAACGTGACATTCCACTTCTATGAACTGGAATACTGGAAAAAATGGCAAAAATGTAAGAGTGTACAAGGGGATTAATTGATAAATAGAATACAAGATTCATTTCATTTGATATCAAGTTTATCAGGCTCCGCTTCGAGAATGCATGTAGAATCGCTCAGCAAGCCTCCTCATTCTACAAACGTTCTTGAAGCCTTGCCTGATAAGCTTGATAAACCCTGTTCTGACTAACAGACAATGAAATATACTTGATATAATGCATTCATTCAAATTTGCAAACTGAAAGAGAACACTGTAGATCTTGATCAGATGGCTTCTGACAGTTTCTTGAAGCTATCTGATCTGGATCTACACTGTTTGCAAAGATATGATGTACCTTAAAAATCCTAAAAACTGGGACACCTTGAGGACTTGCTGAAATTCTCCTAAAAGTATAACAATTTTTTTTTCACGATACAGCAAGGAGTCCAAAAGGTGCAGAAGGAATGGCAAACAAGGTAGACCCTGATCAGACTGCTCCTTCAGGAGCAGTCTGATCTGGGTCTGCACTGTTCACTCAGGTCTGTCTATACCAGTACTTAAGAGTCATTACAGTATCTTGGATCTAATGAGAAAATATTTTTTATACTTCTCCCTATCTGCAGAGCTTTATGAATATACAACAATTTGGGTGAATGTGATAGCTGATAGCCGAGTGGTAAGTGCAATTGCCTCTGATGCTAGAGGTCCTGGGTTCAATCCCTGGCAGCGGTTGATAAAATTTTTGGTGTCAAAACATGCTGAACTAGCATCATTTGCAGTGATGAATGCCATACATAAAGTATGCTGTCCTTAGATCCGGACTCCCTATGCAGGAAGAGTCATACGATATGCACATTAAAGAACCCTACTGTAACTACAGAAATACTGTGTAGGCTTTCATGCTGTAAATTCTGGTATGTGTGTAATGTACACCTGTGAGTAATGGTCAAATATGACCCATCACAGATTAAGCTGACAGATAGAATCCATCCAGCTAAGAGTGTACATATCTAAGACAGAGCTTAGATAGCTTTTCAGAAGGATGCAGTGATGAAATGGAGGTGACTGATGCTGCCCTAAACTATCTTTCTATCTTCTGATACTGCGTCGGTCACATTTGACCATTACCGCAGGTGTATATTACATACACTCCAGGTTTTGCAGGATGAAAGCCTACACAGTAATCATGTAATTACGGTAGGGATCTTTAACCTGCACAGGGGATGGTTCTCCCTGCACAGGGGGCCTCCAGTTAACGTCCCGATCCGAAGGACGGTGCACTTTATGACATTCATCCCTGCAAATGATGCCAATGGAGCGTGTCCGGACACTGAAATTTTATCGCCACTGCCGGGGATCGAACCCGGGACCTCTAGCATCAGAGGCAAGTGCACTAATCACTGAGTTATCAGGCAAAACATGCTGACCCAAGTAACAGTGGGTGACTATAACTTCTTGGGACCGTTGTACTTTCATTGATGGCAACTACTTTTATCAAAACGGGGTTTAGCTTAAAGGATAGATTTGTTTCTTTGCCTTTAAGAGCCCAGTTTCACAGGGTTTAATTTACAGAAAAGCAGACAGGAAGTGATTGTTAAAATGGAAAAATATGCATTATAGCCATTTTCTTTAATATACAAGCGCAAGCAAATCCATTGAAAAATATTATGTTACACAAACGGTCAAAGTGGAACTTTACCTTTGCTGGAGTTGAGTATGGACTACTAGCACCTTGGGTGGGGCTTGCTCCATGAAGAAGGCTTTTGATTGGTGGAGCTCCTCCTTTGTCCTTCCCTCGCATACCAGAATCCAACCTAAAAGAAAACCATTTACAAACTTTAACCCTTATTCTGCTGAACACACTGGTAACAGAGAAGATTTCTGAAGGGTTTTATGGCCATATTGGTCACATGACCAAAGTCATCTTAAATAATTTTAATTGCCTCGTCCCTAAAAAGCTTTTCATATGAAATTTGGTTACAAAATAGCCCTGTGGTTTCTGAGAAATCTGAATGATGTTGGGCCAAGGTTTAGGAATGACCTTGACCTTGAATGCTTCTGTAGTTTTAATTACTTATTTAGCTGAAAGAATCTGCCAATTTCCAGATCACAGGCTGCAACACTTTCCCAAATACACTGTTTCAACTTTTTCCAATTAAAAGCCCATGTGACCTAAAATAGGCCAAGATCATCTAGGATCATCATTTGAACAAACTATGAGTGGTTCAAGTCCCCAATGCTACATAACCAAGTTTCATGATAATCGGCCCAATGGTTCCAGAGAAGAAGATTTCTGAAGGGTTTTTACCTTATATGGGCATGGCAGCCATATTGGTCATGTTGTTATGAGACAGACTGGTTGAAGATTATCTTGTGCTTTGGCACAACTAAAGAGTATGAAATAAAGGCACTGCCTTTTGAGCAAACACCCCCACCAAGCAGCGACATTAAAGTTTGGTATATGAACATGCTCCATTGGCATCATTTGCTGGAATGAATTCCATAAAGTGCACCGTCCTTCAGATCGGGTGGTTCACTGTTTACTGGAGCCCGCACCACCACCCACCCCCGTGCAGGGAAAATCATCCCCTATCCTTACCGTAATATCATGATTATAGAGAAGGCGTTCGTCCTGCAAATCCCGAGTGTATGCACACCTGTGAGTAATGGTCTAATGTGGCCTACCACAATAAAAGTAGAAAGATACATAGAAGTCCTTGGTAAACCGCCTGTATACAGGCACAGATACGTTAAAACTGTTTTTCAAAGTTTTAATTTGTTCTGTTGTGAGGCAAAGGTCACGTGTATACCTTGCATCACTGGGGAGTCCAAATGACACTGACTTACAGGCAAGGGCTGCTGGCCTTACAACAGGTAGGGGCAGAGGGGGCGTTGTTATTTCTTCTGTTTCTACACGTTTATTCATTTTACCCTTTCTCCCCTGTCCCTCCCTCTCTTGTCCTCTGCTACCTCTTCTATCTCTTTTTGTCCCTTTCTCTGGGAGATGACACAAAATCATGACTCACCAGGGTTGACGTGTTGTTAATTCCAAAACAATTGTTTGGGGTTCATCTCCGCCTTGCACATAGTCTTAGTATGACAATGCTCCAGTGTTGGTCCTGGTGCACTACATAAGTAGAAAATTAGATAGGGTGACTCAAAGTTAGTTTGCATCAAGGACATTTTAAAGTATCCTGAAGCACTAGCCAATTGCTAAGGGATTTGGGGTTCATCATCACTTTGTAAATCTTGGGAAGGTAGCAATCCACCAGGTAGCCAGATAGCTAATTATGTCTCTTATTTAATATTCCCAGGGCTTTATTTTATTACCCCTGAGTAATAGTTTGTGAAAAGTTTTAATTGCTTGGCCAGACGAGAAGCGCTTTCCACCCTACCGAGAAGGTCCGGTAAGCGCTTTGGTAAATGCTCCGGTAAATGCTCCGGTAACTCGTTGGTCCAAGCGCGGTGCTGGGTTTTACCGGCTAACTGCGGTACGTAGTTTCGAAACTTTCCCGCGATCAAACTTTAGCGTTTGATGGAACGGTCTTCGAAAAGTTCTTTTTAAAATTATTTCAACGCTTGTTGTTTTCTGTTGTAATGGGACTTGATATAAAAAGATTGGGTACAACATGGATATTATACGACAGACTGCATGCATGGTAGTTAACCCAATCACGGTTGGCAACTTTGCTTCCCTCTTTAATTGCACGCCGGTGGATCAGGCCTCAGATTCTATGACGGCTCCAACGTAAAGGCTTATTGAAAATTAAAGAGATAATGTTGGTTGGTGCCTGATGCTCTGTCTCTGGTCGGGCTCATCGGAGTCTAACTGTTGGTTTTCTTTTGCTCCAGCATTTCAGTGGTTTCTTGCTGTCGAGTCCTCACCGTTGTCTCACCTCTGTGGTTCTTTGATTTCTGTTTTCACGGAGATGTTGCACTGATGAGTTAGGAGGCCTTCATGCGGACTGAACAAATTATTTGTCTAAATCGCGACGGAAGTAAGGGCGAGGATTGTGGCCACGTAAAATCGATTTAAGCCCCCCAGTGGAAATCTTCCACTGACCGTTCCAAGGCGGCTCTTCTGTGGCGATTTATTTATGTTGTTGTTTGTTACTTACTGTGTGTATCACTTGTGTCTTTTAATTTTGGATGGCCATATGGCCATTTTGTGGGAAAGTAACTGTCCATATGGCCTTCCTTTGTTTAGGTTTCCATTATGGTCTGGTCGCTTAATGTTTGTATTTCTTTCCCTTTGGTGTCTTTTATGGATGGAGTAAGTTAATTGTATCAATTCCTGATCTTTGTTTTACTTCTACTTTGACTTCTTTTGGTTTTGGAAGCAATGTTTGGATGTGAATACGATTCTCATGAACTCTGTAAAGATGGCGGATTATCGCGAGAAATTGAACGAGATTCCAGGCGAGATTTAGGTGCCTAAGTATGTTGTTCCAGCCTCTCTACAGTAAAGCAAACACTTCGTGTGTTTACTATGAATGGTACAGCCGAATTATTTGGTATCATTCATTTATTGTATGACGACTGCATGATGTATTCACAAGCATTATCAGAGGACGTTTGTTTGATGGATTTGAGGTTTAATGTCCCCGTCAACACTGTAAAGGTCATTTTGGAGACGTTGCTCACAATTTTGTGGGACTTTTACCCAACATTGAGATGTAATGACACCTCAAGCCCTGTCGCCCAATGAAACCAATTGGGTTTATTAGTATGGACGGTCCGCCTCGCACCACGGTTCCTGGTACCAGTACTAGTGTGCGGGCCGGATTCAGCTCTGCGTGGAAGCATCATGCAGCCCATATATTTCTTCAAGCCCCAATGGGCAGGGGCCAATAATTTTGGTCTTTATTTATAGTTAGTTACTTTACTTGTGCTGGCATAATTCGGATGTGCTTTCATGATTTTCATGCACAGTTATCAGATATATATATACCCTAAGAATTACAAAATACGTCCCATCTCGAAATGATTTTCATGATTTCATGATTTTCATGCACAGTTATCAGATATATATATACCCTAAGAATTACAAAATACGTCCCATCTCGAAAACATACCTATATAATTCTGACCCCCTTGAACCCCACTTTTATATAGTAAAACTGGGGTTTACAGGGGTAAACATTTTTTCATATTTCAGCTCTATAACATAGATTGTGGGTACTCGTTAGAACCGCCTCGAACGAGTACCCAAATTCTATATATTGAGCAGAAATAAGAAAAATGTCACAATTTTTCATCTTAAAATGCTCATATTTACAGTGTTGAAATTGACAACATATTTGTATAGGCGTGTTTTTGTAATGGTAGCAGCCACATTAAGCAAATAGAGATGTCAGTATTTCTACACGAAAAATGTCAAGATCATTGCAGAGGCCTTGATGGTACTTGAAATTAATATTCACATTACTTGGCTTGAATATGCTTGCTCATATTTGAGTGATTTTAACATCTGTTGGTGGGGTTTACTCATGTTGGTATACAATACCTCACGTGAAAATGTTCATGAAATGAACACCCCCCTAAACCCCACTTTATATAGAGAAAACTGGGGTTTACTGGGTATACATTTTTTTTTATTTCTGCTCCAGACATGGGTTGTGGGTACTCGTTAGAACCGCCTCATTGAGGTGGTTCTAACGAGCACCCACAACCTATGAGGGGGTTCTAACGAGCACCCACAGCATATGATTGCGGTAAAAATAAGAAAAATATCACAGATTTTTATCAGAAAAGCCGCCACTTTGGAGATGTAAAAAATGCACTATATGGCACAGGTGTGTTATTGTAATGACTTTCTGAAACCTCTGTACTGTAGTAGTTCAGCTATAAGCTTCGTAAACCAGGGGTTCTGTGCACAAGCCTGGGCTTCTCTTAGCTTTTGCCTGTTCCTAAACCAAAGTCCCGTCTCTATATAATCTCAGATGTTGTGGAGACATAAATTTCAAACAGACAGGTTGATCCAAATCTTCAAGGCAAGTTGGTTAGACTGTAAGACATGACAATCTAGCATTGATGATGCCTTAGTGCTGCAATCATGTTTATGGCGCCAGTAGGAATTATTAATATGTCAGGAGTTCACGATTTGTAAAAATTTCAATCATGTTTGTACATGCATTGTCATAAATTATGTGTTTTTTTACTGCACGCACCACATTTGGGACAATTCAATATTTATAGATTATTAGTTTGATTGGTTTGTGTATTTGGACGTCATCAACATTGCAACATCAGTTCTAACGTTTCGCTACCTAATACAAGAGTTGCATGTTTCAGGGTTCGCACTACCGGTCGCCAAAGTCGCCAAATGCGAAAAGAAAATAAATCTGGTGCAAATCTGTGTCATTTGGCGAAAACTAGTGGCCAAAAAAATATTATAAAAAAGACAAAGAAAGTCCCATCCCGGTTATTGCGGACTTAAGCCGTTTACTGACACATGTATTTCACACCTTTTCTTCCACTAACTCGACAATTAACACCTTTGACTATTGATCATATTAGCAAAATTGGAGGTTGTATTATTATCGACACGTGCCAACAATTTAGCCCCGCCTCCTTATTATAAAACGGTGCGGCTAGGTCGAATATCAACCAGTGCGTGAAGAATATCATTTCTGTTCCATGACATAATTGAATACCCGGTGTTAAATCTGGTCACCCAATTGACTTTGCGGTCAAGGTTGATCAATGAAGAAACGGGCGACAAAGACGGATGATGTAAAATGTACAAGTTAATTGCTGCTCAACAAGCGTAACGGTAATTATCACCAACGCTTGGGCAGGTGTCCTTATTGGTTTATCAATACAAATCAGCTCTTGTTTGACCTCAAGTTAGTTCTTTTGTTATGACTGCATTACATAAATTTGGGCTTGAATATTCAGAAATATGATGGGTTAATTCAGAATATAAAAATAAAAGTTGTCCTTTTCTTTCTATCTATCTCTTGTTGCTGGGAACGGTCATTCCTTATTTTGTTTGTTTAAAAATGCCGTGAAATAATTGGTTTGGTAGCCTTTTTTCTCTACCATTCCATCTCTAAGTTTACTTTTTTGCGATAAAAACTTGATTGTTTTATAAAATCCCAAATGTCAGAAAGTCATTTATCAAATGGCTAATCGAACACACTCTTTATGCCTGTTTAGGTTGTTTCCCTTTGAATATAATGTGATCATGTGATCAACCAAAATGGCAGCCTCCATGACCTAACAACGCTTATTTGTTGGAGCAAAAACAAAAGCATTTAAGCAAGGTTTTGTTGCATTTTAGGGAGAGAAGGTAATGCAGCTGGAAGTCGGAAAACTCAAGCTATCTAAATGATTTTGGTCTATGGATTTTGCTAAGGTATCTGTTGGCAAAACAGCGTAGATGACTGATTTGAAGTGTGACCATGTTGGTTTGATCGAAAAACCTGGGGTCTTTAGGTGCATCTACTCTTGGATAATGGACCATTACACACATCCATAAAGGCCAAAAAAGGACAGTCTGTGCATTTAAGCCTTAACCCTTTAAGTGCCAAGGAAAATCGTAGAGCAGATGATAATCTTTTTTTATCCATGTTCTGCATTTTGCGAAGAAGTTTCTACAACTGGCTCAGATTTTAAGATTTTGGCACAAAAAAATTAGATTGGCGAAAGTGATGGAGAAGGAAAAATAAATCCTAGCGCGAACCCTGTGTTTGATTATGCAAATGGTGTTGGTCGGCTCATTGATAGAATAATGTGGTATGGATTTCACAGTTTTATGTTTGTATGTGTTGCAGATCTTAATGTACAGTAAAATTCCGCTATTAAGGCTACCTAAAATTATGACTAAATCTGATTTTAAATGCTTATTGAGAAGGTTCAGGTAATCTTACTTGGTCTTTTCCATACCCAGTGTCTCCTATTAAAAGACCACCTTTGGGATTGATCAAAAGTGGTCTTAAAGACCACTTTGAACAGTCCCAAAGGTGGTCTTAATATAGGAAGTTTACAGTATTTATGGGGGCCCCCGCCCATAGGGGCTTGAAGAAATATATGGGCTGCATGATGCTTCCACGCAGAGCTAAATCCGGCCCGCACACTAGTACTGTTGAACCGCTTAAAGGATCTAAGCCAGTCCAGGAACCGCGGTGCGAGGCGGACCATCCATGCTAATAAACCCTATTGGTTTCATTGGGCGACAGGGCTTGAGATGTCATTTCATCACAATGTCGGGTAAAAGTCCCACAAAATTGGAAGCAACGTCTCCAAAATGACCTTTACAGTGTTGATGGGGACGTTCAACCTCAAATCAAACAAACAAAACAAACTGTATTTATGGACAATTAGGTGTGTATGAGCATAATTTATGAACAGTTATTTATGAGCTTTATTGAAACATGAAATATATAATTTTAAAGCTGGTATATACATGTATCATTTTTTCATGGTTGGTATAACTACATAATTTTTCACAACCCCCCAACCCCCTCCCCACACAGACTTTTAAAGACACCAAATGAAATAGCACATGGGTGAAAAGGTGTCAAGTTTTCTTTTATATTTTATCGAAGTACAAGTAGGTTATTCAGGCATTAACATATACAATGTACATAGCCTCAATGTTAATCACCTGCAGTTGATTTGCATACTTGAATTTTGAGTATTTTGAGTAGATCCTCTTCCATATAGATTCTCTATCTAGCTGGTGAGATATAATTCGAAATATTGGCAACCTGGGTTCGGTTTGTGAATGACACTTATTCTAATAATAGACTCACCACAACCTCTTTATAACACTATTAATGGGATCCAAAGCAGAAACTGTGTTAGTTAAACAACCGTGTTATATCCAAACAAAAATGTATAGATTATATAGAAAAATGACCATTTATGGTCATTTTTCTATATAACCTATACATTTTTGGGATCCATCTTGAAACCGTGTTATATTCAAAACCGTGTTATAACAAACCATGTTATAATGATGCTGTGGTGTATTGATAAATAACTATAATAATCTAGAGAATACAAAGTAAAGGGGCGCCCAATTAGTATATATTTTTCGTTTCTCAAACAGGAATATATATATATTTTTTGGTTGCAGGAACAATGTTTTTTTTTTCTGCTGAGACATAGTTCCCTTGAACGCACCCATTTGAAAAGTGAATTGAACCTGTTTATTCTTATGGTATAATGAATTAAGTATAATTCTATTCATGTATGCAAATCAATTGGATAAACCAGACCAGGGCTCGAGAAACTGAAAAATCCAAATCGGTCCAGCCCGATTTCGCCAAAAATTACGGAAATTTCCAAACCGGTTTCGGTAATTTCCATAAACGTCCTTGGTGATTTGCAATTTCATAATGTGTTATTAGCATATGAATGACATACCAATATTGCTCTTACACTTGTTCAGCCAATATGAGCACCAGTATCTCGATTAAAAACAGCACTTATTGCTCACATTATTCAGATTTTATCTACTTTCATTTTTTCATTTTCTACGCCAGATTTCATCTACTTTCATTTTCCCAATATCCGGGTCACTCAGTACCTTAAGACTGCTAAAGGGAAACAACCGGCGTGGTGCAGTCAAAGACCAGTTCGATGGTCACTATAATTTTTTCCTTTAAAATATTTCTCTTATTTCACTCATATTTACTTTGCTCAAATTGCTTTGTTTGCAAATGGCGACCGATATTGCATTGCAGCCAGGTGCTCGGAAAATGAGGTCATATGGTTTCAGTTTACACAATATACATTAATGCAGTCAAGGACAAAACACACACCTGTTTTATGGCATTGATTTTAATAGAGCGTATTTCTTAAAACAAGAATTCCGCCGAAGGCTATGTCGCGCCTGTGGGGGTGCAAAGTCATCGAACTATGATATCTAGGCCAAGGTCAAACATAGATGCTTGCATAAAAGTTGGCATTCCGAAATGAAAGCTTGTACTAAGCATCATTAATGAATCTCTAATCAGTCTTGAGAAATGAACTTAACCATTAGGGTGAACGCTAGGGTGGTTGCAATATTTAACAAAGATAGTGAACCATGAAATGTAGGTCAAGGTCAAATATGGATGCTTGCATTTAAGTTTCCATCTCCAGATACAAGTTTGTACCAAGTATCATTAATGAAGCTCTTATAGTTCTTGAGAAATTAACTTGACCATTTGGGTGAATGCTAGGGTGGTCGCAATATTTTACAAAGTCAGTGAACCATAAAATTGAGGTCAAGGTCAAATGGGGATGCTTGAATTTACATTGCCATCCCCAGATTCAAGCTTGTACCAAATATCATTAATGAATCTCTTATAGTTCTTGAGATATAAACGTGACCATTAGTGTGAATGCTAGGGTGGTCACAATATTTTACAAAGTCAGTGAACCATGAAATGTAGGTCGAGGTCAAATATGGTTGCTTGCATGTAAGTTTTCATCCTGTGATTCAAGTTTGTACCAAGTATCATAAATGAAGCTCTTATAGTTCTTGAGAAATAAACTTGAACCTTAGGGTGAACGCTAGGGTGGTCGCAATATTTAAGAAATCAGTGACCCATGAAATGTAGGTCAAGGTCAAATATGGTTGCTTGCATGTAAGTTGTCATCCCGTGATACAAGTTTGTACCAAGTATCATAAATGAAGCTCTTATTGTTCTTGAGAAATAAACTTGAACCTAAGGGTGAACGCTAGGGTGGTTGCAAATGTTGATGCCTTGACAAACGGACGGACGAACGAACGGACGGAAAACCGGGCACCTATATCGCGCCATGCTAATAGCAGGCGCGACAAAAATCGTTTTGAACGGGTTAAAAAATCGCAAAACATTTCTTTATCTCGAACCAAAACATGGCCGAAGGAGAGTTATTAAAAATCTTCATGGCCGAACCGAGCTCTAAAGAATATAAATACATATTTCACGATTACACAAGTCTACTACCCGTATCCTGAAACAAATGGCTTTGTGTACAAATGGCGACCGATATTGAAGCCACGTGATCGGAAAATGACGTCATGTGGTTTCATTTTAATTCATTCAAGGGCGTAATACACACGTTTTATGTTACTGGTTTCAATGGAACATATTTCTTTAATAAAAATATCGTTTAGAATGGGTGTAAAAGAAAGGCATTTTCTCTCGAAGGCTTAACACGCAATGTTCAGACATGATAGGTGTGGATTGAAAATTGCACCTTGAAAAAAAAAAAAAATTATATTCAAATACAGGTTCTATAGTAAGCCATACATTAATGACTTGTATAAACAAACTAGCGTATGTCCTGCATTGATTGACCTAATTTTCTCACCCTTGCCAGCTTACCGATCAAGCCTGAGGCCAGTCTTCACAGTTTAATAATTTTACCACACGGCTCAACAGGGGTGTAAAATTCCACTCAGCCCCTCGCATTTGCAAGTAAGTTTTAAGGCAGGTCAAGTAAGGTTTTCAAAACTGACCTTACTTTTTCTTCATTTTTAGCACCTAAATGAAAAGTTTAGACGATAAGGGCGAGTAAGTTTGAGGGAAATTTTACACCTCTGCTCAAATTTTGCTGCGATAAGATCAAAGAACCCGCTAGGACTTGTCTGATTTTCACTTAGTTAGATAATGAACCGGTCTAACACCTTGTGCTCTAGGCGGTTTTTGTATACATGCTTGGATTAACAGTGGCAAAAGTCAGCTTGTTTTTACAACAATGATTTAGCGAATTTTTTCAAATGTAATTGAATTACAGACCGATTTTTTAAACTTCTTCTGAAGTCAAAATCGGTTTAAGGAAAACAAAATTGGTCCGGAACCGGCAAACCGACATTTTCTCTAGCCCTGAACCAGACATATATTTAAACCATTAATTGATAAAGTTTAAAAGAAAATTTGACAAATTTTCATCTGTGTGCTTTTTCATTTGGTGTCTTTAAAATCTGTAGGGGGTGAAAAATTATGTTGTTATACCAAACATGAAAAACTGATATATACCAGAATAAAAAAATTTATATTTCATGTTTCAAGATGTGATTTTATAGAAAGATCTAACATATGGTCCGAAAAAAGGAAGAAGATATTATTAGACACGATGTAGAAACCCAATTCCCCTTCAAGTGTGTGCGTACAGCCGTGCATGTGTGACTAATGTGTTTCATGGATATTTACCTAAAATGCAACTTATAAGAAGTTTAAATAAATATAAACATCATAAATAAATAAAGCAGAAAAATGCGACCAGACCGGCCAGAATACAGCTGATGACAGCTGTGGGACATTGGACAACACAGGAGCTGTGGGACATTAGCCAACACAGGAGTTGCGGGACATTGGACAACACAGGAGCTGCGGGACATTGGACAACACAGAAGCTGCGGGACATTGGACAACACAGAAGCTGCGGGACATTGGACAACACAGGAGTTGCGGGACATTGGACAACACAGGAGTTGCGGGACATTGGACAACACAGGAGCTGCGGGACATTGGACAACACAGAAGCTGCGGGACATTGGACAACACAGAAGCTGCGGGACATTGGACAACACAGGACATACATCTACTAATCACAATATGAGCACTTCATACCTAGGTGTGGATACTTATAAGAAGTGCCTTGTATCTAATTTTAACACTTTTTGTACCATATGGAATCTACCTCCTTATGACTTCCAGGAGTCCATTTCAAAATTTAGGGGCATCAGGTTGTTTTTTCTTCAAAACTGATTTGGAAAATGGCTGAATTTTTAACAAACAGTGTAGGCCCTGATCAGACACCACATTCTGTGGCGTCTGATCTGGGCCTGCACTGTTTGCCCTGGTACCCGTTTTGGGGTTTCTGGTACTAAATGGGTTTAAAAAGTAATCCACAGCGTATGTTTCAAACAGGAAGTAAGATAAAATATGGAAAAAATATCCTCATCAATCCCCTTTATTCTTTCTTACATGCCTTCAGTATTACCTTGGTGTTCCTGTGAGAAGCCCTGAGCTGTTAGGAGATGTCAATGCTGATGGTCTGTGAGCTGACTTCGGTGGACTTTGACCCCCACTCGACCATAAACGTGACACAGGCTGAAATAAATAGAGATAATCAGACAAGCTTAGAACATTAGCTGTTACAGGTCAGCATCCTTTTTCGTGCCTATGTTTTCACATTAACCCTTGTCCTGCTGATCCCGGATATGCCTTACCTTTCAAACAATGTAGATCCAGATCAGATGGCTTCTTCAGAAGCCATCTGATCAGGATCTACATTGTTTGTCATTCAGAATGTGAATATATTGCAATAATTTGCATCAAGTATTCTGATTGGTTGATAATCAGTTGGGGGTGTGACATATTTAAGTATTCAGCAGGACAAGGGTTAATATGAAGAAGGTTTTTAAAACAGCTCTTACATTAATGAAGAAAATCCCAACTGACCAAAATAATGTTTTTTCATCATTTTATTGTAAGAAACAATATTTCAGATATAATTAATGCATTTTAGGCTAAAATTCAGTATGTTCCCAGATTTCAGTTAACCCTTTACCACTCAGATACATGTTTTTACGTGTCTGCACCCCCCCCCCCCTTTTAAGCCCCAGAAGCACAAAAATTCTGCATCTCTCCCCCTGGATAGTTATGTTTGCTTGCGGATTTGTTGGGCAAAAAAGTGACCTGTTTTTTTGTGCGCCTCCCCACTAAAAATATTCTGGGGGGGGGGGATTGAAGGGGGGGGGGGGGGGGGCAACACCCCCCTCACATCCCGAAAAAGTTTGGGTGTATGGCCCTACCGGCTGCTAAAATTTATATCTGAGGGTGTCTGGGGTCAAAAATGCCTGAAAATTGATGCTGATAAAACATGCTGCAAACAGTGAAAATGGCCAGTGCCAAACACCTTATTTGTTGCCTTGACAACTGTGTGAAGATTAAAATGTGGTCAAAAATTCATGAGAAAACACACTTTTTGCCAACTTTACCTCTTAACCATGACAACAATGATCAAGTCATGAAAGGTTGCATTTGAAAGGCTACTGCCCAATGAACATTCATACCGAGTTTGGTATAAAACAGACCATCCATTATGAAACAATGGCTAGTTGAAGTTGCTGTCAGGTGCAACACTGTAAAAATCAGCAAAATTCACAAAATCCCTGAGTGGTAAAGGGTTAATGAAGAAAATCCCAACTGACCAAAATAATGTTTTTTCATCATTTTATTGTAAGAAACAATATTTCAGATATAATTAATGCATTTTAGGCTAAAATTCAGTATGTTCCCAGATTTCAGTTAACCCTTTACAACTCAGATACATGTTTTTACGTGTCTGCACCCCCCTCCCCCCTATTTTAAGCCAAAGAAGCACCTAAAATCTGCATCTCTACCCCTGGATAGTTATGTTTGCTTTAGGATTTGTTCGGCAAACAAGAGGCCCAAGAGGGCCTGTCGCTCCACCGGCTAACTTCAGACAATTGTCATATTTATTACATTAACCAATGGTATACTAGTGGACTCTTCTATTGCTATATGTTGGACCAGTCCGTTTGTCATATAAGGGGTGTCAGGCCTATTTTTTTTTTCTATTTTTGATGGAAAATTCTGTTAGCAAATAGTGCAGGCCCTGATCAGACATGGTGTTCTGTGGGGTCTGATCTGGGCCAGCACTGTTTGCCAAGGTACCCATTTAGGGTTTTCCTGCATGCAATGGGTAAAAAAGAAACAAGTGATCCACCCAAGGAATGTCCATTCTATATTTTTTGGACCCCAGAGCCATGGTTGGCAGGATTTATGTGAGTGACCATTTGGCATTGCTCCGTTCTAAATATCTAAAGCTCTGGGCCTTATGGTTTCAGAGAAGAAGACTTTTTTTAAGTTTTTCCTATTATAAGTCTATGGGAACTAATATGCCTCTGGGCGTGACCAATTTTTTACCCTAGGGGCATTGTTGGCAGGATTTATTTGAGTGACCACATGACGTTGCTGCATACTTAATATCTAAGCTCTGGGCACTTATGGTTTCAGAGAAGATTTTTGTCAGTTTTTCCCAGTATAAGTCTATGGGAGCTTATGGGCCTCAGGGTGTGGCCAATTTGGACCCCAGGGGCATAGTTGGCAGGATTTATGCAGATGAATACTTCAAGTTGCTACATACTAAGCTCTTGGCCTTATGGTTTCAGAGGAGAAAAGTTTCAAGATTTTGTCATTATTAGTCTATGGGAGCTACTAAGCACCGGGGCGTTGCCAATTTGGACTCAAGAGTCATAGTTCGCAGGACTTAGTAGGTGACCACATAACTTTGCTACATACTACATGTAAATGTCTTAGCTTTAGGCTTTATGGTTTCAGAGAAGAAGTTTTTCCGTTTATTGGGTCTATGGAAGCTAATGAGCCAAAGGTGGTGGCCATGGCGGCCATGTTTTTTGTCTGATCAAAATTTCTTCAATGAATCTGACAATGGTAGACACAAGGAACATTCATGAAAATTAAGAACGAAATCCATTTAGCGGTTTTGGAGGAGAAGATTAAAAAAAAAAAAAGATCCCTTTATGAGTCTATGGAAGCTAATTAGCCAATGGGCGTGTCCATGGCGGCCATGTTTTTTGTCTGATCAAAATTGCTTCAAGGAATCTGACAGAGGTCCACCCAAGGAACATTCATGCAAATTAAGAGTGAAATCCATTACGTTGAGCGGTTTTGGAGGAGAAGGTTTTTAAAACTTTTCCCCATATAAGTCTTTGAAAGCTAATGAGCCAAGGGGCATGGCCATGGCAGTCATGTGGGGCATGGCCATGGTGGCCATGTTTTTTGCCTGATCCGAATTTCTTCAAGGAATTTGACAGAGGTCCACCCAAGGAACATTCATGCAAAATAAGAATAAAATCCATTGAGCGGTTTTGGAGGAGAAGATTTTTAAATATTTTTTTTTGCTTTCGATGCCATTTTGTTCAGAAGAGGACTATGTGAGAAACATTCCTGTGAAGTTTGGTTACAATCGACCAAGTAGTTAGGAGGAAATGTTTAAAGAAAAAAGTTAACGCACGGATGCACAACCGCACAGACGCACAACAGACACAGGGCCATAACATATAACATAAGACCCGCCGGTCTTTGGCCAGTGGAGCTAAAAAATGAACAGATTTATGTTTTTATTTCTTTATTTATTTATTTTTTCCTTTCCTCCGTCGGATTCGGTATGCCTCCCTTTTCAACTAAGCCATTTTAACCCTCAGGGATCTGGAGAACTGTTGACACTGTAGTATAATTAGGTCTAATAAATCAATCTCCCTCAGTATTTTGAATTTATTTTGAAACATCAAGTCGTATAAATAGAGTTTGTGTTGAAAACATCAGTTCTATCACCAGTGTGATGGGCATGTGAAATTTCTGATGTTTTGAATTTTAGAATGACAATTTGTAGGTGGACCTCTATAGATATGTGATAGTCAGCAAAATTGGAGGAGATTAATTCAGATACAGGAAGGTACTTTTAAATAAATAAATAAATAAATAAACAAGATCTTTTGAAGAAGAGAAGACTTTTTTAACATTACACTACATGTTATATAGTGAAAATAAACCCCGCCCACTGCAGCCATGTTTTATGTCGGATCAAAATTTCTTCAAGGAATCTGACAGAGGTCCACCCCAGGAACATGCATGCCAAATAACTATGAAATAAAACAAGAACTTTTGCAGAAAATATTTTCAGCATTACACTATATGTTATATAGTGAAAATAAGCCTCGCCCATGGCGGCCATGTTTTTTTGTAAGATCAAATTTTTTTCAAGGAATCTGACAACAGTCCACCCAAGGACAATTCATGCAAATTACAATGAAATCCCACAAGTACTTTTGCAGAAAATGATTTTTTAGCATTACGTTATATGTTAAATAGTGAAAATAAGCCCCGCCCATGGCGGCCATGTTTTTTGTCAGATCAAAATTTCTTCAAAGAATCTAAAAGAGGTCAACCCAAGGAACATTCATGCAAAATAAAAACAAGGCATCGCATGCGATACAAATCCCCTCGCACTAGACAACTTCGTGTGTGGAAAACACTGAAATGGCAAAAGTCCAACTTGCTTGAGATATTATCATATGCAACATTTGTGTAAAGTTTGTTTAAAAATCCTCCAATAAATGTACATTCTAGAGTGATGACGTTTCTCTAAAAATAGCCATAGTGACCTTGACTTGAGGCCATGACCACGAAAGTAGATCTTGCTCAAGATATTATCATAAGCATCTTTTGTGTGAAGTTATATTAAAATCTGTTAATAAATGTAGGCGGTAGAGCGATGACAAAGTTTTTCTAAAGATAGCCACAGTGACCTTGACTTTGAGGTCATGACCTTGAAAGTCGAAGTAAGTCGAGATATTATCATAAGAAACATTTGTGTGAAGTTCTATTACAATCCATCATTAAATGTAGGCGCTAGAGCGATGACAAAGTTTTTCTAAAAATAGCCACAGTGACCTTGACCTTGAAAGTCTAAATAGCTCGAGATATTGTCATAAGGAACATTTGTGTGAAGTTATATTGAAATTTGTGAAAAAATGTAGTCACTAGAGCAATGACAAAGTTTTTCTAAAAATAGCCACAGTGACCTTGACCTTGAAAGTCAAATTCGCTCGAGGTATTGTCATAAGGAACATTTGTGTGAAGTTATATTGAAATCGATGAAGAAATGTAAGCGCTAGAGCCATGACAAAGTTTTTCTAAAAATAGCCACAGTGACCTTGACCTTGAAAGTGGAACTCACTAGAGATATTGTTATAAGGAACATTTGTGTGAAGTAATATTGAAATTGGTGAAAAAAATGTAAGCGCTAGAGCAATGACAAAGTTTTTCTAAAAATAGCCACAGTGACCTTGACCTTGAAAGTCAAACTCGTTCGAGGTATTGTCATAAGCAACATTTGTGTGAAGTTATATTGAAATCAGTGAAGAAATGTAGGCGCTAGAGCGATAACAAAGTTTTCTAAAAATAGCCACAGTGACCTTGACCTTGAAAGTCGAAATGGTGAGATATTGTCATAAGGAACATTTTTGTGAAGTTATATTGAAATCGATGAAGAAATGTAAGCGCTAGAGGGATGACGAAGTTTTTCTAAAAATAGACACAGTGACCTTGACCTTGAAAGTGGAACTCGCTAGAGATATTGTCATAAGGAACATTTGTATGAAGTTATATTGAAATTGGTGAAGAAATGTAAACGCTAGAGCGATGACAAAGTTTTTCTAAAAAATAGCCACAGTGACCTTGACCTTGACCTTGAGGCCTTGACATTGATAGTCGAACCTGCTTGAGATATTGTCATATGGAACGTTTGTGTGAAGTTATATTGAAATCAGTGAAGAAATATAGGCGATAGAGCGATGACAGTTTTTTCTAAAAATAGCCACAGTGACCCTGACCTTGAGGCCATGAGTTGGAAAGTCAAAATCGCTGGAGATATTTTTATAAGGAACATTTGTGTGAAGTTATATTGAAATTGGTGAAGAAATGTAGGCGCTAGGGTGATGAAAATGTTTTTCTAAAAATAGCCACAGTGACCTTGACCTTGAGGTCATGACCTTGAAAGTCCAACTCGCTCAAGATATTGTCATAAGGAACATTTGTGTGAAGCTATATTGAAATCAGTGAAGAAATGTAGGAGCTAGAGCGATGACAAAGTTTTTCTAAAAATAGCCACTGTGACCTTGACCTTGAAGCCATGACATTGAAAGTGGAACTCGCTCAAGATATTTTTATAAGGATCATTTGTGTGAAGTTATATTGAAATTGGTGAAGAAATGTAAGCGCTAGAGCGATGACAATGTTTTTCTAAAAATAGCCACAGTGACCTTGACCTTGAGGTCATGACCTTGAAAGTCCAACTCGCTCGAGATATTTTTATAAGGATCATTTGTTTGAAGTTATATTGAAATTGGGGGAGAAATGTAGGCGCTAGAGCCATGACAAAGTTTTTCAAAAAATAGCCAGAGTGACCTTGACCTTGAGGTCATGACCTTGAAAGTCGATCTTGCTCCAGATATTGTCGTAAGGAACGTTTGTGTGAAGTTATATTAAAATCGGTCAAGAAATGTAGGCGCTAGAGCGATGACAAAAGTACGTACGTATGTACGTTGCGCTAGAGCGATGACAAAAGTATGTACGTACGTTGCGCTAGAGCGATGACAAAAGTACGTACTTACGTACGTACGTACGGAACAAATGCTATATCCCCCCTCACAACTATGTTGTGCGAGGGGATAATGAAATCCAACAGGTGGGTTTGGAGGAGAAGATGTTTAAAGATTTTTAATTTTTTGTGTGGTTTTGTTGCCATGGCAACCAGAGTTCTGGGTGTAACAAAATTCTTTGAAGGAATTTAGAAGAGGACTAAGTAAGGAACATTCCTGTGAAGTTTGGTTACAATTGGTCCAGTAGTTTAGGAGGAGAAGATGTTTTAGCATTACACTATATGTTAAATAGGGAAAATAAGCCCCGCCCATGGCGCCCATGTTTTTTGTCGGATCAAAATTTCTTCAAGGAATCTGAAAGGGGTCCACCCAAGGAACATTCATGCAAAATAAAAATGAAATCCAACAGGTGGTTTTGGAGGAGAAGATTTTTAAAGATTTTTAATATTTTGTGTTGTTTTGTTGCCATGGCAACCAGAGTTCTGGGTGTAACAAAATTCTATGAAGGAATTTAGAAGAGGACTAAGTAAGTAACATTCCTGTGAAGTTTGGTTACAATGGGCCCAATAGTTTAGGAGGAGAAGAAGTTTTAGCATTACACTATATGTTAAATAGGGAAAATAAGCCCCGCCCATGGCGGCCATGTTCTTTGTCGGATCAAAATTTCTTTAAGGAATCTGAAAGAGGTCAACCCAAGGAACAGTCATGCAAAATAAAAATGAAATCCAACAGGTGGTTTTGGAGGAGAAGATTTTTAAACATTTTTATTTTGTTTTGGTTTTGTTGCCATGGCAACGAGAGTTCTGGGTGTAACAAAATTCTTTGAAGGTTTAGAAGAGGACTATGTAAGGAACATTCCTGTGAAGTTTGGTTACAATTGGCCCAGTAGTTTAGGAGGAGAAGATGTTTAAAGAAAAAAGTTAACGCACGGACGCACGACCGCACGGAGGACACAGGGCCATGACAATAGCCCCGCTGGCCTTTGGCCAGTGGAGCTAAAAAGTAACCTGTAACATGCTGCAAACAGTGAAAATGGCCAGTGCCAAACACCTTAATTGTTGCCTTGACAGCTGTGTGAAGATTAAAATGTGGTCAAAAATTCATGAGAAAACACACTTTTTGCCAACTTTGAGATGCCCCCTCTTTACCATGACACAATGATCAAGTCATGAAAGCTTGCATTTGAAAGGCTACTGCCCAATGAACATTCACACCGAGTTTGGTGTAAAACAGACCATCCATTATGAAACAATGGCTAGTTGAAGTTGCTGTCAGGTGCAACATTGTAAAATTCAGCAAAATTTACAAAATCCCTGAGTGGTAAAGGGTTAAGTAATTTTATATGTTTTATTCCAAATGAAAATATATTCCATGCATGGCATTGCTCCATCAAATAGTATTCAAGATGGCAAAATTCTTGAACCATGGAATATAAATCACACTGACCAAGATATATTTTGAGGGCAATCACTGGGTCACATGGAACTTATAATCCAGGTATGACATTTCTCCATCAAATTGTCTTGGAGTTCATCATCATCATCATCATCACCATCATCATCATCATCGGAGTTTTGATTAACGTGCAGGTAAAGGGGCTCTTACACTGTCACGATTTTGGCCACGACTCGCCACGATTTTTTAAATCGTGGTAAATCGTGAACAACGTTGTAGAGAAGTCGGCAGAGATCTTGAGGAATCGTGTTTGATCGTGATAGTTCGGGAGTGACCACGACTGTTTTGGACATGTTCAAAACATTCGTGACGAGTCGGCATCATTTTTCAAATCGCAGCTCAGTCGTGAGCCGTCGTCGTTGTAATCGTGGCCAATCGTGAATATTCGTGACTGAATTCTACCACGATTGAGCTACGACGAGACAAGATCATCAACGACGCCTCTACGATTCCGTTGCGACTGCCGTACGATCTACTACGATATCACGACGACTGCTCACGACAATGCAAGATTCACCAGGAATGCACTACGATTGATGACGACGCTAGCACGATTTATCCCGACGAACACTTTTATATACCCAGATCGTTATAAATCCTGACGAATCGGGAGAAGTCTTGGTTAATCATGAGTAAATCGTATCGAATCCTCCATGATCGTACTGAGTCTTTGATCATCGTGCCAATTCGGCCTTGGTCATAGAGCAGTCTTGCAGAGATCGTGAGAAATCGTGTATGATCGTCTGATATCTTGAAGCAATCGTGGTGCAGTCGTAGAAGAATCCTAGAGGATCGTAAGTCATCGTGGTCGGTCGTGAAGAATCGTTGTAAATCGGCTCCATTATCGTACAGCAATCGTGATTGTTCGTAGAAGTGTCGTAGCAATGTCGTGAGTATTCGTATGGTAGTGAAATCGGAACCGTGTATGCCCCGATTTGCCACGATTTGCATGGTCCCCATTGGTCGTGGACAGTCGTGGACAATCGTGGTCAAAGTCGTGACAGTGTAAGAGCCGCATTAAGGGGCAACATCCACATCACTGTCATTCCGCGCAGACACTGAAGGTTTGGCTTTGTCAATGGCCAAGTCTCACTGGCATGAAGCTTTCGCTCCGCACACAAGAGCTGTACACATGGCCCCATGTCATGACCGAGAGGTGGCGGGAAAGAGAGGACTGGGAAGAATTATAAGGCAAAATCATTGAACCACAAATATTGATCAAACTGACCTAGATATATCATAAGGAACAATTAAAGGACAGTTACTTTCCAACAAAATGGCCAATTGGCTATCCAAAGCAAAATAATATAAGTGATACACACTCTCAAAGACAAGCCATAACAAAAATAAACCATGGCAGAAGCATCCCCTTGGAACGGTCATTGTAACGAATTCCGCTGGGGGTCGATTTTACGTGGCCACATCCTCGTCCTTACTTCCGTCACGATTTAGACAAATAATTTGTTCAGCCTGCATGAAGCCCTCCTAATTCATCAGTGCCACATCTCCGTGAACACAAAAATTAATCAACCACAGAGATGAAACAATGGTGAGGACTCGACAGCAAGAAACCATCGAAATGCTGGAGCAAAAGAAAACCACCAGTTAGACTCTGATGGTCTCAACCAGAGCATCAGGCACCAACCAACATTACTTAAAATTAGACGCTCTCTAATTCTCAGTAAGCCTTTACACTGGAACCATCATAGAATCTGAGGCCTGACCCACCTACGTGCAATTAAAGAGGGAATCAAAGTTGTCAACCGTGATTGGGTTAACTACCATGCATGCAGTCTCTCATATAACATTTATGTTGTATCCAATCTTTTTATATCGAAGAATGATTTTACGACATTGGGTACTGAAGTCATTGCAATTATATATTTTTCTGAACTTATATACAAAGTCAACATAGAATTCGGGTTCCGTGAGACCTTGTTGCAGAAGTGATTTAAGTCCAACATTGGATTTTGATATTTAATCGGAATGAGCTCTATAAAATTTTGAAAAGGCTTTGCGTAGTTTATGATACCGATAACCCTGTTTAAGAAGTTTAGCAGTAAACAACTTATTACGAGTTTTGAAGTCAGTTACATGACTAGACACTCTGGCAAATCAAATTAATTGCAAAATATAAACAATATAGGATGCCACACAAGGAACATCACCATCCAAGAAAGGAAAATTTCCGCACGAGGAACAACACCATCCAAAAAAGGAAAATTTACAATCTTAAAATTCATCGCGCTTATCATAAATTTGCAAGAAACAAATCCATCTACAATCGATAGACTCTCCAAGCAGGTAACTAGGTAGGTACGGTGACCATAGTCCTGCCAGTGTACTGTTTAAGATACATGTGACTTACAGAATGTGATATAGACTCTCCCAGCAGATAACTAGGTAGGAACTGTCCTGCCAGTGTACTGTGTAGGATACATGTGACTTACAGAATGTGATATAGACTCTCCAAGCAGGTAACTAGGTAGGAACTGTGACCATAGTCCTGCAAGTGTACTGTTTAAGATACATGTGACTTACAGAATGTGATATAGACTCTCCCAGCAGATAACTAGGTAGGGACTGTGACCATAGTCCTGCCAGTGTACTGTGTAGGATACATGTGACTTACTGAATGTGATATAGACTCTCCCAGCAGATAAATAGGTAGAAACTGTGACCATAGTCCTGCCAGTGTACTGTGTAAGATACATGTGACTTACTGAATGTGATATAGACTCTCCCAGCAGGTAACTAGGTAGAAACTGTGACCATAGTCCTGCCAGTGTACTGTGTAGGATACATGTGATTTACAGAATGTGAAATAGACTCTCCCAGCAGGTAACTAGGTAGGAACTGTGACCATAGTCCTGCCAGTGTACTGTGTAGGATACATGCGACTTACTGAATGTGATATAGACTCTCTCAGCAGGTAACTAGGTTGGAACTGTGACCATAGTCCTGACAGTGTACTGTTTAAAATACATGTGACTTACTGAATGTGATATAGACTCTCCCAGCAGGTAACTAGGTAGGAACTGTGACCATAGTCCTGCCAGTGTACTGTGTAAGATACATGTGACTTACTGAATGTGATATAGACTCTCCCAGCAGGTAACTAGGTAGAAACTGTGACCATAGTCCTGCCAGTGTACTGTGTAGGATACATGTGACTTACTGAATGTGATATAGACTCTCCCAGCAGGTAACTAGGTAGAAACTGTGACCATAGTCCTGACAGTGTACTGTTTAAAATACATGTGACTTACTGAATGTAATATAGACTCTCCCAGCAGGTAACTAGGTAGAAACTGTGACCATAGTCCTGCCAGTGTACTGTGTAAGATACATGTCACTTACTGAATGTGATATAGACTCTCCCAGCAGGTAACTAGGTAGGAACTGTGACCATAGTCCTGCCAGTGTAATGTGTAGGATACATGTGACTTACTGAATGTGATATAGACTCTCCCAGCAGGTAACTAGGTAGGATCTGTGACCAAAGCAATGCCAGTGTACTGTGTTGGATACATGTGACTTACTGAATGTGATATAGACTCTCCCAGCAGGTAACTAAGTAGAAACTGTGACCATAGTCCTGCCAGTGTAATGATACATGGGACTTACTGAATGTGATATAGACTCTCCCAGCAGGTAACTAGGTAGAAACTGTGACCATAGTCCTGCCAGTGTACTGTGTAAGATACATGTGACTTACTGAATGTGATAAAGACTCTCCCAGCAGGTAACTAGGTAGGAACTGTGACCATAGTCCTGCGAGTGTACTGTGTAGGATACATGCGACTTACTGAATGTGATATAGACTCTCCCAGCAGGTAACTAGGTAGGAACTGTGACCATAGTCCTGCCAGTGTACTGTGTAAGATACATGTGACTTACTGAATTTGATATAGACTCTCCCAGCAGGCAACTAGGTAGGAACTGTGACCATAGTCCTGCCAGTGTACTGTGTAGGATACATGTGCCTTACTGAATGTGATATAGACTCTCCCAGCAGGTAACTAGGTAGGAACTGTGAAGACAGTCGTGCCAGTGTACTGTGTAGGATACATGTGACTTACTGAATGTGATATAGACTCTCCCAGCAGGTAACTAGGTAGAAACTGTGACAATAGTCCTGCCAGTGTACTGTGTAGGATATATGTGACTTACTGAATGTGATATAGGCTCTCCCAGCAGGTAACTAGGTAGGAACTGTGACCATAGTCCTGCCAGCGTACTGTGTAAGATACATGTGACTTACTGAATTTGATATAGACTCTCCCACCAGGCAACTAGGTAGGAACTGTGACAATAGTCCTGCCAGTGTACTGTGTAGGATACATGTGACTTACTGAACGTGATATAGAGTCTCCCAGCAGGTAACTAGGTAGAAACTGTGACCATAGTCCTGCCAGTGTACTGTGTAGGATACATGTGACTTACTGAATGTGATATAGAGTCTCCCAGCAGGTAACTAGGTAGAAACTGTGACCATAGTCCTGCCAGTGTACTGTGTAAGATATATGTGACTTACAGAATGTGATATAGACTTTCCCAGCAGGTAACTAGGTAGGGAATGTGACCATAGTCCTGCCAGTGTACTGTGTAAGATACATGTGACTTACTGAAAGTGACTTCATCTCTGTGATATAGACTCTCCCACCAGGTAACTAGATTATAGAAACTGTGACCATAGTCCTGCCAGTGTACTGTGTAAGATACATGTGACTTACTGAATGTGAAATAGACTCTCCCAGCAGGTAACTAGGTAGGGACTGTGACCATAGTCCTGCCAGTGTACTGTGTAAGATACATGTGACTTACTGAATGTGAAATAGACTCTCCGAACAGGTAACTAGATAGGGACTGTAACCATAGTCCTGCCAGTGTTCTGTGTAAGATACATGTGATTTACTGAATGTGATACAGACTCTCTCAGCAGGTAACTAGGTAGGTAGGGACTGTGACCATAGTCCTGCCAGTGTACTGTGTAAGATACATGTGACTTACAGAATGTGATCGGCCCCCGCCCTTCGGGGCTTGAAGAAATATATGGGCTGCATGATGCTACCACGCAGAGCTGAATCCGACCCGCACACGAGTACTGGTAAACCGCTTAGAGGATCTAAGCCTGCCCAGGCAAAGGGGTGCGCACGAGTCGGACTGTCCATGCTTATAAACCCTATTGGTTTCATTGGGCGAAAGAGCTTGAGATGTCATTTCATCTCACCGTCGGGTAAAAGTCCCACAAAATTGGAAGGAGCGTCTCCAAAATGACCTTTATAGTGTTGACGGGGATGTTAAACCTCAAATCAAACAAACAAAATACAGCATGTGATATAGACTCTCTAAGCAGGTAAGTAGGTAGGGACTGTGTCCATAGTCCTGGTCGCTTCGTGTTTGCGTTTCTTAGCCTTTGGTGTCTTTGATGGATGGAGTAAGTTAATTGTATCGATTCTTGATCTTTGTTTTACTTCTAACTTGCCAGTGTACTGTGTAAGAAACATGTGACTTACAGAATGTGATATAGACTCTCTCAGCAGGTAACTAGGTAGGGACTGTGACCAAAGTCCTGCCAGTGTACTGTGTAAGATTCATGTGAGTTACTGAATGTGATATAGAGTCTCCCAGCAGGTAACTAGGTAGGAACTGTGACCATAGTCCTGCCAGTGTACTGTGTAGGATACATGTGACTTATTGAATATGATAAAGACTCTCCCAGCAGATAACTAGCTAGGGACTGTGACCATAGTCCTGCCAGTGTACTGTGTAAAATACATGTGACTTACTGAATGTGATATAGACTCACCCAGCAGGTACATGTAACTAGGTAGGAACTGTGACCATAGTCCTGCCAGCGTACTGTGTAGGATACGTGTGACTTACTGAATGTGATATAGACTCTCCTAGCAGGTAACTAGGTAGGAACTGTGACCATAGTCCTGCCAGTTTACTGTGTAAGATACATGTGACTTACTGAATGTGATAGACAGTAATGACTCTCCCAGCAGGTGACTAGGTAGGAACTGTGACCATAGTCCTGCCAGTGTACTGTGTAGGATGCATGTGACATACTGAATGTGATATAGACTCTCCCAGCAGGTAACTAGGTAGAAACTGTGACCATAGTCCTGCCAGTGTACTGTGTAAGATACATGTGCCTTACTGAATGTGATACAGGCTCTCCCAGCAGGTAACTAGGTAGGAGTTGTGACCATAGTCCTGCCAGTGTAATGATACATGGGACTTACTGAATGTGATATAGACTCTCCCAGCAGGTAACTAGGTAGGAACTGTGACCATAGTCCTGCCAGTGTAATGATACATGCGACTTACTGAATGTGATATAGACTCTCCCAGCAGATAACTAGGTAGAAACTGTGACCATAGTCCTGCCAGTGTACTGTGTAGGATACATGTGACTTACTGAATGTGATATAGACTCTCCCAGCAGGTAACTAGGTAGGAACTGTGACCAAAGTCCTGCCAGTGTACTGTGTAAGATACATGTGACTTACTGAATTTGATATAGACTCTCCCAGCAGGTAACTAGGTAGAAACTGTGACCATAGTCCTGCCAGTGTACTGTGTAGGATACATGTGACATACTGAATGTGATAAAGACTCTCCAAGCAGGTAACTAGGTAGGAGCTGTGACCATAGTCCTTCCAGTGTACTGTGTAAGATACATGCCACTTACTGAATGTGATATAGACTCTCCCTGCAGGTAACTAAGTAGGAACTGCGACCATAGTTCAGCCAGTTGACTTAGTAGAATACATGTGACTCACTGAATGTGATATAGACTCTCCCAGCAGGTAACTAGGTAGAAACTGTAACCTTAGTCCTGCCAGTGTACTGTGTAGGATACATGTGACTTACTTAATGCAATATAGACTCTCCCAGCAGGTAACTAGGTAGGAACTGTGACCATAGTCGTGCCAGTGTACTGTGTAGGATACATGTGACTTACTGAATGTGATATAGACTCTCCCAGCAGGTAACTAGGTAGAAACTGTGACCTTAGTCCTGCCAGTGTACTGTGTAGGATACATGTGACTTACTGAATGTGATATAGACTCTCCCAGCAGGTAACTAGGTAGATACTGTGATGACAGTCCTGCCAGTGTACTGTGAAATATACATGTAACTTACTAATAATAATAATAATAATAATCGACTTTATTTTGAGAGGGTAACACATTTAGTTACAAAACTAATCTTCCATGAGGTCCTCTATTATATACATATATTACAGTGATTTAAGAAAAAGGGCTGATAAACACAGATAGACCTGAGTTTAGCATGGTCTCCTTACAACATTGCACCCTGTGTGGATAATGTTATAAACAGACTGCACTGCACTGCACTTGATCATGGCAGGTGCGCATCAGGAGGTCTCTATCTATGTTTGTCCCTTTATGACATACATACACAATTTATAAAATATTCAACTTTCAACCAGAGGCACTTATGTACAAGTATGCAGACACACATACATACACATCCAGCAATCTTTAGTAGTTTTTCTTAGAAGATTAACAGTATGATATTATAAATTGAAACAAATAGCAAAAGACTAAGTTGTTGGTCCTAGAATCCATTTTATAAATTGAGAATGAAATATATTTATATTATCAATTGATCTTAAGTTTGATGGTAAGCAGTTCCAAATGATGGGTCCAGAATAGGTAATACTTTGTTTGAAAATTTCTTTATTAGGTTTTGGAGTGATGAATGTATGTCCTGTAGCTGAATGTAGTTGTGGCTCATTTTCATTAATGGTTTTTTTCTGAAACATTTCACTAACATATTGTGGAATTTCCCCCATTGAGATCTTGTACATAAATTTTGCTTTTCTGAGGTATAACCCATCAAAAACAGATAATATTTTGAGATCCTGCATGCTTTCCAGTATGTTTTCAACATTATAATCTAAAATTATTTTGCAAGCTCTTTTTTGAAGGCGAAATACTCTGTTCAAATTCATTTGAGAAGTGCCACCCCATACAATATTACAATAATCAATGTGTGGCTGTATATATGTTTTATAAAATTGAATTCTGTTATCTCTTGACAAAAAGGTTTTAATTCTAGACAAGAGCCATAAATTTGAAGCTATTTTTTTGCATATTTTGTCAATATGATGTGTCCATGTCAGATTATTGTCTATCACTACTCCAAGAATTTTGTCATTTGAAATCATATTCAAATCAACGCTGTTAAGGGTTAAAGACAGTTCTTCAGTTGTTAAGGTGGCACGTTTCTGGTGTGTGGTTATTAGCATTGCTTTTGTTTTGTTTGTGTTGATGATCATGCCATTGCACTTGCACCATTTTGCTAAACTATCTAGAGCCATTTGTAAAGATCTTTGAATTTCTTCAGGAGATTTAGCAGATACATATAATGTTGTATCGTCTGCGTACATGTCTGTGTTAGATGATTCAGTAAATAGCGGTAGGTCATTGATAAATAAAAGAAAGAGAAGAGGGCCTAAAATTGATCCCTGTGGGACTCCGTCAGTAATGATTTCATCATTTGACAGAGTATTATTTAAGGATACTTTTTGCCGTCTGTTGTTTAAGTATGAAGAAAACCATGATACTGCAGTAGATGATAATCTATAATGCTTTAGTTTTTTGAGTAGCACTGCATGATCTACAAGGTCAAATGCTTTTTTAAAATCAACCATTATTGCTCCAGTTAAGAATCCTTGATTAATGGCTTCCAGCCAACGACAAACCATGCCTACTAAGGCAGTTTCGCATGAATGGTTAGGTCTAAAACCGGACTGGGTTTTTTGAAGTAATTGATACTCTGTTAGGAAATTCATCAGTGAGTCATGGATATGTTTTTCTAGAACTTTTGAAACTACAGGAAGAATTGAAATGGGCCTGTAGTTGTTTATATCATCTTTTGGACCACTTTTGTGTAAAGGTGTCACTTTTGCTTCCTTCCATGTATCTGGAAATTGTGATTTTTTTATACTTTGATTGCATATATATGCAATAGAATCAGCAATAAAAGGAGCTGCCATTTTGAGTAGACGAGGTCCAATATAGTCACATCCTGTGGCTTTTGTAGTATCAATATTTTTTAAGAACTTTGTTATTTTTTCTTTTGAAATTTCAGGAATTGTAAAGAAAATGTCTTCTGGAACTTTGCTACTGCAGAAAGTTTCCAGTTTATCAAAATTAGAAGTCTGGATAGGTTCTTTTAAGTGTGAAGCAACTGAGACAAAAAATTTATTGAATTCATTGACAATTTCATTACTGTCATTAATTTCTTTGCCATCAACTCTTAGAGATACAGTTGGGTCTTTAGGCTTCTTATTTACACCAATTTCTTTAAATAGTTTCCATACACTTGCAGGATTATTGTTGTTTTCTTGTATAATAGCTGTATACTGAGCCTTTTTTGACTGTTTAATTAGGTTCGCAACTCTGTTTCTCCATAGTTTATACTGGGCCTCATCATTTAATGATTTATAACGATCTCTTGTCTTTATTGCTTCAATTATATCAGATGTAAGCCACTTTGGTTGTTGATTATATTTAACCCTATGTTGTTTAAGGGGGAGGTGCCTATTAACTATTTCCATAAACATAGTTGACCATGTATCTAAAATGTCATTTGCATCATCAAATACTTTAATGACATCCCACAGTATATATGATCAATAAGTGTTTGGGAATGTGTAGTTTTTCTAGTTGGAGAGGTCACTTTTTGTTTAAGGCCAAATGGTTCAATGTATTCCAGCCAAGCTCTTTTTATATTTTCATTTAAAAGATCCCGATTAAAATCACCTAGTAAGTAAATTTCTTTCTGTTTCTCAAGGACATTTTCAATCAAAAGTTCAAAATTTTCATTCCATTGGACTCCATCATTTGGATGCCTATATACTGTACCAACTAAGAAACTATGTGAATTCTTTGGAAACACCTCTATCCATACACACTCAATTTCATTCATTTCCAGGTCCTTTCGTCTCTCTACCTTTATTCCATTCTTAACATAAACCAGTATACCGCCACCTTGCTCATTTCTTTCCCTCGTAATAACTCTATCTTTCCTAAACAACTGATGATTATCAAGAGAGAAGTAACTGTCAGGGTGAAAATCTTTTAATTTGGTTTCACTCAATCCAAGAATGTGAATATCATTATGGGAATTGTTTAGCATTAATGATAGCTGGTCTAGCTTATTTTGAATACCTTGAATATTCAAATGACCTATTTTCAAGCCTTTAGTAGGCAGGTCTAGTTTAAGAGCTTGGTGGGCACTCATGGAAGAATCACTATTAGCATGCAAATATACACTCTGTTCTTGATCAGTAATAATGTTATGATCAGAGTTAGATGTAGTATTATCAAACATGGAAGAATAAGAGTTTAGCAATGGTTCACTGCTACTGTCAAATGGCTGTTCATTAGTTACAGTTTTAGAAATATAAGTATTCCCATCAGATTTTTCGAGATTATGAATGCTTTGGTTTGTATGTTCATATTCTGTTATTTCCGAGTCATTCCTAGAACAAGAACAATATATATTACAACATTCACATAAATCATGCAATAGTTGAAAAGTGTTTGACACAGAAAGAATTTGCTCGCTTAAATTTTGTGATGAGGCATATTTGCCAAAGTCCTATTTTATCCAGCACAAGCCTGAAGAATCTTTGTGTCCAAACATTTTACATGTGAAACATTGAACCTGATTTCTATGTTTGCAGTCTGCAGTGACGTGGTTTGTGAGTCCACACTTTAGGCATCTTTCATTTTCTAAATATCCCAACTGCCTGAATGTCTGTCGCTCTTTGCCTGTTGAAAGTCTGTTATTGTTGTTGGTGGTGGGAAATACATGTCTCTCATATGTTTCGTTGTTTAGAGATGTTCTGAAGTAATTGTTCGGAGTTCTTCTGTAGTGATCCCGTTGCAGGTTGTTTGTTGGTCTAGAATGCAACGGGTATGCACAATTGTCAAAACTGTCCACAATATGTAGACTTTGATTAATGATGCCTAGTAGCCTTTTCAATCCTGATCGAGACAAATGGATATTGTCACGTTCTTTGTAAAAATGAGACTGATGTGATATAGCCTTTCCCAGCAGGTAACTATATAGGAACTGTGACCATAGTCCTGCCAGTGTACTGTGTAGGATACATGCGACTTACTGAATGTGATATAGACTCTCCCAGCAGGTAACTAGGTAGAAACTGTGACCATAGTCCTGCCAGTGTACTGTGTAAGATACATGTGACTTACTGAATGTGATATAGACTCTCCAAGCAGGTAACTAGGTAGATACTGTGACCATAGTCCTGCGAGTGTACTGTGTAAGATACATGTGACTTACTGAATATGATATAGAGTCTCCCAGCAGGTAACAAGGTAGGAACTGTGACCATAGTCCTGCGAGTGTACTGTGTAAGATACATGCGACTTACTGAATGTGATATAGAGTCTCCCAGCAGGTAACAAGGTAGGAACTGTGACCATAGTCCTGCCAGTGTACTGTGTAGAATACATGTGACTTACTGAATGTGATATAGACTCTCCCAGCAGGTAACTAGGTAGAAACTGTGACCATAGTCCTGCCAGTGTACTGTGTAAGATTCATGTGACTTACTGAATGTGATAAAGACTCTCCCAGCAGGTAACTAGGTAGAAACTGTGACCATAGTCCTGTGAGTGTACTGTGTAAGATACATGTGACTTACTGAATATGATACAGACTCTCCCAGCAGGTAACTAGGTAGGAACTGTGACCATAGTCGTGCCAGTGTACTGTGTAGGATACATGTGACTTACTGAATGTGATATAGACTCTCCCAGCAGGTAACTAGGTAGATACTGTGAAGACAGTCCTGCCAGTGTACTGTGTAATATACATGTAACTTACTGATGTGATATAGCCTCTCCCAGCAGGTAACTATATAGGAACTGTGACCATAGTCCTGCCAGTGTACTGTGTAGGATACATGCGACTTACTGAATGTGATATAGACTCTCCGAACAGGTAACTAGATAGGGACTGTGACCATAGTCCTGCCAGTGTACTGTGTAGGATACATGTAACTTACTGATGTGATATAGCCTCTCCCAGCAGGTAACTATATAGGAACTGTGACCATAGTCCTGCCAGTGTACTGTGTAGGATACATGCGACTTACTGAATATGATATAGACTCTCCCAGCAGGTAACTAGGTAGGAACTGTGACCATAGTCCTGCCAGTGTACTGTGTAGGATACATGCGACTTACTGAATGGGATATAGACTCTCCTAGCAGGTAACTAGGTAGAAACTGTGACCTTAGTCCTGCCAGTGTACTGTGTAGGATACATCCAACTTACTGAATGTGATATAGACTCTCCCAGCAGGTAACTAGGTAGAAACTGTGACCATAGTCCTGCCAGTGTACTGTGTAGGATACATGTGACTTACTGAATGTGAGATAGACTCTCCCAGCAGGTAACTAGGTAGAAACTGTGACCATAGTCCTGCCAGTGTACTGTGTAAGATACATGTGCCTTACTGAATGTGATATAGAGTCTCCCAGCAGGTAACTAGGTAGAAACTGTGACCATAGTCCTGCCAGTGTACTGTGTAGGATACATGCGACTTACTGAATGTGATAAGACTCTCCAAGCAGGTAACTAGGTAGGAACTGTGACCATAGTCCTGCCAGTGTACTGTGTAAGATACATGTGACTTACTGAATGTGATATAGAGTCTCCCAGCAGGTAACTAGGTAGATACTGTGACGATAGTCCTGCCGGTGTACTGTGTAGGATACATGTGACTTACTGAATGTGATATAGACTCTCCCAGCAGGTAACTAGGTAGATACTGTGACGATAGTCCTGCCAGTGTACTGTGTAGGATACATGTGACTTACTGAATGTGATATAGACTCCGAGCAGGTAACTAGGTAGGAACTGTGACCATAGTCCTGCCAGTGTACTGTATAAGATACATGGGACTTACTGAATGTGATATAGACTCTCCCAGCAGGTAACTAGGTAGAAACTGACCTTAGTCCTGCCAGTGTACTGTATAAGATACATGGGACTTACTGAATGTGATATAGACTCCCAGCAGGTAACTAGGTAGAAACTGTGACCATAGTCCTGCCAGTGTACTGTGTAGGATACATGTGACTTACTGAATGTGATATAGACTCTCCCAGCAGGTAACTAGGTAGAAACTGTGACCATAGTCCTGCCAGTGTACTGTGTAATATACATGTAACTTACTGATGTGATATAGCCTCTCCCAGCAGGTAACTATATAGGAACTGTGACCATAGTCCTGCCAGTGTACTGTGTAGGATACATGCGACTTACTGAATGTGATATAGACTCTCCCAGCAGGTAACTAGGTAGGAACTGTGACCATAGTCCTGCCAGTGTACTGTGTAGGATACATGCGACTTACTGAACGTGATAAAGACTCTCCAAGCAGGTAACTAGGTAGAAACTGTGACCATAGTCCTGCCAGTGTACTGTGTAGGATACATGCGACTTACTGAACGTGATAAAGACTCTCCAAGCAGGTAACTAGGTAGAAACTGTGACCATAGTCCTGCCAGTGTACTGTGTAAGATACATGTGACTTACTGAATTTGATATAGACTCTCCCAGCAGGTAACTAGGTAGGAACTGTGACCATAGTCCTGCCAGTGTACTGTGTAGGATACATGTGACTTACTGAATGTGATATAGACTCTCCCAGCAGGTAACTAGGTAGGAACTGTGACAATAGTCCTGCCAGTGTACTGTGTAGAATACATGTGACTTACTGAATGTGATATAGACTCTCCCAGCAGGTAACTAGGTAGGAACTGTGACTGGTGCCCAGGAAGAGGACTTGCTGGACTTGTAGGTGATCCTATATTCATGGACTCATTGTGATGACCTGAAACAAGAATTTTCAGGTTAATGAAAATACTAGAATGTTTTTTTATCTCCACTAATTCCCAGCTGAAGATCTTCAAGGAGCCTGTCACATGATTTCTGGTCTGAATCTGAATTGTTACTGGTGACACATCAAATGACATTTATCCACCAGGACCTGTTAAAAGGGAAGTTTAATGTCAGTCCCTAGTTCTCGCTAAAAAAGTAAATTTAGCAAGCACCTTCCGCAGATGAAATAACCAAATCTGGAAGGGCATTCCAATCTCTAATTGTCTGAGGGAAGAAGGATCCCTTGTAGGCTACAAGGTTGTAGCTGTCAGTTCTTGTTAGATGCTTTCTGCCACTCCTAATTGGGGGATAAGGCCACCTGCTGTGATACTGGCAGCACCCTTTAGACCTTTGTACAGGAGTATAAGCCTATTGTCTCTCCTCCTTTTCTTGAGAGCCTCCCATCCTAAGTTTTTCAGTATTCCAGTCATACTTCCAGTTTAAAAGTTGTATTTGCTAGTGATGTGCGATATTATCGGTATATCGGTATATCGTGATACGGTTCAGAAAAAAAATCATATCACAATACGGTCCGCCAATACCGATATTTTCGATATTTACTTTTTTTATCCATTTTTCATATTTTCTTTCGTAACTGATCGGTAAATACAGCTCAGTCTGTCAGTCTTTGTGAGTCCTTAAATACGGTAAAACTAGACCAGTAAGTACATCGCAATAATTGCTGCACTGTCAATTCAGAGACAAACCATCTGTGTATTTATTACGGTTCAAGTACAAATGTATGACACTATTGTTAATCCCTGTCATAAAATTGCCACCCTGCGGTGCGTGTCGATAAGGTGTGAAAATATGGTCGTTATGATTCTAATTGGCGTTTATCCTCCAATCACAAAATTTAATCCACAATCAATGTGAAAATGATTTAATCGCTCCTCAGACAATTAATTATATCTAACGGTAGATATTTGCATAATAAAAACGGACTTTTCTATGATCTCATGAATGGTTATGTTTTGGCGCCAAATAGCAGACGCTGGACGGGAAAAGTCGAACGCTGTTGTTTATTGACACGGAGTCTTTGGGGATAATTCGGGAGCTGTGCAAAGCGCTGGTTTTCTATCCACCTCTATTCACAACCGTTTAGCTATCGAGAAAAGGTTTTTTACCTGTTCCAAACATTTTTATGAAAGAGATACACACAATGACATTAAACACGTATGGGGGTGCTAGCGTCGGATAAAGAAATTTACCGATCGCATGCAGAAAAATGGTAGCTGTGGTTTGTGGGCGGCGATTTATATCAATTCAAAAATCACTGAACGGCTTTTTCTGTATGTCTGGTCTGCGCCGGACATTGCCTGAAAAAAGCCTGCAGTCCATGACCTCGGCTATAAGACGGGGTCATTTTGGAGGGAAAAATACTCGTCTAATAGCCGAATTTTTACGGTAGGCCGAGCTAGGATTTCGGTGAATCACGCGGCTGTTGTTGTATACCTCACTTCAGTGTAAGCTGCCCAGCATTTACAAGATTGTGTAATAGAGTGAAAACCAAAACAAACTTTACCATGGCCAACTACCGATATCTAGCAACATTTCAGGTTGCAAAAGATGACAGTCACAAATAAAGTGACTGAGGCCATCAATCTAATACAACATTTAATAGCAATTTCAGATAGTATCTTTATTTCCCCTCATAACATTGGGACAATTCTTTTAAGTACCTTTGTTTTGCAAGTAGGTTAAATGATATTTACCCATGAAAACTCCCTTCTCTTTTCCATATATATATTGTGGTTTCCCAATTACCAGTGTGTTTCAGATTGCTACATAATATATCGTGATACGTATCGTGATACGCAGTAACCGTATCGCGATATATCGTGATACGAAAATTCTGACAATACCCATCCCTAGTATTTGCTCGTTACAAATCTAGCTGCGCTATTCTGAACTTTGAAGGACTATTCCATGTGAGTTCGAGACACAACTTTCATATTCCACAATGGAGCGAACTAATCCCTTATAAGCTACTTCTTTAACATCTTTGGGGCATTGATAAAGATTTCGCCTCAAGAAAGCCAAGTGTTCTATTAGCCTTAGTACACATATTGCTACTATGAGTATTCCATCTCAAGTCATGTGAGATGGTCACAGGTATTTAATGGAATCCACATTTTCGAGGACTGGTCCCTCTAAAGTGTAAGAAGCCTCTTTTCCTAGTTATCTGCATGATATTACATTTAACTGGCTAAAATCTCATACCCCATTTTCTAGCCCAACACCCTAATCTATCTAGGATTCTCACTAGGATTTTGAAAATAGTAGGAGTCCGGGACTCCTCATTAAAAAAAAAAAAGGAGTCCCATCCTCAAAATATCAAAATAGGAGTCCAACTCAAACGCAAGTGCTATTTCTTCCAACCCAACCCCCACCCACCCCAACACACACACACACAGGTAACAGGTATTATGGTCTGGTCGCTTAATGTTTGTGTTTCTTTCCCTTTTGTGTCTTTGATGGGTGGAGTAAGTTAATTGTATCGATTCCTGATCTTTTTTTTACTTCTACTTTTCATTGCCTTGACTTCTATTTCCTGGGGCTATAATCTGATAGAGGTCCACTAGATGAAGCTTCACACCAAATATCAAAGACCTTGGCCTTGCGGTTTCAGAGTAGAAGATTTTTTTAAATTTCCCTATATAAGTCAATGTAAAACTAAAGGGCCATGGGGTGGGGGCATTTTTGGTCCAAGGGCTATGATTTGAACAATCTCAGTAGAGGTCTACTAGATGAAGCTACACACCAAATAGCAAAGACTTGGGCAATGCGTTTTTTTTAAGATTTTCCCTGTATAAGCCAATGTAAAACCAAAGGGCCCGCAGGTGTGGGCATTTTTGCCCTAGGCCTATAATTTGAATAATCTTGATAGAGATCCACTAGATGAAGCTTCATACCAAATATCAAAGACCTGGGCCTTGCAGTTTCAGAGAAGAAGATTTTTAAAGACTTTCCGTATATCAGTCTATGTAAAACCAAAGGGCCCCAGGGCGGGGGCATTTTTGGTCCCAGGGCTATTTGAACAACCTTGGTAGAGATTCTCTAGATGAAGCTTCATACCAAATATCAAAAACCTGGGTCTTGTGGTTTCAGAGAAGATTTTTAAATATTTTCCCTATATAAGCCTATGAAAAATCAAAGGGCAAGCAGGTTGGGGCATTTTTCACCCTAGGCCTATAATTTGAACATCTTGATAGAGGTCCACTAGATGAAGCTTCATACCAAATATCAAAGACCTGGGCCTTGCGGTTTCAGAGAAGAAGATTTTTAAATATTTTCCCTATTTAAGCATATGTAAAACCAAAGGCCCCCGGGTCGTGGGCATTTTTAGCCCCAGGGCTATAATTTGAACAATCTTGGTAGAGGTCCACTAGATGAAGCTTCATACCAAATATCAAAGACCTGGGCCATGCGGTTTCAGAGAAGATTTTTAAAGATTTTTCCTATATAAGCCTATGTAAAACCAAAGGCCCCTGGGGCTAGGTATTATTGGCCCCAGAGCTATAATTTGAACAATCCTGGTAGAGGTACACTAGATGAAGCTTCATACCACATATCAAAGACCTGGGCCATGCAGTTTCAGAGAAGATTTTCCCTATAGAAGCCTATGTAAAACCAAAGGCCCCCGGGGCAGGGGCATTATTGGCCCCGGGGCTATAATTTGAACAATCTTGGTAGAGGTCCACTAGATGAAGCTTCATACCAAATATCAAAGACCTAGGCCATGCAGTTTCAGAGAAGAAGATTTCATAAGTTTGCAGTAAAAGTATCTATTTTTAGCTCCTGTGACCCAGATGTGCAATGGACAGGAACCATTTGAACAACTTCGAAAGGGGACCACCTACATATAAGGATCATTCCTGTGAACAGGCTTGGGGCCAATTACATTTGAAAGTAATTGATTAAATTACAATTACTTTGCCCTAAAAATGTAATTGATTAAATTACAATTACAACATCATATGAATGTAATTGATTAAATTACAATTACTTTTGCAATGTAATTGATTAAATTACAATTACTTATGCAATGTATTATCTAGAAGTACAACAGGCATGACACTTTAACTTGAGTTAAACAAATACTGCTAATATTAATTAATAGATGTTCATTTAAACATGTTTAAAATGAAGCACAATCTAAAACAAACTTAATTCAAAACCAAATTTATGTAAGCTCACTTTAACCTTTGTAAAGTTCTACCAGTACTTTTGAGATGATATACATGTAGTAAATGCATTCAATTTTTGTTTGAGGTTTAATGTCCCCGTCAACACTGTATAAGTCATTTTGGAGACATTGCTTCCAATTTTGTGGGACTTTTACCCGACATTGAGATGAAACGACATCTCAAGCCCTGCTGCCCAATGAAACCAATAGGGTTTATATGTATGGACGGCCAAGCTCACATCAATTTTCCTCGGCAGGCTTAGGTCCTCTAAGCAGTTTACCAGTACTTGTGTGGAGTCAGTTTCAGCTCTGCATTGAAGCATCATGCAGCCCATCTTTTTCTTCAAGCCCTGCATCCATTGTGAACCATGCACTAGTTCTCATAACTGAAGCAAAAATCAACTATCTGAATTACACTTTATCATCATCATCAGTTTTTCAAAAGTTGCATCTTTCAATCTGAACAGGCAGACAGATAGGCTTAAAAAGTGTGGACCCAGATCAGGCTGCTCATGGAGGAGCAGTCTTCATGTAGGAGCGGTTTGATCAGTGTCTAAACTTTTTGCCCAACCTGTCTACATAATTTGGGCACAAATGATAAAAAGCAATTAATATTTTGAGGTGAACTGTTTGAAGTGTTAGGATTTCACTACGTAAATCAGTCTGAATGGTCAGTATGTGATTAAAAGTAAATTTATCAAACACAAACCTATAGACAAAATTTTAGAGTTGATATTGTTTTTCACAGTTACATGACAAACAAAGAGTGACTGGAAACAGTTATGCAGTTTTTGACACCTGAATGTAGATGGTTACTCAACAGAACAATAGAAAATTATAGATGCTCATACAATTTACCTGTGAAAAGAACTGTAAAATCTATTTAAAAAAATCAACATGTGAAAAGTTTGTTATAATCACCTAAAAATTTTCAAAAAGATACTTTTTTAAGGAGAAATGCATCCAAAAGATGCAAATTAAAATGCAAACAGTGTTTACCCTGATCAGACTGCTCTTCTAGACAGTCTTATTTGTGTATTCATTGTTTGACCAGGCCTGTCTGTCCAATACCTTAGGATCATTATGGTAATTGATAAAAATACTATGACTACATAACTTTACCCCATTCTCTGTTCTATCAATACCTTACACTGTTTGAAGGGAGTATGATCAACTTTATTTCAACTTGTGCAGTCTTCAAACTGATTTGATAAACATTGAGCACACCCATTAACTTTTATGAAAGGTAACAATTTGAACATATTTAATGGCAGTTTATTAGGAATAACTAATATTATGATGAGTATACATGCTAACAAAAGTATGTAAAGAATTGGTCGGATATCCAAAATTCTGATATTTTTGCACAAATTCATAATTTATACATGTATATTAACAGAAATGTAATCAAATTGTAATCAGAAAATAATCATGATTACATGCCAAAATATGGAAGTAATTGATTAAATTAAATTACTTGTAATCAGAAAAATGTCTGATTACTGATTACATCAGATTACTTGAAAATATGTAATCGATTACAGCTGATTACGATTACAGATTATGATTACCCCAAGCCTGCCTGTGAAGTTTGGTCAAAATTAGATCAGTAGTTTAGGAGGAGATGTCGTTTGAAGAAAAAGATTATGCACGCACAGACGGATGCACTCACGCACGGCGGAAAAAAGTGATTCCAAAAGCTCACCTTGTCACTATGTGACAGGTGAGCTAAAAAAAAGACGAATTTGTAAAGTCACGTAAATATGTGACATTGGTAATTTGTCGTCATAATCATTTTTTTTATTTTGTCCAGATATGATAAAATTTTTCTTCTAAACATAAAAACAACTGGCCATGGGTTGATTGGGGCAATTATTATCTTTTTTTGAAAACATGCAAAGACAATATTGTGAAATACGGAAGTCTGCTCATCGTCACATATTTTCGTGACCAATTAAATCCGTATCAGTTTCTATTTCAGCAGCAATATAGCTGACTTCATCTATGAAGAGAGACTGTGACAGCTCGAGCTTACAGGAGAGACCGGGCAGACATGCTCCTGTTATATAAGATCATGAACAAGTACGAAGAAGTAGAAATGATTAACATTGAGGTTGATGACAGACATGTTACTAAAGGAAATAGCAAAAAGTTGGTGAAACATAGTTATTCCGCAAGATACAGGGCACAGCGTTTTTTGTGTTAACCAATGGAACAGTCTCCCACAGCACCTTGTATCTGCCGACAGTGTAAATAGTTTTAAAAATGTCATAAACAATGTGTGGAAACACAAAAGCAATAAATTTAATGTGGACTAATTCATCGAAAGAAGATGTGAAACATTAAACATAACTGTTTGTCAGTGTTTATAAACATCAAAGCTAAGTGACTGACAGTTGAACAAACACTTTTGAGTGAGTTCCGCCGCGGAAAAACATGCATCCGCTGACGTGTCTATGACAATTTTTATGCATCCCGCCGTTTCTTTATGCATCCCGGGACACAGAATCCTGTGTCCCCGAGAACCCTGCTATCTATATCCCTCTGAAGTTTCAATGAGTCCTCTGCATTTCCAATTTCACAACAGCAAACACAGTCATCTGCGAACAGTCTATCTATCTATCTATCTATCTATCTATCTATCTATCTATCTATCTATCTATCTATCTATCTATCTATCTATCTATCTATCTATCTATCTTTCTATCTATCTATCTATCTATCTATCTATCTATCTATCTATCTATCTATCTATCTATCTATCTATCTATCTATCTAAACTGTGTCACCCTCATTACTGAGTAGTATGCACAGGGATGCCTGCGTGAGAATAACAAGAGGGCCAAGATGGTCCTGAATCACTCACTTGATTTCAAGATGTCACATAGCTTCTGAAAGTCATATGGATAACTGACAGCCATCTTATTCCCTGAAGCATATATGTTGCACTTCCATACAGGGATCGACATTAACCCAGGACAGATGGACATTGTCTAGTGAAAAATTGGTTAGGTCTAGTATGGTCAGTGGCTGGCTGGTCCAAATGGTCCAGTTGAAAATTTGCTACCTCAGTTATCAAAATCCATGTTTTAAACTCATCTACCATAAAATGGGTTTCTGTTTTCATTTTTATTGCAGTAGTTTTACTACCCATGTAAATAAATGATAACGTAATGATCCTAAATATTGATTGTTTTGTTTGATTTGAGGTTTAACGTCCCCTTAAAGTTTTAAACGTTCCCTTGGAGTTGCAAACTCATCTACCATAAAATGGGTTTCTGTTTTCATTTTTATTGCAGTAGTTTTACTACCCATGTAAATAAATGATAATGTAATGATCCTAAATATTGATTGTTTTGTTTGATTTGAGGATTAACGTCCCCGTCAAAACTGTAAAGGTCATTTTGGAGACGTTGCTTCCAATTTTGTGGGACTTTTACCCGACATTGAGATGAAATGACATCTCAAGCCCCGTCTCCCAATGAAACCAATAGGGTTTATTAGCATGTACGGTCTGCCTCGCACCGCGGTTCCTGGACAGGCTTAGATCCTCTAAGCGGTTTACCAGTACTAGTGTGCGGGCTGGATTCAGCTCTGTGTGGAGGCATCATGCAGCCCATATATTTCTTCAAGCCCCTATGGGTGGGGGCCAACCTAATTCAGGCTAAGCGAACATTGCAGATCCAGATCAGAGTCTGATCAGGGTCTACACTGTTTAACATTCTGTCTGCATCTCTTGGACTCCTTGCTGGATCATAAAACAAATTTTAATATGATTTTCATCATTTCTTCGGTCCAGTTGAACTTTGATCAGGTCCAAGGCATCCAAAGACTTACTGGACCACCTTGTCCAGTTATTCAACAAGTTAATGTTGAACCCTGCCATAGATGGTCACCTTGGTAATAATCTTGCAGTTTAAAAAGAAGCAAATTGTTGGAAGTTTTTCTATTATTAGCTCTGGCAACCGTTTTGCCCATCAGAGAGGAACTGTTTAAGCTACTTTGGTAGAGGGTCACCTTAGCAACATTCTTCTGAAGTTTGAATCAAACTGGCCCAGAGGTATTGGAGGAGTACTGTAGTCATTTAAAGATTTTTCTTTTTTTTAGCTCTGGTGGTCATCTTGTTCATCACAGTGGAACCATTTTAGCTTCTTTTGGTACAGACTAAGAGAGCCACCTAGGCATCATTACTGTGAAGTTTGAGTCAAATTGGCCCAATGGTTTAGTAGACTTATGAGTTGGTGGTTTCCTTTGACGGTACAGAGTTGACTTGTATTTCACTATTTGGGCACCTTGTGGACATTGAGGGTCAGGTACCAGACGGAGATAAACCGGCTCACTCTAACGAGTATCCCTTAACTCTATATAAAACCAGTGGGACCCAGGGCAGATCCATTTTTGGCCCCAGGGCTATTATTTGAACAATCTTGGTAGAGGGCCACTAGATAAAGCTTCATTCCAAATATCGAAGACTTGGGCCGTCTGGTTTCAAGCAAAAAGATTTTTTAAAGGTTTTCCCTATATAAAGTAGAAGTAAAACAAAGATCAGGAATTGATACAATTAACTTACTCCACCCATAAAAGACACCAAAGGGAAAGAAATACAAACATTAAGCGACCAGACCATAATGGAAACCTAAACAAAGGAAGGCCATAAGGACAGTTACTTTCCCACAAAATGGCCATATGGCCATCCAAAACCAAAAGACACAAGTGATACACACAGTAAGTAACAAACAACAACATAAATAAATCGCCACAGAAGAGCCGCCTTGGAACGGTCAGTGGAAGATTTCCACTGGGGGGCTTAAATCGATTTTACGTGGCCACAATCCTCGCCCTTACTTCCGTCGCGATTTAGACAAATAATTTGTTCAGTCCGCATGAAGGCCTCCTAACTCATCAGTGCAACATCTCCGTGAACACAAAAATCAAAGAACCACGGAGGTGAGACAACGGTGAGGACTCGACAGCAAGAAACCACAGAAATGCTGGAGCAAAAGAAAACCAACAGTTAGACTCCGATGAGCCCAACCAGAGACAGAGCATCAGGCACCAACCAACATTATCTCTCTAATTTTCAATAAGCCTTTACGTTGGAGCCGTCATAGAATCTGAGGCCTGACCCACCGGCGTGCAATTAAAGAGGGAACCAAAGTTGCCAACCGTGATTGGGTTAACTACCATGCATGCAGTCTGTCGTATAATATCCATGTTGTACCCAATCTTTTTATATCGAAGAATGATTTTACGAAATTAGGTGCTGAAGTCATTGCGGTTATATATTTTTCTGAATTTATATACTAAGTCACCATAAAATTCGGGTTCCGATAGACCTTGTTGCAGAAGAGATTTAAGTCCAATATTGAATTTTGAAATTAAATCAGAATGGCGTCTATAAAATTTTGAAAAGGCTTTGCGTAGTTTATGGTACCGATAACCCTGATTAAGGAGTTTAGCCGTTAATAATTTATTACGAGTGTTGAAGTCAGTAACATGACTACACACTCTAGCAAATCGAATTAATTGCGAAATATAAACGCCATAGGATGGCGCACGAGGAACATCACCATCCAAAAAAGGAAAATTTACAATCTCAAAATCAAAATCATCGCGTTTATCATAAATTTTGCACGAAACAAATCCATCTACAATAGATAGATGTAAATCCAAAAACGGGGCCTCGGTATCAGAATTTGCTTTATTTAACTGAAGTTCTAGGGGGTAAATCTGACCGATCAAACCATCAAAATAGGTATTATCAATATTTAATAAATCATCTAAATATCTAGAAGTAGAGCTAAAAGCTTCAATAATTTCAGATTGGTTATCAATGGAAAGCGACAAAATGAAGTCTCTTTCATAACAATACAAGAACAGATCAGCCACAAGAGGTGCGCAATTAGTACCCATCGGAATACCCACAATTTGTCTAAATAACTTAGTACCGAATCTAATATAAATATTGTCAAGTAGAAAGGTGAGGGCATCACACACTTTCTGACATGACCAAAGTGTATAATTCTTATGCTCTTTAGAAGTGAAAAATGCATTTCTGACATTACATGCAAGATAGAGAGAATCTTCTCTGTGAAAAGCCCATTCAATTAAATCATTAAGTTTTTCTTTTATAAGATTATGAGGAAGTGTGGTGTAAAGAGTGGAAAAATCGTAGGTAGACAGACTAGAAGCACGAAAATGTCTAGATTTCAATTTATTTAAAACCTCGTTCGAATTTTTTATAGACCAAAACAGATTTCTTCCTGATCTTTCAAAGACTTTATCACAATATTTAATTACATGCGTTTTAATAGCAGTAAGACAGGAAGTTAATAATTTAGACAGTTCAGTGGTAGTGCAAGAGCTAGAATTTGCAATAAACCGTGCTTTGTAAGGTTTTTTATGAAGTTTTGGTAACCCGTATAGCGTAGGAAGCTTGTCTTGGCCTTCGTTAACACACACAGCAAACTTGGTGGCTGAAAGACAAACATGTTAAGTCTATGTAAAACCGGTGGTCGTTAGATACTACATCTAAATTATATTCACATTGTGTGAAGCACGAGGATATAATGAAATAACAAAAACAAAAACATGCATTGAATAATAAGTTTATTACAAAAGGAATCAACAATAATGTAATAACCATGACCGTTATTTCAACAAGGTAGAGTAGGAATATCATAGACAGGATAGTTCAACAATTAACTCTTATTATGCTGTTAACGACAACCCCTATCTTTGGAAACAGTGTAGATCCAGATCAGATGGCTTCTGAAGAAGCCATTTGATCAGGATCTACACTGTTTGGCATTCAGTTTATGAATTTGTAGCAATAAATTACATCAAGTAATTTGATTGGTTGATAGACAGAAATGGGTGTGGCTTAAATGAATATTCAGCAAGATAAGGGTTAATACATAAAGTACAAAATGAAATGCACACAGCAGCTAGCACATAAATATGTAAAATGCATTCATTAGTAGACACGCTAAAAACGAACAAAAATAAACATGTTTTATGTAGCACACACAAAGAAAAGAATGAGCCATTACACTAGAAAACAGTAGTGAACATTGGAAAACGGTAGTGATTTAGACAGTCATGTTCTATGCTGTATGTGAGCGGACAGAGAAGGGAACTAATCTACTTGAAAGGCTAAAAAAAAGGATACAGTACATGTTTGTACGTTTTTTTTTACCCATTTTTAATTGTTTAAATGGACTGTTTCTGACAATCTAAAAGAGTAGGGATACGCTTAAGAGCAGAGATAAGGAAAATAGCTATTCAAGCCATCCTTTTCCTCCATCTTGTTATTATGAATTATATTGACAAATAAAACTACACGGGCCATTCAAACATTGTAGGACTGTATTTGTTACAATAATGGATGCATCAAATATGCGATACATTAGATAGAATGTGACATCTGTTCCGTGAGAATTAACCTTTGTCCTGCTGAGCCCGGATATGTCTAACCTTTCAAACAATGAAGATCCAGATCAGATGGCTGGTCAGGATCTGCATTGTTTGCCATTTAGTTTATTAATTTGTTGCAATAATTTGCATCAAGTAATCTGATTGGTTGATAATCAGTAGTGGGTGTGGCATATTTAAATGTGCATGTGTATTTGAAGAGTGACCCAAAATTTATACATTTATAAATTAAATCTATTTTTTTTTTAAGATTTTTTTTTCAACATGTAAGTATATATTTTAAAACAAGACACTAGTATTATCATTACTATCATTAATATACAAAAGGGGGCAAATTTGTTAGGGGCCGAGTTGTCCAGTTACAGTATTTTGAAGCAGAACTGGCAGGGTGATTCATAGGCTCACTGTTTTTGTGCTACAAGTATCTGCTGAATCAGAATTGTTACTGGTTGGTTGGTTGAAATGAGGTTTAACATCCCCATCACCTGTATATGTCATTTTGGCGATGTTGCTTCCAATTTTGTGGGAGTTTTACCCAACATTGAGATGAAATGACATCTCAAGCGAGATGAAATGACATCTCAAGCCCTGTCGCCCAATGAAACCAAAAGTTTTTCTTTCTTTCTACTGATACTGCATCGGTCACATTTGACCATTACCACAGGTGTACATTACATTCACCATATTTGCATTATTTGCTGGCACATTTACAATATTGGAAAAACAGGTAACCAGACCCTCCTGACTTTTCAAGGTCAGGGGGATCTGGTTACCTGTTTTTCCAACACTGATAACCTTCAGACTAGGAACCAGCAGATAATGTAAATAAGGTGAATACACACCAGGTTTGCAGGATGAAAGCCTACAAAGTAATCATGTAACTACGGTAGGGATCTTTAACCTCCACAGGGGGTGGTTCTCCCTGCACAGGGGGCCTCCAGTTAACGTCCCGATCCAAAGGATGGTGCAATTTATGACATTTATTTCTGCAAATGATGCCAATGGGACGTGTAAGGACACCAAAACTCTATTGCCACAGCCGGGGATCGAACCCGGGGACCTCTAGCATCAGAGACAAATGCACTAACCATTGAGCTATCACAAGCCACGTTTATAAAACATGGATGGTCCTACTCGCAGCACTTTGGCTGGGCAGGCTTAGATCCTCTATGCGGTTTACCAGTCCTAGTGTGCGATCGGTATCAGCTCTGTGTTGAAGCATCATGCAGTCCATCTATTTCTTCAAGCCCCGATGGGCTGGGGCGGGGCAATTGTTCTCTATCTATCTAGGTTTACTACAACACCCCCTGACAAGGATTACGTGTAGGTGATTGCGCGCCATGAAGAAAAAGGTAGAATGAAAAGTGAGAACAAAAGTTCAATAGTGAGATGAATAACAAGAGGGCCCAGAGGGCCCTGAATCGCTCACCTGAGAATCAGTGTCTCTAGTACATTCTTGAACCAAGGGCTATACTAGGTGAAGCTTCATACCAAATATCAAAGACCTGAGCCTTGTGGTTTCAGAGAAGAAGATTTTTGCATATTTTCCCTATATAAGCCTAAGAAAAACCAAAGGGCCCCGGGGATGGGGGCATTTTTGGCTCCAGGTCTATAATTTGAACAATCTTGGTATAGGTCCACTAGATGAAGCTTCACACCAAATATCAAAGATCTGAGCCTTGCGGTTTCAGAGAAGAAGATTTTTAAAGATTTTCCCTGTATAAGCCTATGTAAAACTAAAGGCGCTCGGAGCGGGGGCATTTTTGGCCCCAGGGCTATAATTTGAACGATCTTCGTAGAGGTCCACTAGGTGAAGTTTAACACCAAATATCAAAGACCTGGGCTTTGCGGTTTCAGAGAAGATTTTAAAGATTTTCCCTATATAAGCCTATGTAAAACCAAAGGCCCCCGGGGCGGGGGCATTTTTAGCCCCAGGGCTATAATTTGAACAATCTTGGTAGAGGTCCACTAGGTGAAGCTTCACACCAAATATCAAAAACCTGGGCCTCGTGGTTTTAGAGAAGAAGATTTTTATAGATTTTCCCTATATAAGCCTATGTAAACCCAAAGGCCCCCGGGGCAGGGGCATTTCTGACCAAAGGGCCATAATTTGAACACTCTTGGTAGAGGTCCACTAGATGAAGCTTCATACCAAATATCAAAGACCTGGGCCTTTCTGTTTCAAAGAAGAAGATTTTCCCTGTATAAGCCTATGTAAAATCAAAGGCCCCCGGGGCGGGGACATTTTTGGCCCTAGGGCTATAATTTGAACAATCTTGGTAGAGGTCCACTAGGTGAAGCTTCACACCAAATATCAAAGACCTGGGCCTGCTGGTGTCAGAGAAGAAGATTTTTAAAGATTTTTCCTATGTAAACCCAAAGGCCCCCGGGGCAGGGGCATTATTGGCCCTAGGGCTATAATTTGAACAATCTTCATAGAGGTCCACTAGATGAAGCTTCACACCAAATATCAAAGATCTGAGCCTTGCAGTTTCAGAGAAGAAGATTTTTAAATATTTTCCCTTTATAAGCCTATGTAAAACCAAAGCCAACTCACCCCCCACCCCCCACTAGCTGAAACTTCATACCAAATATCAAACATAACCTTGTGGTTTTAGAGAAGAAGGTTTTTCAAGGTTTTCCCTATATAAGTCTATGTAAAACCAAAGGGCCCCGGAGCGGGGGCATTTTTGGCCCTAGGGCTATAATTTGAACAATCTTGGTAAGTTGGTAGAGGTCCACTAGGTGAAGCTTCACACCAAATATCAAAGACCTGGGCCTTGCGGTTTCAGAGAAGAAGATTTTTAAAGATTTTCCCTATATAAGCCTATGTAAACCCAAAGGCCCCTGGGGCGGGGGCATTTCTGGCCCAAGGGCCATAATTTGAACAATCTTGGTAGAGGTCCACTAGATGAAGTTGCATACCAAATATCGAAGACCTGGGCCTTTCGGTTTCAGAGAAGATGATTTTTAAAGATTTTCCCTGTATTAAGCCTATGTAAAACCAAAGGCCCCCCGGGGCAGGGGCATTTTTAGCCCTAGGGCTATAATTTGAACAATCTAGGTAGAGGTCCACTAGGTGAAGCTTCACACCAAATATCAAAGACCTGGGCCTTGTGGTTTCAGAGAAGAAGATTTTTAAAGATTTTCCCTATATTAGCCTATGTTAACCCAAAGGCCCCCGGGGCGGGGGCATTTCTGGCCCAAGGGCCATACTTTGAACAATCTTGGTAAAGGTCCACTAGGTGAAGCTTCACACCAAATATCAAAGACCTGGGCCTTGTGGTTTCAGGGAAGAAGATTTTTAAAGATTTTCCCTATAAGCCTATGTAAACCCAAAGGCCCCCGGGGCGGGGGCATTTCTGGCCCAAGGGCAATAATTTGAACAATCTTGGTAGAGGTCCACTAGGTGAAGCTTCACACCAAATATCAAAGACCTGGGCCTTGTGGTTTCAGAGAAGAAGATTTTTAAAGATTTTCCCTATATAAGCCTATGTAAACCCAAAGGCCCCCGGGGCGGGGGCATTTCTGGCCCAAGGGCCATAATTTGTACAATCTTGGTAGAGGTCCACTAGATGAAGTTTCATACCAAATATCGAAGACCTGGGCCTTTTGGTTTCAGAGAAGAAGATTTTTAAAGATCTTCCCTGTATAAGCCTATGTAAAACCAAAGCCCCCCCGGGCGGGGGCATTTTTGGCCCTAGGGCTATAATTTGAACAATCTTGGTAGAGGTCCACTAGGTGAAGCTTCACACCAAATATCAAAGACCTGGGCCTTGTGGTTTCAGAGAAGATGATTTTTAAATATTTTCCCTATATTAGCCTATGTTAACCCAAAGGCCCCCGGGGCGGGGGCATTTCTGGCCCAAGGGCCATAATTTGTACAATCTTGGTAGAGGTCCACTAGATGAAGCTTCATACAAAATATAGAAGACCTGGGCCTTTCGGTTTCAGAGAAGAAGATTTTTAAAGTTTTCATTTTAAAAATCTATTTTTAGCTCCTGTAACCTAGATGTGCAATAGACCGGAACCATTTGAACAACTTTGGAAGGGGACCACCTAAGGATCATTCCTGTGAAGTTTGGTCAAAATCCAATCAGTGGTTTAGGAGGAGATGTCGTTTGAAGAGAACGTTTACGGACGCACGGACGCACGCACGGCGGACAAAAAGTGATCCCAAAAGCTCACCTCGTCACAGGTGAGCTAAAAACAGGTGAAAGTGTTAGTTAATAAGATGAGATAAAAATCAGTTTAAAAACAGGTCTGCTGTGTTGTTGACAAAATTGACATATCCCCTCAAAAACTAGTAGGTCTGTATCTTCTATTCCCTGGATCACTTCAGAGATAAGAAGGAAAATTCGCAGAAGGAATAAGATTCATGCAAAGGCAAAAAAGACGGGAAGTGGTAAACTCCGGACAAAATTTGAAAACTTGAGACGTGAAATCAAGACTGATATAAAAAAAAATCAGCATGATTTGTATGTGAATAACTTGGTGGGTGATGTAAAGGCAAATCCCAGAGACTTCTACAGATATATTAATAGCCAGAAGAAAGACAGGCAAGGTATCCCGCCCCTTAATAAAAGAGGAGGGGACGGGGTTGCTGAATCAGACTCTGAATGGGCAGAGGAACTAGTTGGTCAATTCAATGATGCGTTTAATAAAACTGAGTTCACGGAGGTTCCATTGACTGGAAGATCGGCCCCATTCATGAATAATATTGTTGTGACAGCGACAGGAGTGATCAAATTACGTCAAGGCTTAAACCCCAGTAAGGCCTTAGGACCTGATAAGATTCATCCTAGAGTCCTGAAGGAACTAGCAAATGAGTTAGGTCCAGTTTTTGCACACTTGTTTCAACAGTCTCTTGATCCGGGTGAATGGCTCTTAGCAAACATCTGTCCACTCTTCAAAAAAGGAGATAGGGCTTAAACCCCAGTAAGGCTTTAGGATCTGATACAGTCCTGAAGGAACTAGCTAATGAGTTAGGTCCAGTTTTTGCACACTTGTTTCAACAGTCTCTTGATGCAGGTGAAATCCCCAAAGAATGGCTCTTAGCAAACATCTGTCCACTCTTCAAAAAAGGAGATAGGGCTCTTGCCCATAATTAACGCCCTGTGTCTCTGACTTGTGTTCTGTGTAAATTGCTGGAATATATAGTCTGCTCAAACATCATGGCCCACTTGGACGAACATAAACTTTTGTCAGACAGACAACATGCATTTAGGAAAAGGCACAGTTGTGAAACTCAGCTAAGCACAGTTATTAATGACTGGGCAAAAATCTTGGACAAAGGGGGACAGGTGGACACATTTATTCTGGACTTCGAGAAGGCTTTTAACACCCCTCCTCATGAACTACTTAAATCAAAGTTATTTGGTTATGGAATTGGGGGAAAGACCCTCAAATGGATAGATTCCTTTCTTTGCTACAGAAAACAGCGGGTTGTTGTTAATGGCGAATCTTCGGAGTGGGCTCCAGTTTTGTCTGGAGCCCCGCAAGGGACCGTTCTTGGTCCACTTTTGTTCTCCCTGTACATCAATGATATTTCCACTGACATTGACTCAGAAATAAGACTGTTCGCATATGACTGTGTTTGTTACCGGGAAATTAGAGATACAGATGACTCATTGAAACTTCAGGCAGACATAGATAGATTAGGATGTTGGGCACGTAAATGGGGCACGAGATTTCAGCCAGTTAAATGCAATATTATGCAGATAACTAGGAAGAGATCTAATAAAGTTGAGGCTTCTTACACCTTAGCGGGAACGGTCCTCGAGAATGTGGACTCCATTAAATACCTTGGAGTGACAATCTCACACAACTTGAGATGGAATACTCATATTAGCAACATGTGTACTAAGGCAAATAGAACGCTTGGTTTCCTGAGGAGAAATCTTCATCAGTGCCCTCAGGATGTAAGAGGCAGCATATAAAGGTCTTGTTCGCCCAGTCTTGGAATATGGTAGTTGTATCTGGGACCCCAGTGGAGCAGTGATTTTTTTACCCCTGCGTCCTGCGTCCAGGACGCACAAATAGGACTGAGGACGCACGATCATAAAATATGTGCGTCCGTCGGACGCAAATATTTCATGGGCGAAAAATCCAACTTTCGTTTTCACTGCTGTAAATATCGGCGGAAGTGATAAAATACCGCACTTTTACCGAACCTTCAACTGCCCAACGAGTCACCGAAAAATCGATACAGGTACAATTTAATGATCCAACCACAAGACGAGAATCCCCTCCATCCAAAATGAGCCCAAACTTTCACACAAGCAAGTTCAATGCGAACATCAAAGTTTTCCGCAATCCAAATCGCCGCCCACAAACCAACTCTACCATTTTTCTGCATGTGATCGGTAAATGTGTCAAATGACGTCATCCGATGCCAGCATCCCCGCATGTGTTTAATGCCATTGTTTTATTTTAATGGGCTGTATCCCGTTCTTAAAAAAATGTTTGGAACCGGTAAAAAATATTTTCTCGATAGCTAAACGGTTTTGAAAGGAGGTGGATAGAAAACAGCGCTTTGCACAGCCCCCGAATTATCCCCAGCAGCTCCAACAACAGCGTTCGACTTTTCCCGCCAAGCCGGGTGTCTGCTATTTGGCGCCAAAACATAACCATTCACGATCTGTTTTTATAATGCATCTACCGTTATAATGCATCTACCGTCAGATGTAGCTAATTGTCTGAGGTGCGAGTAAATCATTTTCACATTGATTGTGGATTAAATTTTATGACTGGAGAATAAACGCAAATTAGAGACATAACTTGACCATATTTTCACACCTCGTTCAAGTTGGCTTATCGCCAGAAATGAAAGACACGCACCGCAGGGCAATCATGTTTACTTGGCAATTATATGACAGGGATTAACAATAGTGTCATAATTGAACTGTTATAAATATAGAGACGGTTTGTCGGTTTATTGTGATATACTTACCCTAGTTTTACTGTATTTTAAGGACTCAAAAGACTGACAGCTGTAGACGATTTTTTTTGCACTTGCCCGACCGGGCGTCCTAAGGTCAAAGTGCACCTGCCCGGCGCGATTTTGGGCTTGTACCGGGCGGCCGGGCAATGGATTTGTCAGCCCCTGAACCTAGATAGCTGGTATCCCAATCAGGGGAGGAAATGTTTGTCGATAATGTTGTGGTGCGCATTTATCGAAAACGAAAGTAGAAAACATTACGGAAAATAGACTAAAAAACGTACACTTTAGCAGGATATCTTTGGGCTAGTAAACAACACAAGTTGATGATTGATTCTGTTCATTGCAAATAATAGATACTAGACCGCATTATTTTTAACTGAATAATGGCATTTTATACTGAACCGATCTTTTTTGTACTTCCTTTTTTTCCCTCCAAATATTGGGACACATACTTTCAGATTTGGGACGATCAGTTTTTTGGTTGAGCGAGTCCCAGGACGCATAGTTGAAAATTTGTAAAAAAATCACTGGTGGAGTGGTCCTTAACGATGAAATTGAGAAAGTTCAGAATAGAGCTGCTAGATTTGTAACAGGCAATTACTGCTTTGAAACTGGGAGCATGACAGGAATACTTGGAAAAATAAAATGGGAGTCTCTCAAGAAAAGGAGAAAAGACAGTAGGCTAATCCTTTTATACAAAGGTCTAACGGGTGCTGCCAGCATTCCAACAGATGACCTTGTTCCCCCAGCTAGACACTGTAGAACAGTGATGTTTTTACAAATTTGCCATTATGAGTCCTGGGACCCACTGGGTCCAGAATTAATGCATCCCAGACCCAAACCAAGCATCCAACCCAGGACCCATTGTGAAACCTTCTTTTGCACCCTAGAGTAAGTCTTGTTATCTGGAATACATGAATTCTGGGTTGTAGCAATTCCTGATCATTGCCCGTTTTCAGTCTTTATTTAAACTTGTGTATATACCGTATTCAGGCGTGTATTACCCGGGTTTTTTTTCTCAAATTACAGGCCCAAGTTCAGGGTGCGGGTAACCCGCCCGAATTATTTTTAGGCCATTTTATTTTTACTTTTGTCAGCTGAAAATAGGATGCATCTCATGTTATGGTCTATCCTTTTACAATTCCCGACATAAATAACGTTTAATTGAATAATTGTCCACTCAATTTTACTTACACATGAGTAATATAACAATCTCCATTACTAAGCAAGCCCGATTTTTGTGAGTATTATTCCTAAACGCTGATTTTAAACGAAATAAACAAGCAAGTTCAATGCAAACATCGAATTCCGGCATCCAAACTGCGGCCCACAAACCACCTCTACTTTTTTCCTGCACGCGATCGGTAAATGACGTCATCCAGTGATTTTTTTACCCCTGCGTCCTGCGTCCAGGACGCACAAATTGGACTGAGGACGCACGATCATAAAATATGTGCGTCCGTCGGACGCAAATATTTCATGGGCGAAAAATCCAACTTTCGTTTTCACTGCCGTAAATATCGGCGGAAGTGATAAAATACCGCACTTTTACCGAACCTTCAACTGCCCAACGAGTCACCGAAAAATCGATACAGGTACAATTTAATGATCCAACCAAAAGACGAGAATCCCCTACATCCAAAATGAGCCCAAACTTTCACACAAGCACGTTCAATGCGAACATCAAAGTTTTCCGCTATCCAAATCGCCGCCCACAAACCAACTCTACCAGTTGTCTGCATGTGATCGGTAAATGTGTCATTGACGTCATCCGATGCCAGCAACCCCGCACGTGTTTAATGCCATTGTTTTATTTTAATGAGCTGTATACCGTTCTTAAAACATGTTTGGAACCGGTAAAAAATACTTTCTCGATAGCTAAACGGTTGTGAATGGTGGTGGATAGAAAACGGCGCTTTGCACAGCCCCGAATTATCCCCAGCAGCTCCAACAACAGCTTTCGACTTTTCCCGCCAAGCCGAGCGTCTGCTATTTGGCGCCAAAACATAACCATTCACGATCCGTTTTTATAATGCATACATGTACCGTTAGATGTAGCTAATTGTCTGAGGTGCGGGTAAATCATTTTCACATTGATTGTGGATTAAATTTTATGATTGGGGAATAAACGCAAATTAGAGACATAACTTGACCATATTTTCACACCTCGTTCAAGTTGGCTTATCGCCAGAAATGAAAGACACGCACCGCAGGGCAATCAAGCTTACTTGGCAATTATATGACAGGGATTAACATTAGTGTCATAATTGAACTGTTATAAATACACAGACAGTTTGACTCTGAATTGTCGACAAAGCCGGACAGTGCAGCACAATTATTGTGATTTACTTACTCTAGTTTTACTGTATTTAAGGACTAAAAAGACCGGGCGTCCTAAGGTCAAAGTGCACCTGCCCAGCGCGATTTGGGACTTGTACCTGGCGGCCGGGCAATGGGTTTGTCAGCCCCTGAACATAGATAGCTGGTTTCCCAATCAGGGGAGGAAACGTTTGTCGACAATGGTTCAGAATATTATCTCCATTGTGCATGAAGTAAATTTCACGCACATGTTGCGGTGCGCATTTATCGAAAACGAAAGTAGAAAACATTACGGAAAATAGACTAAAAAACGTACACTTTAGCAGGATTTCTTTGGGCTAGTAAACAACACGAGTTGTTGATTGATTCTGTTCATTGCAAATAATAGATACTAGACCGCATTATTTTTAACTAAGAATAATGGCATTTTATACTGAACCGATCTTTTTTGTACTTTCTTTTTTTCCCTCCAAATATTGGGACTCATACTTTCGGATTTGGGACGCACAGTTTTTTTGTTGAGCGAGTCCCAGGACGCATAGTTGAAAATTTGTAAAAAAATCACTGCGTCATCGGACCCCAGCAACCCCACACGTGTCTATTGTTTTATCTGAATGGGTCGTATCTCTCATAAAAAATTGTTTGGAAACGGTAAAGGTAAAAAATTCTCGATAGCAAAACGGTTGTGGAAAACAACGCTTTCCGTAAGCTCCGTGTCAATAACCAACAACAACATATAGATGTGTTAACACAAATTAAAGCGTTCAACTTTTCTCGCCAAGCGTCTGCTATTTGGCGCCAAAACATAACCATTCACGAGATGTAGCAACTCGACTTAGGAGCAATTAAATAATTTTCACATTGATTGCGGATTAAATTTAATGATTGGGGAATAAACGCAAACTAGAGACATAACTTGACCATATTTTCACACCTTATCGACACGCACCACAGGGTGGCAATTATATGACAGGGATTATAAGTAGTGTCATAATTGAACCGTTATAAATTATCAAACAGTTTTAATCCATATCAGACGTCTCGGGTTTTATCAAATATTGTACTTCAACACCGTTTTTGCATTCCGAAAACGAAATTAAGAGTTCATAAAGCAAGCGTACATTCATCCGAGAATTTTTATGCGTCCCAGGACCCGCCGACGATATTTTTATGCGTCCTTTGGCGAAATTATGCGTACAGGACGCACGCCTAAAAAAATCACTGTAGAAATCACCATTCGTTGGCGTTTCAGAGGGTAGGTATAATATGCGAAATCAAGTTGATTTCGCGAAATCAGCCCGATTTGGCGAAATCAACTCATAAAATCAACATTTTTAAAAACAGGCAAAAAATTGTTATTGCATATTATCTAGAATGTTATTATACATTTATGAGCCAAGTTTCATGAGAAAATTTGAATATTTAGTATGTATTTGATCGGAAATTCTATTCTGCCACTTGATTTCGCTGGTAATCACATGTGCGAAATCAACTCATTTTAGCGAAATCAATGTATAAAATAAATATTTCCCAAAACTGAATAAAACATATTGGGGCATATTATTAATAATTTTGTTAAACATTTATGAGGCAAGTTTCATGGTGAAATTTGAATGTTTAGTAAGTTTTTTGGGAGGAAAATCTATTCTGCCACTTGATTTCGCTGGAAATCACATGTGCGAAATCAACTCATTTTAGCGAAATCAATGTACAAAATAAAATATTTCCCAAAACTGAATAAAAATGCATATTGTTAAGACAGTTGATAAACATTTTAGGTCCAAATTTCACGAGAAAATATAAATATTTATCAGGAAAATATATTCTGTCACTTGATTTCGCTGATAAGCACATGGGCGAAATCAACTCCGAAATCAATGTGTAACAGCATTTGTTTTTCAAAAACGATTAAAAACTCGTTTTGCCTATTATTAAGAATGCTGGCAGTATACATTTATGATCCAAGTTTCATCTGAAAATATTATGGTCTGGAATAAAAGACGCATATCAAAATATTGCTAATTGATCAGTCAAACGAAATCAAATAGCAGGTGAAATCAACAGACTTACTCCAATATTTGTTATCTGCTTTTTTTCATCATCATCTTCATCATCGTCGTCCATGTCGTCGTCCTTCTCCTCCTTTAGCAAACTGATCAGACGCCGCATTCTGCATTCTGCGGCGTCTGATCTGGGACTGCACTGTTTGCCACGGTACCCCTTTAGAGATGTCAGATTGTATTTTCATCAAAATTTAAATGGAAAATGACTGAACTTTTAGCAAACAATGTGGGCTCTGATCAGACGCCGGATTCTGCGGCGTCTGATCTGGACCTGCACTGTTTGCCACGGTACCCCTTTCGGGGTTTCTGATACTAAATTGGTTAAATTGATTGTATTTTCATCAAAATTTGATTGGAAAATGACTAAACTTTTAGCAAACAATGTAGGCCCTGATCAGACGCCGCATTCTGTGGCGTATGATCTGGGCCTCGACTGTTTGCCACGGAACCCCTTTAGGGGTTTCTGATACTAAATTGGTTAAAATGATTGTATTGTCATCAAAATTTAATTGGAAAATGTCTGAACTTTTAGCAAAAAATGTAGGCCCTGACCAGACGCCGCATTCTGATCTGGGCCTGCGCTGTTTGCCACGGTACACATTTCGGGGTTTCTGATACTAAATTGGTTATATGATTATATTTCAATCAAAATTTAATTGGAAAATGGCTGAACTTTTAGCAAACAATGTAGGCCCTGATCAGACGCCGCATTCTGGTACTGCACTGTTTGCCACGGTACTTATTTTGCTATTAAGGCAATCATAATTAAATTTTAAAGACATCTTTCTGTACTTCACACAGCAGGGAAAGAGATTAACGAACACTCGCCAAGTAATTTAATCAAACTCCGGTTTACTGACTTTCACACGTTATTACCTGTGATTGTGTGAATAACAAACAGTTTATTCACTCCTGTCTATCTGTCCATCTATCTATCTAGCCGTCCGTCCATTCGTCCGTCAGTCAGTTCGTCCGTCTGTCTGTCCGACGATGCACCCGTCAAATTAGTGCTTATTTAATGCATTTTTATTAGAAATAATAATAATAATAATAAAAATAACAACAACAATTTGATAACGCATCCGTGATAAATAACACGGAAATACGCAGATTCAATTATATTGAACTTTTTTGCCACCTTACAAATGAAAATTTTCTGGCGAAAAATTCCGATATTCTTCATATTTGTGCTCTAAACTTAGATTGTGGGTACTCCTTCTGACTGGACCAGTGAGGCCGTTCTAACGAGTCATATTCTATGTTTCGAGCAAAAACTAGAAAAAAAAATTTACAGCCCTGTAAGCCCCAGTTTTTCTGTATACAAATGGGGTTTGAGGGGATCGAAATTATACAGGCGTGTTTTGGTGATGTATCGCCCGGTCTTTGGCTTAAACAGTATTTATTGAATGACAATACCATACATTAAACAATACAAACAAAATGAGAACAGGATTTGACAGAAAGCACTTTGGCTTATATTGGTCATCTCCTGTAAAGATAACGTTGAATATACTGCATCGTTGATGAATGGCTATACCAGAGAGAGAGAGAGAGAGAGAGAGATCAGGTTAAGATAGCAGGGGGGGGGGAAGAAAAGAAAAGAAACGGCCCGGTCTTTCTAATGATATTTTCCTTTATCTCTGCTTCTTGTTTGTTTTGGTGATATAACGCCCGAAACAAAAGCTAGAACTCAACATCAATATTTTCTCATAAAACAGTGGCTCATAAATGTAGAACAACATTCTTAACCTTTTTTGTATCAAATATAATCTTCCTCATTATATATAACAGGGGTACATTTCAAAATTTAGGGGTGTCAGGCTGTGTTTTCTTCTATTTTTCTTGCAAACAGTGTAGGCCCTGATCAGACGCCGCGTTCTGCTGCGGCGTCTGATCTGGACCTGCACTGTTTGCCATCTAGCCCATTAGGGGTTTCCGGTACTGAATGGGACAATACACATGTATAAAACGTTTTAGTTGGTTTTGGGGAAAAAGGTTATTTTATTATACATTGATTTCGCTAAAATGAGTAGATGCAAGAGAAATCACATGAGACTGCAAGAGAAATCATGTGACAGAATACATTTTCCTATCAAAAACCTACTAAATGTTCAAATTTCATCGTGAAACTTGGCTCACAAATGATTAACAATATTTTTAATAATATGCACCAATATGTTTTATTCAGTTTTGGGAAAATGGTATTTTATACATTGATTTCGCTAAAAGGAGTTGATTTCGCACATGCGATTGCCAGCGAAATCAAGTGGCAGAATACATTTTCCTATCAAAAACCTACTAAATGTTCAAATTTCATCGTGAAACTTGGCTCACAAATGATTAACAATATTTTTAATAATATGCCCCAATATGTTTTATTCAGTTTTGGGAAAATGGTATTTTATACATTGATTTCGCTAAAATGAGTTGATTTCGCACATGTGATTTCCAGCGAAATCAGGTGGCAGAATAGAATTTCCGATCAAATACATACTAAATATTCAAATTTTCTCATGGAACTTGGCTCATAAATGTATAATAACATTCTAGATAATATGCAATAACAATTTTTTGCCTGTTTTTAAAAATGTTGATTTTATGAGTTGATTTCGCTAAATCGGGCTGATTTCGCGAAATCAACTTGATTTCGCATATTATACCTACCGCGTTTCAGACCCTTAGCGCAAGAGCTGACATTTATAAAGAGTCGCTCTTCCCCAGAACCATTAGAGATTGGAATGCCCTTCCCGATTCGATTATTTCGACAGCTGAAGGTGCTGATGATTGTGTAGCTAAATTTACCTCTTTGGTTAGAGCTAGGGACTAACTTCCCACATCACAGGTCCTGGTGTATGAATGTCATTTGACGTGTCACCAGTAATAATAATAGAATCCGGAAGGGCATTCCAATCTCTAATGGTTCGTGGGAAGAACGATTCTTTATAAATATCCGTTCTTGCAGTAAGGGTCTGAAACGTCATTGAATGGTGCTTTCTACAGTGCCTAGTCGGGGGGACAAGGTCATCTGTTGGAATGCTGGCAGCACCCTTTAGACCTTTTAGATCTTTGGTTAGAGCTAGGGACTAACTTCCCATATCACAGGTCCTGGTGTATGAATGTCACTTGACGTGTCACCAGTAACAATTCTGATTCTGATTGTTGACAAGTCAAATGACATTCATACACCAGGGAGCCTTTGGAATACAAAATAACCCAAAAGGGTTGTGTTATTAAACCCAAACCTGGTGAATGAATGTCACTTGATGGGTCACCAGCTCATATACGGGAGAATGAACACCTGTGGTTTTTCCACACTTCCGAACCAAGGACCCTTTCAATGATAAGATACTCATCTGATTTTAAAACAGAAACTTCACAAGAAAGTGATGTTTTTCTTCTTTTTTTAACAAATATAAATCAGATGTAAGGTTTGAAGTTGCTCATATAACAATTTACCCAAATGGTCTGGCGATAAGGGCATCATTTTATTTTGTTGAGTGCTTTTCAAAAAGTGTGAATTGTTGGGAAATAGGTACAACGACAAGCCGAAAGCAAACGGGTCTACCTAAACACAGCAAAGACGGGCAAAGTGAGCCAAGATGCGCAAAGACACACTTTCTACTTACACAAAAGATGGTGGGCGGACGATTTGGCCAGTGGACAATTTGGCCTGGTGAATGAATGTCATTTGACGTGTCACCAGTAACAATTCTGATTCTGACAATTCGGCCTAGGACAATTTGGCCAGCCAAAAATATTGGGTAGGACGATTTGGACAGATTAATATAAGACCGGTTCAAATTGACAATTTAATATTTAGCGTTCGTTTCTAATATACACTATTGCTTGATGAAAATGTGGAAGGAATATTATAAAGATTTTAATAAATTAGAAAATTTTATTTTGTTTTCAAACTATAACCATAACTTTTGCTCACAAGACAATCTATTTATTTTAAATGAAACAAACAATCGTATCGGAAGATAAGGAGGTGTAACAAAGATAATTCAGGGATAAACTTTCTTATCTCCTATTAGAAGTATCTGTTGTGGGTACTTGTTAGAATCGACTTGGTGAGGCAACTTTTAACAAGTACCAACAACATATATTTATGATGTAAATATCCTTGTTTGGAGGTGTAACAAAGATAATTCAGGGATAAACTTCCTTATTTCCTATCAGGAGTATATGTTGTGGGCACTGCTAAGAGTTACCTCACCTGAGGCGATTATAATAACTATCTATCCATCTATCTTCTGATACTGCGTCGGTCACATTTGACCATTACCGCAGGTGTATATTACATACACTCCAGGTTTTGCAGGATGAAAGCCTACACAGTAATCATGTAATTACGGTTGGGATCTTTAACCTGCACAGGGGATGGTTCTCCCTGCACAGGGGTCCTCCAGTTAACGTCCCGATCCGAAGGACGGTGCACTTTATGACATTCATCCCTGCAAATGATGCCAATGGAGCGTGTTCAGTCACCGAAATTTTATCGCCGCTGCCGGGGATCGAACCCGGGACCGCTAGCATCAGAGGCAAGTGCACTAACCACTGAGCTATCACGCTCCACAACAAGAAGCCACAGCATATACTTCGGACAAGAAATAAGCGAGGTTATCTTTGTTACACCTCCTAAACGAGGGTTTTACGTCAAAAATATGTTGTGCGTTTCCAAACATTATACATAGCTCCCAAGTAAGGAGGTAAAACAAGGATTATTACATCATACATAACAACATAAAATTATGTTGTTGGTACTGAAAGAGTTACCTCATGCAAGTAGCCACAATATATATTTCTGACAAGAAATTTGTTTGTTCGATTTGAGGTTTAACCTCCCTGTCAACACTGTAAATATGTTCTAGAAAGGGTTATCCTTTGGAAGCAAGGAATACACCACAGAACTGGAAAATATGGAGTGTACATGTTTTCTGGGCCAGACTAGCTAGTTTCGGCCATTTAGGCCTCATCGGTGACCCTCAGATATTTTCAAAATTCCACAATGGAATCAATGATCCCAAAGGACAAGAAATTATAAACTACACTATGATGTAGGGCAGGGAGGCGTCTAGGTGGGGGTGTATGGAGGCTATGTATGTGTGCTAGGTTGGGGCTCAATGTTTCTACCTAGTCATAACGTTTGAGAACAGCCTGGATCTGGTTTGGGCAAGATTCATTAGGATTTTTTTATACAATTTAATGTTATGTATCTTCCTCCTCCTCCTCATTTATGCGAAAATCTCCGAAGCGGCCACATCGAGTAGCATTTCAGGACAAATTGATATGTTTTCTTTTTAACACTTGCCAAATTTGTTCCAAACAGTTCAAAAGGGGAGACAACATGCGTCGACACGTTACAACCGTTCATGGGGACTTTAAAGATGATGACACGATAGATGATAGTGAGAGTCGAGAAACCTTAGAAGAGGAAGAAGGCGACGATAAAAATGCTGACGATGACACGAGTTTACAGGATTATCGGAACCCGAATTTTATGGTGACTTAGTATATAAATTCAGAACAAAATATATAACCGCAATGACTTTAGCACCCAATTTCGTAAAATCATTCTTCGATATAAAAAGATTGGGTACAACAGGGATATTATACGACAGACTGCATGCATGGTAGTTAACCCAATCACGGTTGGCAACTTTGCTTCCCTCTTTAATTGCACGCCGGTGGATCAGGCCTCAGATTCTATGACGGTACCAGCGTAAAGGCTTATTGAGAATTAGAAAGATCTAATTCAAGGTAATGTTGGTTGGTGCCTGATGCTCTGTCTCTGGTCGGGCCCATCGGAGTCTAACTGTTGGTTTTCTTTTGCTCCAGCATTTCAGTGGTTTCTTGCTGTCGAGTCCTCACCGTTGTCTCACCTCTGTGGTTCTTTGATTATTTGTGTTCACGGAGATGTTGCAATGATGAAGTAGGACGCCTTCATGCGGACTGAACAAATTATTTGTCTAAATCGCTGCGGAAGTAAGGGCGAGGATTGTGGCCACGTAAAATCGATTTAAGCCCCCCAGTGGAAATCTTTCCACTGACCGTTCCAAGGCGGTTCTTCTGTGGCGATTTATTTATGTTGTTGTTTGTTACTTACTGTGTGTATCACTGTTGTTTTTTAATTTTGGATGGCCATATGGCCATTTTGTGGGAAAGTAACTGTCCTTATGGCCTTCCTTTGTTTAGGTTTCCATTATGGTCTGGTCGCTTAATGTTTGTATTTCTTTCCCTTTGGTGTCTTTGATGGGTGGAGTAAGTTAATTGTATCGATTCCTGATCTTTGTTTTACTTCTACTTTACACGGATGGGGAGGAGGAAATGGAGGAGGAGGCGGAGGAGGAGGGTGAGGAGGAGGCAATTGAAGACAGTAAAGAAGAGATTCAGATGACTCTAGGCGTTTATTGATTGAGGAGGTGTTAGAGCGTTGCCAGTCAGAGTTTAATGAAAGAGTCGCTAAGTACATGCTGCACAAAGGGAAAGACCAAGAGGCAGCTAGGAAGAAAGTCTACGACATTATGTTACCCACGTACAGAAAAGTGCTGGCGGACGTTTTTGTCAACGAAATGTTGTGGTTTGAAGCCATGAAAAATGATCGTACTTAACTTACTGTTAAAAATACGGTATCCTATTTGAAACTTTACGACGATTACGACACCCAGGAAGCTTGGAAATCTGCCGTCAACAAACGCAAATTTTTGTTTGACAGAGTCTTAAAAGAATACGACCCGCCAGAAGTATCAGATACCAGGGATTATGATAGAAAATTTTGAAAAACAAGGAAAAACAGCGAAAAAAAAAAAAAAAAAAAAAAAAACAATTCACAGGAAGGTAGAGGAAGCGACAGATTAAAAGTCAACTTAGTGAGCCCATCGGAAGCGATCGCATTGAGAGCTAAGGAGGAGTTATTATGGAAGGCAGAAAACGTGGATTCGATGATTTTACGCCGGAAGACACAGCTGTGATAGAAAAGATGAAAAAACAAAGAAGCCGAACACCCTGGACAATTGTACAGAATGTGTAAAAACCTGTGAAACTGGACTCGACATAAAATATGTCACTTTAATATATTGTCAAATATGTACATGTACTATGTTGTTTTTTCCTGCTTTTGGAAAACCCAATAAAGTAAAAATCAATGTTTCGTCTTATTTGATATTTCTTTCCGATATCTGGTCAATATTCTATGTTCGTCCTTGCCTCATTAATTTCTTCTTGACGTTATGACCGTATGGCATGGTGCATTTTTTTTCACATCTCCAAAATGGCTACTTTTCTGATTAAAATATGCGATATTGTTCTTATAAATACTACAAACATAGGTTGTGGGTTCTCGTTAGAACCGCCTCATTGAGGCGGTTCTAACGAGTACCCACAACATATGTCTTGGGGTTAAAATAAGAACAATAATGTTTACCCCCTTAAACCCCAGTTTTCTCTATATAAAGTGGGGTTTAGGGGTTGTTCATTTCACGGACTTGTTCACGTGATGAACAGTCATGTTGTGTTATTGTAACTTTTTAAAACATTTGCTATATGTGCAGTTGTTGAACAGAAACCCCAGTGCCCAAGTGACAGAATATCGTCTGCTCAATACTTTCACTTGTGTATTTTCTAAGTATTGACAAAAGTCGCCTATACACATATTATAATAATTCACAATTTTACAAGGTCATATAATTTACTACACCTTTGTGCTTAGTTAACTTATCAATGACAAAAAGTATAATAGGGTGGGACATTTCAATGTGAATAAAAATCAAAAATGAAATCAGATACTATTGTATCGTGTAATTGATGTGTTAAGGAGGCAAAGGGCAACAAGCCCAAACTCGTTCCCCGCTTCTGACGTTAAAACAATAAACGCGGCTATAGTGTATCCGGCAGTCATAAGAGTAGTATAGTATAAACAGATTTTATTGCATCATAAATCAAGCAACAGGGTCGGGCCACAAGTTCTGCCAACATTAGTTACGGCCCTCCCCAACAAAACAGTATTACAGTAATATATACATGCACATGATAGTGGCAAATACAGAGACATTTTGAATACTTCTTATGGAGTGATATAACAAATAAACATACATCACATTTTCCAAAGATGATGAGAAAAAGAAAAAATGGTGAGAAAAAAAATGTATAATGAATAATTAAATAAAGAAAAAACAGTGTGATAAAAATAATAAAGTGAAAATGGAATGAGATGTCATGCTGGCCTAAGTGAGCAGCAGCCTAGTTGGCGAACCTTCTAGTATCCTTAATAAATGTTTGTACGGCTGTAAAGATGAGAGTGTTATCTTCTATCGACAGACTAACATCTCCAAATAAAAGAATATTAATATTGAGTGGATGAAAAGCTCTGGTTGATTGGAAAAGAATTACTCTTTCGTTAGTGTAATGTGAACAGTGAAAAAAATAATGAACAGCATCTTCGGCTTCGTCAGAGCAACTACAAGTGAAATTAGGTGATAAGTGATTAATATATAAGTCAAGACGTAAATTACTACAATTATTTCTAATTCTTGCGTGTAAAGTAGACACATATCCTTAAAACTTGCCAGAGACGGTGAATTACGCAATTCGACGTCAAGAAAATTCCATGCTAAAATTGAGGATGGAATACAAGATTTGCGAGAGATTTCAGTCCTGCAGAAAGGAGCGGTAACATCTGCTTGGTTTCGGAGATTGTATGCATTTGCTTCTCCCACTAAAGGGGGAATTAGATCGGATATATATGTAGGAACTAACCCGTTTATTGATTTATACATAAATACAAGTTTTTGGTGTCTGCGACGTTCCAAAAGTGACACCCAGCCACATTCTCTGTACAGGTTGTCCAGAGAAACTGATCTGGTTAAGCCTGTAACTATGCGGGCAGCTTCATTCTGAAGTTTTTGAAGCGAGTTAATTTCCTCTACAGTACAGCTATCCCACACAACACATGAATATTCGATAATAGGCAACAAGTACGATAAATAAATTTGATTTAATGCAACACGACTAAATGTATATTTCAGTTTCCTCATTATGCCAATAACTTTTGATGCACTGTTTTTAATATTCTCAATATGGGAATGCCATTTACCGTTACTACTGAAGGTTAGACCTAAATGTTTATGATCTGTAACAAATTTTACGGGAGTTCCATCAAATATTATATTAGGAAGTGATTCAATAAGTTTTAAAGTGAAAATCATTGCTTCTGTTTTAAATGGATTAAATTTTATCAACCACTGAGATGCCCAATTTACTAACATTCGCAAATCATGGTTAATGATACCCTCAATGTCATTTAGAGTAGCTGCAGCGCAGAATAGGGAGCTATCGTCTGCAAATAATCTAGTAAGGCTAAGCAGAGAATCAGATATATCATTGATGTAAACTAAAAATAAAAGGGGGCCTAGAACAGACCCTTGAGGAACGCCGGCATTTACTCTCCTTAAGGTTGAAGAACTGTTTCTTATAACGACTTTTTGCTTCCTATCATTGAGATAGTCAGTAATCCAATCCAATAATTCACCGTCTATGTCATTTTGTTTTAATTTAAAAACTAGTCCCTTATGCCACACTCTGTCGAAAGCTTTAGAAACGTCTAAGAAAACCATACATGAGAATTGGTTTTTATCAAAAGTCTGGCAGATGTGATGATAGATGTCTATAAGTTGAAAGGTTGTTGAATGATTGGGTAAAAAACCAGATTGGTATTTATAAAGTAAATTATTTTCATGTAAAAAGTTATAAATGTGTTTAAAAGCTATTCTTTCTTGTAGTTTACCAACGTTACTTAAGAGAGAAACAGGTCGAAATGACGAAGGATCAGAATTATCTCCCTTTTTGGGTAAAGGTATAACATTTGAATATTTATAGATCTCTGCAAACTTGCCTTCTCTGAAAGATCTATTAAAGAGTGTACACAGAGGCACAGATACTTCATTTGCTACAGATTTTAGCATTTTGGTACTAATACCATCTGGCCCTGTAGCCTTGTTTGGATTTAAAATTTCAATCAAAGATGCTACCTCTTGTGGTGTACATGCAATGCTTGATACCCGACTTTGGCATTTATATTCAAAATCAGGCAAGTCGACGTTTTCATCATTGACTGTGGAGATAGATGTAAAATATTCGTTTAATAATTCTGCTTTATAAGAGTAAATACAGTATTGCTCTAGGGTTCGAAAAAAGGTCAACGCCCACCGCCCGCCGCATGCTTAAACCCCAGACAGGGGATCAGAAGGGGTAATGACCGAAGTTGCGCTTAGAAGGTGCATGGACAATATAGCAAACGAAAGCGCGCGAAAAAATGGCGCGTTTTTCCCCCAAATAAATTCGACCGCGATTAAAGTGGCGCGTTATGACGTCATCCAAGATGGCTGACAGGACGTGACGACGGTTTAAGATGGCAGTCGGATGTACGTCATTTAAGATGGCCGACCGGATGTCACGTGGTTCAAGATGGCCGCCGGATATGACGTCAGAGAGTGGAATCTAGTCCTGAGGACTAGATTTGCCCCCCCCCCCCCCCCCTGTTTCATACCACTGCCGGAACGACAGGCAAACACGCTACCGTGTCGCTATAAAAGCCGGGATGTACCGCAAGGTAGTACAAGTGTGCTATATACCTATACCCTTTGACATAAGTATTAGAATTTTAATCGGTGCCTGATGCTGTCTCTGTTTGGGACCATCGGAGTCTAACTTTTGGTTTTCTTTTGCTCCAGCATTTCAGTGGTGTCTTGCTATCGAGCTGTCACCTTGTTTCATCTCTGTGGTTGATTGATTTTAGTGTTCACGGAGATGTTGCACTGATGAGTTAGGAGGCCTTCATGCGGACTGAACGAATTATTTGTCTAAATCGCGACGGAAGTAAGGGAGCGTGATAGCTCAGTGGTTAATGCACTTTCCTCTGATGCTAGAGGTTCCGGGTTCGATCCCCGGCAGCGGCGATAAAATTTCGGTGTCTGAACACGTTCCATTGGCATCATTAGCAGGGATGAATGTCATAAAGTGCACCGTCCTTCGGATCGGGACGTTAACTGGAGGCCCCCAGTGTAGGGAGAGTTAAAGATCCCTACCGTAATTACATGATTACTGTATAGGCTTTCATTCTGCAAACCTCGAGTGTGTGTAATGTACACTTGCCGTAATGGTCAAATGTGACCGACGCAGTATCAGTAGAAAGAAAGAAATAGCGAGGATTGTGGCCACGTAAAATCGATTTAAGCCCCCTCCCTCCCCTGTCCAAGTGGAATTCGTTCCACTGACCATTCTAAGGCGGCTCTTCTGTCGTGGTTTATTTTGTTAAGGCTTGTCTTTGAGTGTGTGTGTCGCTTATATTGTTTTTGCTTTGGATAGTCAATTGGCCATTTTGTGGGAAAGTAACTGTCCTTTTGGCTTTCCGCTAGTGATGTTTCCATTAGAGTCTAGTTGTTTCATGTTTGTGTTTCTTTCCCTTGGTGTCTCTGATGGGAGCTGTCGGTTTATTTTATCGATTCCATATATATATATATAGAAAATCAAAAAGTCCGATATCGCCACAATAATATATTTTTTACCAAGCTTCTACTGCAGTTTCACTGTTTTGACAGATTTTCAAGAAGACATAAATATTTGCATGGCAACGATACGTAACGTCGTTACTTCCGGCGTTACTTGTGACGTAAGTAACGTTACGTTGGGATTGTTAAAATATCGATACTGTTTTTGGTCAATTTTGACCATGAATAACAGGTTTGGGTGTGGCACAAAACATTTTCAATCCCCATCCCCCAAAAAGAGCTTTGTGACACAGCCACCAGCAGATTAAAACTATTTACAAGAAGTCATCAGGGGAAGGAATCCATGCCTATCCCCTGCCCAATCCTAGGATACTATATTTTGGCCTTAAACCAATCAACTGTCTCAGAAGAGACAGCTTCGATTGTAAGGCCATTCCAAGTTGCAATTGTCCTGGGCAAAAAAGAACTCTTAAAACCATCCGTGTAAGCATTAGGACGGTGATACTGAAATGGATGGGACCTGGTTCTCGCCGACTTGTAACCTGTTTGGTCTGTTTTGTCCCTTTTACTAATTCTGTTAACATGCCTATGGACTAGCTATTCATGACATGGCGAGAGGAAACACTGCGTAATCTCATCAAGACCTATATACTGAGCCGGTCATATTTGGCCATTACCCCAGTTTGGCCATTACCTCAGTTGACCTGTTTTGTTTCTTTTATTAGTTCAGTTAACTCTTTCAAATGGTTGTTCCTGTTTGCATACATGGACAACCTTTTGCATGAGCTTTCTCTTGCTTTAACTACAAAAAGCGATGAATTGCTCTCAAATAGTTCATTTGCCGATATACATGCATTCTAAATTGTGATATTATATTGTTATATATTGTTATGTATTATTGTTTGTTACATGTGGTGAACACCCTCTTTGTAGATGGTATGCCGAATAAAAATATTCTATTCTATTCAGTTAACATGCCTATGAACTCGCTATTCATGCCATGGCAAGAATAAACACTGCATGATTTATAGAATTGGCACCCTTTTAGGCCTGGTACATACAACGTGAAGGATTGTCTAAGGACGTTTCACCAGTAAACAACTCTGATTCTGATGTGGAGGGTTATGTTCGGGGGTGTCCGGGGAGGATTTTGTTCGCTCTTGCAACAAGAGGGGATTATTTGTCTGGGGCGTGGGAATTATGTCCGGATACGTACGGTAACCGTTTGAGGAAGAGGGGCTGATTGTTCCGTTTTTTGTTGTGCTCGTTCCCAGTGAATTTTTCTTCGTGCCAAGGGTGGGCTACGTCGTGATTGCCCGGCTTTGTTTTCTTTTCGGTGTTTAGTCGCTTCCGGAGTTTGAATAAACGAGTGAATAAGAAAATAAAAGAATATAATGAATTTACTAATATTCTGCGATGTACAGCAAGTTTATATACAGATTTTAACAATAGGTTTGTTCTGATTGAAGTAGCATATCTGAAAAATTATCTCAGCCTCCGGAGTGATTCGAACCCAGGGCGTTAAAATCCAGTTGGTATTCTACAGTTAGGCTGGGATGACAAAAAGTACAAGAAAATCCAGTTGGTATTCTACAGTTAGGCTGGGATGACAAAAAGTACAAGAAAACAAGCTCTGACATCATCCAAGTTATGTCAGATTTACAAAGGAATGGGACAGAAGTAAAGATTCAGTGGAGTCCAGGGCATGCAGATATAAGAGGGAATGAGATAGCGGATAGGCTTGCCAAGGAGGCTGCAAAAGAAGCAGAGGAAATGCCAGAAGATATAGAAGATGCAACACAGGCACAAATACAACATGCAGCAAGAGAAGCAGTCATGGGGAAATGGCAACGAAGATGGGAAATATCGGAAAAAGGCAGAAATTTGCATCAATACCATCAAGTAGTCAAACTGAAGAAAATCAGTTTCAAGGGCACAAGAAATCAGAGGGTGATATTGCAATTGCAGAGTGGTTACTGCAGACTCAAAGACTACCTCCACTCTATTGGTGTGGTTGATGATCCCTCTTGTGCTTGCGGTGAGAGAGAAACAGTAGACCATTTCCTCCTTGATTGTGAACTCTATGATGCTCAGAGAGAAATTATGAGGCAAGAGCTCTTATTAAACTTGGGTACAAGTGCCCTTGACTTGAATAATTTCTTTGACGAAAACCAAAACAAAGATGATGAAGAACCAAAAATTCACCGTGAAGACATCTATTTCATATCATCAACAAACAGATTTTAAATTTAACTGGGGGGGGGGGGGGGGTGATGCTAGGACATTTCAAGGTAATGGGGTTGTTTGGCGTAAGAGTGATGCAATCATTATTTCTTCTGAAGGACAGGAAGTGGCCGATACGGCTGTACCTGGCCTGACGATATACATACATATGATACATTCATCATACATTATGGGAATGGGTGTGGTTCACATTCAATTACTTCATCTATCTTGATATATTGAAATCATCATTTGTTTTCATGGTTATAGCTGGAGGACAGGAAGTGGCCGACACGGCTGTACCTGGCCTTCCAAAAAAAAAAAAAAAAAAAAAAAAAATCATCAAACATTATGGGAATGAGTGTGGTTCATGTTTTCATTGTTATATCTGGAGGACAGGAAGTGGCCGACACGGCTGTACCTGGCCTTCAAAATTCATCAAACATTTTGGGAATGATTGTGGTTCATGTTTTCATGGTTATATCTGGAGGACAGGAAGTGGCCGACACGGCTGTACCTGGCCTTCAAAATTCATCAAACATTATGGGAATGAGTGTGGTCCATGTTTTCATGGTTATATATGGAGGACAGGAAGTGGCCGACACGGCTGTACCTGGCCTTCAAAATTCATTAAACATGGGAATGAGTGTGGTTCATGTTTTCATGGTTATATCTGGAGGACAGGAAGTGGCCGACACTGCTGTACCTGGCCTTCAAAATTCATTAAACATTATGGGAATGAGTGTGGTTCACATTTAATGAAGTACTACATATTCTCTGATGTATTGTAATCATTATCTATATTCATGGTTATATCTGAACGGCGGGAAGTGGCCGACACGGCTGTACCTGGTCTGAGGATATACATAAATTTATCATACATTATGGGACTGAGTGTGGTTGACCTTTAATTACTACATATTCTTTGATATATATATCAATCATTATTTTTGGGGCACTCGGTTGGTTTTTCTTTACAGATTGTTCTCCTCAGATGCAGTGGTATCTGGTGGGGTGGTTGCCCGTGGGTCCTGGGGTGGGTGCGGATGCAGCGGAGTCAAAGAAATCTGGAAATGTGATTCATTCTGCAGGTGGTGCGGTTGGAGTGTGTTTGGGCGTCGGCCTTTTGTGGCCACTGCCGATATCAAGCCCAGGACCTATGGTGTCTGGGGCAAGTGGATTAACCAATGAGTTATCACGCTCCTTTAATCATCGGTCGAGGCACTAGACTGGATTTTTTTTTTTTTTTTTTTCTCCTACTACAGTGGTGCCTGGTGCCGGGATGATTATTGCTGCAGCCCATGGATGGACCAGATTAAGCGGAGTCAAGAGGATCTAAAAATATGACATGTTTAAATGAGTCTCTCTTAAACATTAAAATATTGGTTTCTTTGTAGGATAGAGGAATGAAGTAGCACGCCATCATAAATCGCCTTATTTGGAGTGCATAACTGACCGGTCTGGCTGGCCCGAACCTTTTGGCCTGGTGTTTGACTCGCTTGCTTTTTGCCCCAGGGTCGTGGGCTCGGTCCCCGGTCGGGGCACTTGGTGTTTTTCTTTACAATTTTTCTCCTCAGTTTGCAGTGGTGCCGGGATGGTTACTGATGAAGCCCAGGAGAGGTGCAGATGCAGCAGAGTCAAATGAAGCTGGAAATGTCAGGTCAGGTCAGGTTCGTTCCTGCTACTAGTAACATGTAATCTAGTACAACCTGTTGCATGCGGGCAGATGGGACTCGTTACCTCGGGAGAGCAACCCATCTAGGAGTTGCTAGATCTCTAAACAAAGCTAGCTTGGGTAGGTGGAACCCATAGCCTTGGTTGGCAATCCACCTAGGGGTTAGGCCCTTAAACAAAACCTAGCCTGGGTAGATGGAACCCACAGCTTTGGTTGGCAATCCATCTAGGAGATGCTAGACCTCCACACAAAACTAGCTCGGGTAGGTGGAACTCGTAGCCTTGATTGGCAACCCACCTAGGGGTTATAGGTCCTTAAACAAAACCTAGCCTGGGCAGATAGAGCCCATAGCCTTAGTTGGCAATTCCTCCTAGGAGCTGGTAGGTCTCTGAACGAAATCTGGCTTGTCACATTCACTTTTCTGGAGAGCCTGTGAGTTGTCAGAAACTTGAATGTGCTAAGCTATATATCCTGGCAATCCTTCTAGGAGTTGGTAGGTCTCCGAACAAAACCTGGTTTGTCACACTCATTTATCTGAAGAGCCCGTGAGTTGTCAGATACTTGAGTGTGCTAAGCCATATATAACGACCTCCAGGGTCCTGGGTATGACGTAAAAATGCATCCAGCTGTGACACTCTAAATGAGTGTGGGAATGTGAGGTTGCCCATTATCACAGTTGCCTCCCCACCTTCAGGGTTATGAGGCTGCCACAACCTGGGTGGCAGAGCTAGGCAGCAACCATCTACAGACCGATGGCTTGGTGTACTAGCTACTGTGGTTTGGCGGATGATCCTTGCTGTACAAGGACAACGGTAAAGCACACCTGCCCTAGTGAGTTGGGAACGGCGGCTTGCTCAGGTGCCGTAAAAGAATTGAGTAGGGACGTTAGCCAGGACAGGCGGTCCTGTAAACTACAACCGTCAAAACATATCATGGCAGCTACAAATTCAGAATCAAGGTTAGGCGGTGCCAACAGACAACAAAGCTCTGTTGGTGACGTCTCCGGCTTGGCCTCCTCTCAGGTGTGGGAGGCAGGGTCGGGCCATTGTGGCGAATCAAGCAAGCGCCTGAGGAAATTCAGGGTGGGAACACTCAATGTCAACACCCTGAGAGGAAGAGTTTGCGAGGTAGTGGAAACACTATCCCGCAGAAAAGTGGATGTCTGTTGTGTCCAGGAGACCAGATACCGTGGTGGAAACTGCCGCACGATCAAGGGCAAGGACACCAAGTATAAGCTCTACTGGTCTGGAAACGATAAAGGCACTGCTGGTGTAGGAGTGTTTGTGGCAGAAGAGTGGATAGAGAAAGTTTTTGAAGTGCAAAGAGTCTCAGACAGAATCATCATGGTGAAGCTTGTAGTTGGCCAGTGCGTGGTTACCCTTCTGTCTGTGTATGCCCCACAGAGTGGTTTAAGTGCTGAAGTCAAGGACTTGTTCTTTGACCAACTGCGTGCTGTGACTGCCAGGATCCCAGGATCCGAACTCCTGATCCCATGCGGAGATTGGAATGGCCACGTAGGCCATGCAGGCACTGGATACAAGGAAGTGCATGGTGGGATCGGGTATGGTAGACCTGAACCAGATGTTGAGGGTGAGAGGATTCTAGAGTATGCCCTGGCATTTGACCTGCTTCTTGGAAACACATGTTTCAAGAAACGTGACAGTCATCTTATCACATACAAGTCAGGAAGCGCAGCGACGCAGATAGATTTCATCCTTTACCGCAGGACAATGCGCAAACTTGTCACAGATGTGAAAGTGATCCCTGGAGAGGAAGTAGCCCTGCAACATCAGCTACTCATATGCGACATGAGGATTGATGTGCCACCAAAACCCAAGCGCAAGTTCACCCCCAGACTAAAAGTTTGGAAGCTGAAAGAATCTCAGACAAGAAATCATTTCCAGGAGGTTTTCAGCCAGCATGTGAGTGCTTCGGCAGGTGTAGCAGATGCTACCACTGAGGATATATGGAACAGCATCAAGACCGGTCTGCTCAAGACAACTGAAGAGGTGTGTGGCACAACTCGGCCCCACCGCTGGCGTCGCGAAACCTGGTGGTGGAATGAGGATGTTAATAAGGTCATAGCAGCCAAGCGGCAAGCCTTTAAAGCTTGGAAGACTGGTAAGGGCACCCGTGCATCATATCTTGCGGCCAAACGCATAGCCAGACGTGCGGTGCACCATGCTCGCCAAGAAGCTGAGAAGGAGATCTACAAGAATATTGACCCTAAGTCCTCAGAAGTATACCGCCTTTCTAACCAGATGAGAAGAGAGAATGCCGAGGTTGTAGGTGACAAACCAGTAAAGAATGATGCAGGGGAGATGTCAATGAGTGATGACTCAAAGCAGAGGGCCTGGTTAGAACACTACCAAAGGCTACTCAATGTTGAGTTCGACTGGGACCCAGACCACCTGTCTGATGAACCACCAGTGGAAGGGCCACCCATCCCAATCACTATTGATATGGTTAAGAAGGCTATCTCTCAGATGAAGACTGGCAAAGCACCTGGTCCCTCTGGCATAGTGGTGGAGATGATAAGAGCTGCAGGTGATGCGGGTGCCTCGATGATCCGTGACCTTGCAGCTGCAATCATCAGTGATGGGAAGGTACCCTCTGACTGGGAACAGAGTTTCATTGTCTGTCTCTACAAGGGCAAGGGCGATGCATTGGAACGGGGCAACTACCGTGGTCTCAAGCTGACAGAACAGGTCATGAAAGTCCTGGAGAGGATTGTGGATGGCCTCATTAGGCAGTTGGTGTCCATCGACGATTCCCAGTTTGGCTTCGTCCCAGGAAGAGGCACAACAGATGCAATTTTTGTTGTCCGACAGCTGCAAGAGAAGTATCTGGCGGCCAACAAGAGACTCTACATGGCTTTTGTAGACCTGGAGAAGGCATTTGATCGAGTGCCTCGGAAAGTCATCTGGTGGGCACTAAGAAAACTTGGAGTGGACGAGTGGATTGTGAAACTGGTCCAAGGGATGTACGCAAATGCTCGGAGCCGTGTCCGCGTCGGTGATGGTTACAGTGAAGAATTCGAGGTGAAGGTGGGTGTTCATCAAGGCTCTGTTCTCAGCCCACTGCTTTTCATCATTGTGCTTGAAGCCTTGTCATGCGAGTTCCGCTCTGGAGTCCCCTGGGAGGACCTGTATGCTGATGACCTTGTCATCATAGCTGAATCCCTTGAGGAATGTGTCAGGAGGCTCTTAACTTGGAAAGAGGCAATGGAGGCGAAAGGGCTGGGAGTGAATGCAGGAAAGACAAAGATCATGATCTGTGGTACAGGTCTGGACCTCTTGCAGAGTACAGGCCAGTTCCCATGCGCTGTATGTCGCACTGGAGTTGGCAGCAACAGTATCTTTTGTAATGGCTGCAAGTTCTGGGTGCACAAGAAATGCAGTGGGCTCAAACGCTTGATAGAGGACCCTGAGTACAGGTGTACACGGTGCCAAGGAACTGCACGCCCCTTAGATGGCAGACCACAGAGGGAAGTTCAAGTCGGATCAGACAAGCTGGAGGTTGTAGCTTCCTTCTGCTACCTAGGTGATATGCTCTCTGCAGGGGGTGGTTGCGACCTTTCAACTACATCACGTGTGAAAACAGCCTGGAAGAAATTCAAGGAGTTGCTACCAGTTCTCTCTTCCCGCCACCTCTCGTTCAAGACACGTGGCCGTGTGTATAGCTCTTGTGTGCGGAGCGCAATTCTCCATGCCAGTGAGACATGGCCATTGACAAAGCCAAACCTCCAACGTCTGCAGCGAAATGACAGGGCAATGATCAGACAGATCTGCAATGTCAAGCCACAGGACACTGTCACCATCAGGTCCAGTGAGTTACTGGAGCGTCTTGGCATTGAGGACCTGGACCTCATCCTGAAAGAGAGAAGACTTCGCTGGTATGGACATGTGGAACGCTCCAACGGTGCAATCAAGACTGCCTGTGACATACAGGTAAGTGGAAAGCGGGGGCCAGGAAGGCCCAAGATGACCTGGAAGCAGCTAACAGAAAGAGATTGCAGAGAATGGAAGCTCTCTGCTATCGATCCTCATGATAGACAAGCCTGGAGATCTGGTGTAAGATCTGCCATGCGTGCAGCAAGCCAGCTACCTGGAAGGGGGCCCACTTATGTGGACGTTGCCCCTGTACCTGCACGTTAATCAAAAATCCGTTGATGATGATGATGATGAAATGTGATATGATTACATGAGTATCCCCTGAACATTTGAAAATAATAATAATGATAATAATAATAATTGTCTCTTTGTAGGATGGAGTGCAACAATAAATATGTATTTAGAGTGCATGATTAATGGTCTCATCTATATCTTAACCCTGTTGATTGCTGTTTATGTCTGATTTTCATCATGTTGGGTGAAAGAGGGAGGGAAAAAAAAAAAAAAAAAAAATAATAATCCTCTATACTATGAGTTATTACGCAGACACTACTTGTGAAAGATTATACTTGTGAGTTATCTCGGCCAGTAGAAGGCTTTGAAATGAAATGAAATGAAATTCGACACAACAGCCTAAATGGGTGGGTTGTTTTGGTCGTGGACGTTTCAGCCAGATTTTAATAGATGGCATGGTGAGAGGAAACACTGAAAAAGAATGGAGCGTGCTTAACAGTCAATCAATCACTTGCCCAGGGCACTGTACCAGATGATTTACCAGGAAATTATAGTCCTGTACAACAAGACCCTACTGACGTTCAATCACTCCGTAGGGTCTTGTGTCCTTCCATACAAAAACTGGAAATTCTGAAAATTTCACCAATATTCAATATTGGTGGCATGTTCAATAAAAAGGATATGATCATATGATGAATAACATACAAATCTTACGTTTGGCAAAGCAGCTTTCTTGTTTTTAACCTGTAAGTGCATGTAAACGTTAACTTTTCACAAAACGCGACTCTGTACAGGGTCGCCGATGTAAACAATATGGCCGTTCATTTCCGTAATTTGTCCGGCGAATCCCGGTGATGATCGTAAAGGCAAAGATAAAACCCAGTACTTGATTCTCCGTACCGCGTATGAGAATAGAATAGAATTGTTTATTTCACCAATTATGACACTCGCGGGTAAATAAAAACTACATGCAATGAGAATTTATTGTCTGTCTGCTTGGAATACTCGGAGGGGGCAATATTAAATGTGTTTGACCTTGTTGCTGCGAATCTGCAGTTTCTAGAACTGAAAATGAAGTAATTTACTGATATGAACTTAGGCACAGCCTTAATGCTGTAGTGGTAGGATAGGGAAGGGTAGGATAGGAGTAAGAGTAAGGTAGCAGTAGGGACAGGGGTAGTATAGAGGTAGGATAGAGTATTTTAGGGGTGGGGGTAGGGTAGAGGTTACTGTTAGGGTAAGGTAGGGGGTAGGGTGGGTTAGGATAGGGGTAAGGGTATGGGGTAGGTAGGGGTATGGTAGCGGAAGAGGTAGGTGCGAGGGAAAGGGGATGGGTATGGAATGGATAGGGTTGGGGTAGGGGTATGATAGGGGAAGGGGGTAGGGGTAAGGGCTGTGGTATGGTAAGGTGTAGGGTTTATATGCCTGGATAGTCCGACTCGCACCAGTTTGCCTGGACAGGCTTAGAATTCTAAGAGGTTTACCAGTACTCGTGTGCGGTCAGCATGATGCTCCCAATCTATTTTTCAAAGCCCCCATGGGCGAGGGCCAACAGTAGGGTCGGGTGGGGTAGGTGGTCTGGTAGTGGTAAGGGGTAGTGTAGTGGTAAGGGGGTTGGATAGGGTAGTGTAAGGTTAAGGGGTAGGAATGGGTTAGGGTTTAGGGCAGGGGTATGATAGAGATAAGGGGTAGGGTTGGGTAATGGGTAGGGACTGTGATATGCGAAAGGGTAGGGATATTGGGTGGGAAGGTAGGGTAAGGGGTAGGGGAATGTGGTAGGATAGGTGTAAGGAGCTGGTAGGGGGGTTGGGGTATGGTTTGGGTCGGCAAGGGTATTGCAATGGAAGGGATAGGGGAAGAGGTAGGGGCTGGGTTATGGGATGGGGGTAGGGTAGGGGTCGGTAGGGTAAATGTAGGGGTATGGAGCGTGGTAGGGTATGGGTAGCCGAAGGGGTAGGGTAAGAGGTAGGGGCTGGGGTATGGGATGTGGTTAGGTTAGTGGTGTGGTAGGGTAAGTGTAGGGTATGGGTAGCGGAATGGGTAGGGTTAAGAAGTAGGGGCTGTGGTATTGGATGGGATGGGGGTAGGGTAGGGTAGAGTAGGGTATGGGGCATGGTAAGGGAAGTGATAGGGAATGGGTAAGAGGTAGTGGCTAGGGTATGGATATTGGTATGGTAGCGGGTGGGTAGGTAGGGGTAAGGGGTATGGTTGGGGTATGGTAGCGGAAGGGGTAGGTGCGAGGGAAAAGGGATGGTTATTGGGTAGGGTATGGGAATGGATATGGTTGGGGTAGGGTATGATAGGGGAAGGGGGTAGGGGCTGGGGTATGGGTAGGGGTGAGGTAGGTGTAGGGTTAGTGGGATGGTGTATAGTAGGGGAAAGGGGTAGGGGTATTGAAGGGGAAGGGGCTAGGGGATAGGGTAGTGTAGGAGTAGGGGTATGATAGGGGTGGGTAGAGGCTAGGGGGTGGTATGAGGAGGGTGTGTATAGGGTAGGGTATAAGTGGATAGGGTGTTCCCTTGCTTGATTCTTTCCTTGAAGAAATTGCCTTTCCTTTTACAACTACGCAGACAAAGAAAAAAACATGTGATATAGTCGAAACCACTACAGCTTCTAATTTCAAATGAGTGACAGAATGCTTAAAACCTCTGTTTGTCTTTAAAAAATATCCCTGGCAACACGCAACGCAAACAACGGCTATGTTTGATGTTGTTCTATTCAGATCAGTTTTTCCGCGAACAGTGACGTCACTGGTTTCGGCAGGAATCGAAACATCCCGAAGTGAAATCCAATATGGTGGACGGATAAAAAACAGTACCTAACGCTTCGTGGATATTTTTAGGATAATATTGAATATTTATGGGCTTATTTTGAACAGAGAACGACACAGAACAATACAGTTCTGTGACTTATATCGGATGACATTATAAAACCAGTGATTTTCCCGTTTCTTAACGGAGTTTCCAGTTTTTCGCGGTTGGGACTCATGACCTTACAGGAAAGCAGCGTAGCGTAATGTATGGAAGGTCATGAGTTCAGGACTACAGGAAATTAGAGATACAGATGACTCACTGAAACTTCAGGCTGACATAGATAGATTAGGATGTTGGGCCAGAAAATGGGGCATGAGATTTCAACCAGTTAAATGCAATATTATGCAGATAACAAGGAAGAGATCTAATAAAGTTGAGGCTTCTTACACCTTAGAGGGAACGGTCCTCGAAAATGTGAATTCCATTAAATACCTTGGTGTGACAATCACTCACGATTTGAGATGGAATACACACATTAGCAATATGTGTACAAAGGCGAATAGAACACTTGGTTTCCTGAGACGAAATCTTCATCAGTGTCCTCAGGATGTGAAAGAAACAGCATACAGGGGACTTGTTCGCCCAATCTTGGAATATGGTAGTTGCATCTGGGACCCAAGCGGAGGGGTCCTAAATGAAGAAATTGAAAAAGTTCAGAATAGAGCTGCTAGATTTGTAACTGGAAATTATTGCTTTGAAACTGGGAGCATGACTGGAATTCTAGAAAATTAAGATGGGAGTCTCTAAAGAAAAGGAGAAGAGACAGTAGGCTCATACTCTTATACAAAGGTCTAAAGGGTGCTGCCAGCATTCCAACAGATGACCTTGTTCCCCCAGCTAGGCATTGTAGAAAACACCATTCTATGACGTTTCAGACCCTTACTGCAAGAACGGATATTTATAAAGAATCGTTTTTCCCCCGAACCATTAGAGATTGGAATGCCCTTCCCGATTCTATTATTTTGACGGCTGAAGGTGCTGAGGATTGTGTAGCTAAGTTTACATCTTTGGTTAGAGCTAGGGACTAACTTCCCATATCACAGGTCCTGGTGTATGAATGTCATTTGACGTGTCACCAGTAACAATTCTGATTCTGATTCTGATTCTGACTGGCGACAAGCAAATGTAACCCCGGTCTATAAAAAAGGGGAAAAATATGATGCAGCAAATTATAGACCAGTGTCGCTAACATGCATCTGTTGCAATACCCTGGAGCATATATTAGTAAGCAACATCAGAATCAGAATCAGAATTGTTACTGGTGACACGTCAAATGACATTCATACACCAGGACCTGTGATATGGGAAGTTAGTCCCTAGCTCTAACCAAAGATGTAAACTTAGCTACACAATCCTCAGCACCTTCAGCCGTCAAAATAATAGAATCGGGAAGGGCATTCCAATCTCTAATGGTTCGGGGGCGGGTACTCCGGTTTTCACCCACCTCTGATTAACGATCGGCTCGATATGAGTGAAATAATCTTGAAAGGGCCGTAAAACCCAAACCAAAAAAAAAAAAAAAAAATGGTTCGGGGGAAAAACGATTCTGTATAAATATCCGTTCTTGCAGTAAGGCCAAAACAAATTATATGTGTGGTTCCTATTACATGGTTTTCAAAAATAGGGTAGGTAGGTAGGAAAATTATTTTATTTTTTATTTTTATTTTTTTTTTCTCACCTTTTATACTATGTTACACATTGCACTTATTTTTGTTGTATTGTTTTGCTTTTGTTGTTGTTTGAGGTTAAACGTCCCCGTCAACACTGAAAAGGTCATTTGGAGATGCTGCTTCCTATTTTGTGGGACTTTTACCCGACATTAAGATGAAATGACATCTCAAGCCCTGTCGCCAATGAAACCAATAGGGGTTATAAGCATGGGCGGTCCGACACATATAACGCTTTGCCTGGGCAGGCTTAAATCCTCTAGGCGGTTTACCAGTACTCGTGTGAGGGTCAGATTCAGCTCTGCATGGAAGCATCATGCAGCCCATATATTTCTTCAAGCCCCGATGGGCGGGGGCCGTGCTAATTTGTTGTATAATTGTACTTCAAAACATTGTAAACAATTTATGAAATGCAAATAAAAGTATAATAAATAATGCTTAGTTTTCATCCATATTGTCCTAATTGTTATAAAATAAGGGTGTTCATCAGTCAGAACAAAGTATTTTGATTGGACATCCTGTGTATGTGTTTGCCTTTTACAATAAGTCAGCCTTTGGGACTTGCTGTTCAAGTGAATGTTGCTTTATCTTGAATAGTGTTGTAACTGTTATTGTACCATATATACATTGAAGATAAATGTAAAAGTTCAAAATATCAAGATGAAATGACAGCGTAGACCGAGATCAGAAAGTTTCTTTTCCTTGCTACCAAAGGATAACCCTTTTATAGAACACAGTTAATGCTGCAAATTAAACATCCAGTAATAAGCACCAGCAGAAACTTATTTTATATAGTCTTTTCAAATTAATTGTAGTCCTTAGGTCTTAACATGACAGACAGATAGATAGATAGATAGATATAGATAGATAGATAGATAGATACTGAAAACAGGAGTCCAAAATCCTTCATTTTGAAAAGTTAAGTCCCTGATCTTGATTGCAAACAAAAACATAGACAACATTTCTACACACGTGTGCACTACTGCATAGTTGCATGTTTCCCAAACTGCCTCTTTTTCTGAAAAGTGCATTTCAGGACTTCAATCCAAACTTGTACAGTGTGGACAGTGGAAACTCAATAGAACCATGCCATTGAGGCGGTTGTAATAAGAAACCACAATGTACATGTATGTTCTGGGGCAGAGATTGGGAAAAGATATATCCCCAGTTAAGCCTGCTTTCCCATTTAACTAGGTGCGTACAAGGGCGAGCAGGGATAAAGACTGACAGTCACACATAGTGATTGAACAACTGGCTAGGTGCCAAAACATTAGAGCTTTATCTGTCTGTCACCAGAACTTACAGCATTTTTCAAATATTTTGGCTCTTAGATAAGACCTACAAATTTAAACCTAGGTATGTTTTTTTTTCAAACCAAATTAGCGTCGGCAGGTTGGTTTTTTATTTTGATCATACGCGATTAAAATAGATAAGTTGAGCTACAGTATGGCTGATTAATTTCTTTCTAACCCCCACCCCCCCACCCCCCCCACCCACCCCCACCCCTTACACACACTTCCAAGACGCGGTGGGACAAATTTCCTTTCCATTTTCTGTTTACTCTTGGTACTCTTAGCTTCTTTCCCCGCCACAGATCATGGTGTATCCTCCGTGCCTCATCATGGTACCTTTATTGTCACCCCGTAAGCCAATCTTTTAGACATGCTGACGTGAATCTAAAAAAACTGGCAGCTGATTTCGTTTCAAGAACCAGAAAATGCAGACTTACTGCACAAATTATTATTTTAATTTGTTTTCCCAGCCTTTTTTATGATGGCGTGGCTCCAGACCCATTTTCTCTAGCGCCAAGATCTTTTTTCTGGCACCACACCCTTTTTGCAGATAAGAGCAAATGTTGCCTTACATTTTGGAACAAAAATCTCTGAAATTGACAAAAAAATAACGTCATGTCTGTTTAAAGAATGGATATTTTAGACATTTTTTTAGCAATACATTGTAGATTGTTGCCTGTTTGATGGCTTACCGCTAATTCCGCTGTTTATTGTTCCAAATTATCTCACTTTAAGAAACCATAATAGTGTTTTGATAACGAGTGCATGTAAGTGATACCAATTAAACGATTAGGTGTGAAAAGTTACCTGACCAGTGTTATCATGTGCGTGTAGCGAAGACAATGCCTTATGCGGGCAGTCTGATCAGCGACAGTGTAAGTTTTCCGAGAAATTAAACCTTATGAACAATAAACTCAGATCAGACTGTGCAGAACTTCCAGCTGATCTGAGTATTTTCTGTGTGCGCATACGCATTCAGTGCATTTTTCTCGGTAAGCATTTCTGATGCCACTACCATATGACATACTAGATCTCATTAGCTTACCGTGTTTGTCAGACCGTGAAAGCGCCTTATATTTTACACCACGTAAAACTGCATCCAGGACTCGGGGGGGAAAAAACTTTTCTTTTAACGAAAGATCAGCCTGTACATCGAGTTCTTCGTTTGCTTCTCTATGAATATACCAGAAGCCATACTATAAAAGGTTTGTAGAAAGAGAAAAGACTGATAAGACTGCGCAGGCTGATCTGTGCCTTCACCTGTTGCACAGTTTTACTGTCATGTTTTCCAAAGGTTGCATGCGAAGACTTTGTGTGCAAACTATCGTTGACGTGTTGTTGAAAAACGTGGGAAAATTTCCGATTGCAACAAATGCACGTTCAGAAATGACGGCGGGAAATTAAGCGTGGAACGACCAAAAACTATACATGTGTTACCAGCGAAGACTACGATCATCCTGCGCATCTGTGAAGGCTTAGCTTTCTGTTCATGGAGATAGTGAAAATACTTGAGAGATTGACACAAGCTGTCGGCATTATTTATGTTTGTTGAAGCGTGTAGACGTGTCTAATTATCGCTACAGGTGGTAAAACATGTTTTGGATAATTTTTATCGTCAAAAGAGTAATCTGATTATTGAGAGGGGTCATACCGTCATTATACCGCAAGAAATATTGTGCGCCATTGTCTTTTTCAATGCGTCCGAGACATAGGTTCAAAATTTGTGGGTTCCAACCGCTTCCTAATTTGCAGCCTTGTCTTACCGGCCCTGTTGATCACAGGAGACAACAGACGTTTTACCCTCTGGTTGTAATTTTTTTATTATTATTATTTATTTTCTTTCCGGTGGTGGTTCTATTGGTTGGCTTGCATGTGCTAGGTCCTGGAGATTTTGGATTTTAATTATGGGTTACTTCAAAGCATCGGCTTCTTCAGAAGTAGCCACGTGTCACATTCCTGACCCATTTGAACTGCAATTGGTTAATTATTATTGATTAGCACAGGCCACTTACCGTTAACTGACAGCTCGCGGCAATTGATAAAAAAACAGCTTTTAAATACCGATGTTTACGATATGCATTTTTGGACGGGTTTTTAAAAAAAATCCGTCCTTTAAAATAGCGATGTCCGGGCGGGCGGGCGTGAAGGCGTCCTGCGGGCGGGCGGGCGGGCGTCGTCCCAGGTTTACCTTTTGGTTAACCTTTTTTCAAAGTGATATTTTACATCTATTCTGTAGCAGATTGTTTTAATATCAGGACTGATGCATAAGTGGAGGTACCGCTTTCATGTATTATCCATAAATGGCGCAAAAGACTAAAATTTTGGCGAAAATTGTCATTTTTCAAACTTGTGTTTTTCAGGTTTACCTTTTGGTTAACCTTTTTTCAAATGCCAGTGTAGTGGATAGAGTGCTGGACTACGAATCCTATTGTTGACTATGAATCTGAGGGGCGTGAGTTCAAACCCCGGTGGAGACATTTTTTTTTTTTTTTGTTCTTTTTTTTTTTCTTTCTTTTTTCATTCTTTTTTTTCTTTATTTTTCTTTTCTTCTCCATAAACACATATAAACAATTATTATCTTCCTCCCCTGATAGTTGCTAGTAATAATACATACATGCATGCACAGGCATGGAATTTTCTTTTTTTTTTTTTTCTTTTTAGCTCACCTGAGCACGAAGTGCTCAAGGTGAGTTGATGTCCGTCGTCCGTCAACAATTTATTTAAACGACATCGCCTCCTGGGATAATGGCCCGATTTCAAAATTATTTTACAGAAATGTTCATTAGGTGACCCTTTTTCAAAATTGCTAAAATCAGTGGCCACTAGAGCTTAAAATAGAAAAAAAAAACTTTATTTTTTTTTCTTCGTAAAACACATAAACACCCCCCCCCCACAAAAAAAATTGTTACTGGGTTAGGATATTGCATTTGTTCTGTGCATACATAGTTTTACATACATACAGAAATGTTCATTAGGTGACCCTTTTTCAAAATCGCTAAAATCAGTGTCCACCAGAGCTAAAAATAAAAAAAAAAAACTTTATTTTTTTTCCTTCTTAAAACACATAAACAAATCATACCCCCCCCCTCCACAAAAAATTGTTACTGGGTTAGGATATTGCATTTGTTCTGTACGTACATGCATACTTAGTTTTACATACATACCCACCCCACCCTACCCTAGCATACCCTACCCCACCCCACCCCCATCCCAAAACAACCTCAATCCACCCCCAACCTCACCCCATCCCACCCACCCAAGCCCACCCCACCCCACAACCCCACCACACCCCATCCCACCCCACACTCCACCCCACCACAAATTCCGCCCCGTCCCACCCGACTCCTAACCCATCCCACCCCACCCTTCCCCACACCAGCACACCCCACCCTACCCCACCCATGCCACCACCATCCTAACCGTACTGAAAAAAAAAACCGTCCATAATGCCATTAGGCATTTTTCTTGTTATTCTAGGCTCACAGTTTTATGTAGTAGAGACGAACACGGATGCTTTTGATGTTAGTTTTGACAGACGCACATCATTTTCATGCGTAAATACGACCAGATTGTCTTTTAATGATAGCGCTTTTTAATGAATATGTACTTAAATACTTGGACCATGAAAAAATGAAAGGTTGTTTTTGCACATAAAATGTTTGGAATATTCATGATAGAAAAAATAATTAGGGTCGGCGGGAAAAAGCTAGGCACGGTCGGGAAACCGGAACCACACATATATTTTGTTTTGGCCTAAGGGTCTGAAACGTCATTGAATGGTGTTTTCTACAATGCCTAGCTGGGGGAACAAGGTCATCTGTTGGAATGCTGGCAGCACCCTTTAGACCTTTGTATAAGAGTATGAGCCTACTGTCTCTTCTCCTTTTCTTGAGAGACTCCCATCTTAATTTTCCTAGAATTCCAGTCATGCTCCCAGTTTCAAAGCAATAATTTCCAGTTACAAATCTAGCAGCTCTATTCTGAACTTTTTCAATTTCTTCATTTAGGACCACTCCGCTTGGGTCCCAGATGCAACTACCATACATCAACAAGCACTTAGCCTTTGAGAGCATTCTTGCTGACTGTCAACATGGTTTCCGGAGTCAAAGGTCTTGCGAAACGCAGCTTGTTCAATTTTACCATGACATTGTGAGCAATCTGGATGGGGCCATAAACCGTGGTCACAAACAGACTGACTTGATCATCATGGACTTTGCTAAGGCCTTTGATAAGGTACCTCACAGAAGGCTATTACATAAACTGGAGTACTATGGGATAAGAGGATCCACGCATAGGTGGATTAGCTCATGGCTCTCTGGGCGCTCACAACAAGTTGTACTTGATGGCCAAGCATCTAATCCAGTCCCTGTTTACTTTTATCTAGAGTCCCCCAAGGTTCGGTCCTTGGACAGGTCCTTTTCTTGGTTTTCATTAATGATGTCCCCGATAATATCAGGTCATCGGTCCGTTTGTTTGCTGATGATTGTGTCCTGTATAGGAACATATATTCTCCTTCTGACTGTCTTATTTTACAAGATGACCTGGATCAACTTACACAGTGGGAGGCCGATTGGCAAATGAAGTTAAATGTGGCCAAATGTCACTCAATGAGAGTGTCACAACACCCTCCGGATAAGCAAATTAAGTTTGACTATACTCTTCACCAGCAAGTTTTGGAGCATGTTCAATCCGCCAAATATCTTGGTATCACCATCACTGACGATCTTGATTGGGGTCAACATATCTCAGAGATTACATCTAAAGCAACTAGGACTTTGGGATTCCTTAGACGGAACTTGGCTTTTGCACCTAGGCAGACAAAGGATGTTGCATATAAAACATTGGTTCGCCCTCAACTTGAATATGCATCACCCATTTGGCATCCCTATGTTAAAACTCAGACTCAGCAGGTGGAGAAGGTGCAGAGGACAGCTGCTCGATGGACCTGTAGGCGATGGCGAAATAGAAGTAGCGTCGGTGACATGCTTAATGAGCTAGAGTGGCCGTCCCTGTAGGCCCGTCGTGAGCAGTCCTCTTTAACCTTCTTCTACAAGATACACTCTGATTCAGTGTCTGTTGATAAAGATAGGTACTTGACCCATGTAACAGTGTCGACCCAAACAAGGGCATCAAAAGTAAACAACTCACAATATCGTAGATACCAGTCCTATAGTGATGCCCTGAAGAACTCGTTCTTTCCTAGAACTATTCCCCAATGGAATAGTCTTCCCTCCTCTGCGGTGAATGCCAAGACCGCAGAAGAGTTCAAAGCCCGCACAGTGTAAGATTGGGGCTCAGAGGTATGCGTTTTAGGATACCTCTGTTATGCAGATTGTAAATAGTTTTAAGGACGCATCCAGTGCCTCTCTTTTTTTTTTTTTCAGCTAAATTCTAAATTTAGCCACCCAATCAACTGAGGTAATGGCCAGATATGACCGACTCAGTATAAGAAGATAGATAGATAGATAGATAACAGTGCTCAGCATGACTAGCGGTGTATTATAAAAGATGCGAGGTATTTTTTTCGCGGCTGATGCTACTGAAATCATTTCGCAAACATATTTTTATCCCCACGCTTTTCGAAGAAAAAGTGGGGATATTGTATTTTGTTTGATTTGGGGTTTAACGTCCCCGTCAACATTAAAGGTCATTTTGGAGACGTTGCTTCCCTTTTTGTGATACGTTTACCTGACATTGAGATGAAATGACATCTCAAGCCCTGTTGCCCAATGAAACCAATAGGTTTTATTAGCATGGACGGTCTGCCTCGCACCACGGTTCCTGGACAGGCTTAGATCCTCTAAGCGGTTTACCAGTACTAGTGTGGGGGCTGGAATCAGCTCTGCGTGGAAGCATCTTGCAGCCCATATATTTCTTCAAGCCCCTAAAGTATCTGGGTATTACCTGAATAAGATTGGTAGCGTCTAGGTCCCAAATACTTGTAGAATATTCTTCTCGGTCGTCTCTTTCTACCTTAATCGACATTTTCCCGCTCGCTGTCAATCCCAGAATGCCCCAGAGCCGGACCTCTTGCTTTTGTCCAACCAATGCACGACGTCGGTGAATCGGCCTACGCTGACCGGAGACTTCGACCAACCACTACAGTCACTACACTCCTCCCCACTTACTTTTTAAGGAGTGCAACCTGGCGTCGTCGTTGAAACTGGAATAAGCTGGTTTGGCAAAAATTCAGAAATTTGCCCATCTGCTGGAGCACTCCATTCACCTCTCCCCCTCCTCAATGCTGAGAAGGAAGGACCCCATTGTCGGAATATGGGAGACTCGCATTGCGCGAGGCTACCAAAACGTCTTCTAGTTGTTGAAGTAGAGGAGACTCGCATTGCGCGAGGCTACCTCCAACACCTCTGTCCAGGCCTGACCTCTGACATCAGCAACCAAGTTGGCAACCATTCCCAGTAGTGCTGGTGATGAATGTCTTCTCCCGCCAAGGTGGAAATATGGAGAATCAGTCTCTAGTAAGAGCTTGTCCTCTGGTACATGTCGTAGAGCTTCTCTGCTGGCAGCACTGAAGTTCTTGACCAGTCCTGTGAATCCAAAGCGGGTGTTTGGGAATTCACCAAGCCATTTCTCCGTCAATTCCCGGTTACCTTCAAAGCAGTGAAGGTGAATCCCCTGGTCAGAAGACACCACTCCTTTCAGTTGATACAACAACTGGTAATAGCCAACTCCTGTCTGGGTTCCTGGCATCCCTCTGGCATGAAGAACTAGGATGTGTGAGGGCTGAAGGTGCTTCAGTACCCTGTCCAATATCACATGCTGGAGTCCCCATGTGGATGGATCAGATGTGTAGTCCAATCCTACCTCTCCAAAGGCCCTAACTTCCGGGTACGTCAGACATGTCTGAAAGGCTCTGAAATCTGCCTCCTTGTAAGAAGTCACATACTTCGGGTGCATTCCGATGGCGACGGCGAAACCCTGTGTCTTCAATTCTTGCACGGCTACCCGGGATGGGTATGTGTCTGGGTCGCAGAACACAGCAATTCCACCAGTCAGCTTGAAGCGGAAGTCCCTGTCTGGACGAATTGTCTTGCAGATCTCCTCCACGGAAGCGTCGGGTTTGTTCAGGTTTCTTCTGGTCCTGTCGAGGTGGAAGTGGCTATCAATTCCCTCTGGAAGACTTTCTTCCTCAATCCACATGGCGCTGATTGGGTATCTCTCTACCAGGTCCTGTCTATCCCTGTCGTTTAAGCAGGCAACTATCACCAGAAGAACTCTCCAATGCAAAAGAACGGCCGGAGAGTTTGCAGGCACCAAAGTAAACTCCTCAGGAACGGGATCCCCTTGAAGCTGGCACATCGCAGCCATAGCTCTGGATTGCTGAATGGACGCATGGTACTGTCCCCAGCGAATCTGTCTCAGGTCGTTCACGAAATTAGTCAGCGAACTGAGGTCTGACACTGAGCCCAATATCTTGCTCTCGCAGATCTTCAGGGCGCTGATCCATCTCCTGATGAGTTCTTCTGTCGGCTCCAGCTGGTCGTCAAAAATACCAGGCAGATGTGTAGCCGCATGCATCCTTGACACTTGTTCCTGACATCTGGCGATAGGGCAATGTTCAATCTTGTCAGAGGTCGCGGTTGTCTTTGCCAGTGTAGCCGCAGCGCTTCCCAAACTCGTCGCTGAAGTCGCTGTCTCTGACCTCTCCGGCTTCCTGTGGCGATGCTCTGTGTGCCTTCCCTGACTCCTGGCTGGCAGTGGAGAATGCTCCACCCTCCTCTCAGGCAAGCCTCTGGGACTTTCGTGGCGGGTCCGACGAACGGGAGATCTAGTGAACCTCTTACAACCCTCCCTACGGCCTGCAGGGGACCATGGTCTCTTCACAGGTCTCGCAGGTGATCTGCCCCTGGGTCGTCTCCGTGATGGATCCCTTGGCTTGCTCGCTGACTCCTTCTTCCTCCGAGGTGAGGTTCTACGACTGCCACTCTCCTTCTGTCTATGGGTTGAAGATACAGGGAAGGCTTTAGAGGTCGGCGGTCCTTCTACAGGCTTCTTCAGTGGTTCTGGGCTGGGAAAGCGCACTGGCGATCTTCTCCAAGCATCCTCCTCCTTGGTGGTTTCCTTGCTAGTCTCCACGACAACAATGCTGCTGCCGGGGATATCCCTCCCCACGATCTGGCGTTTGGATACTGGACAGCCTAAAATGTCGGGCCTAAGTAATACATCCACATCACACTCTTGGATTGGTGGGGAATCACTTCTACCAGGAGAAGATGCCAATAAGGAGACTTCCTCCTCCGCAGAGATGACAATGTCTCTGGCCGCGTCGTACATGTGACGTTCAATGGATGGGTTGATGTCCAGGCGTATATCCCTCACTGGACCAGACGGCATCGCAGACGGTTTCTTTGGCTGACGCTGCAGAGAACATAAATGTTGGTCTATCCACTCTGCGGAATGAAACTGTGGGTCCTCAGCTTGTCTTGCCACACTCCTCAGCCACTGTCTGTTTCCCTGGCGCCGGGCCAGTCTCGCTTATCCCTCAAGAGCCTCCAAACGCATGTTGGGAGTAGCCTCCATGCAGAGCATCAGCTCGTTCACAATACTGCTGGAACTATATAGTTCTTGTCTATCTGTCATCTCGTTGAGGGAACGAATGAACCTTGGCTGAAGGATAGTGGTGGGCTCCTTTGAACCTGCTATGCTGTAGTGTCTGCAAATATAAAGAAGACTAGGTTAGACTGCCCTACCCCTGCGCTAGGGGTACCCATTAACTCGGCTGGTTCCCTCTGCATCCCTTGCAATGAAACTCGTCTATATCCAGTGCCTCCGTAGGTGTGATGTTCACGCATCTAATCCAGTCCCTGTTTTATCTAGAGTCCCCCAAGGTTCGGTCCTTGGACACCGACAGGTCCTTTTCTTGGTTTTCATTAATGATCTCCCCGATAATATCAGGTCATCGGTCCGTTTGTTTGCTGATGATTGTGTCCTGTATAGGAACATATATTCTCCTTCTGACTGTCTTATTTTACAAGATGACCTGGATCAACTTGCACAGTGGGAGGCCGATTGGCAAATGAAGTTAAATGTGGCCAAATGTCACTCAATGAGAGTGTCACGACACCCTCCGGATAAGCAAATTAAGTTTGACTATACTCTTCACCAGCAAGTTTTGGAGCATGTTCAATCCGCCAAATATCTTGGTATCACCATCACTGACGATCTTGATTGGGGTCTACATATCTCAGAGATTACATCTAAAGCAACTAGGACTTTGGGATTCCTTAGACTGAACTTGGCTTTTGCACCTAGGCAGACAAAGGATGTTGCATATAAAACATTGGTTCGCCCAGGGCCCAAGCTAGCCCAAAAAATTTGGGAGAAGTGACTTCTCCCTCCTGGAAAAATAGGGAGAAATTTGCTGGGTCTAGGGAGAAGTGGGTGCGGCTTAACGCCGAAAAACAACAATGTAATCAGTTCTCCTGTAAACCCCTATTTGGAGAAAAGTGTGTTTTATAGGGGTATCAATCAATTCCACTATTGAGACCACCTGAAATGAAGACTAATTCTGCTTTAAAAAGCTTATTTGGTTGGCTGCAGTTATTCTTTCTGTTTTCTGCATACAGTGACCCCTGATCAGAGACCACTTTTGGGACTGTTCAAAAGTGGTCTTAAAGACCACTTTTGAACTGTCCCAAAGGTGGTCTTAATATAGTAATTTTACTGTATTTGGGCAAGCTGTAACTTTTGTTATATCCAACCATGTTATAATGAAAGGTTTTATAAAGTAAAGAGGTTTCTGTGTAATAGTTAGATCAGTTCACTAAGTACCTGTCACAATTGTATTTGAAACAAGGGGGAACAACCTCGCTAAATGAAAATCAGTTGTTATTTTTTATGAATTTGGATAATTACTGAGCAACTGAATATTTACCGGCAAGTAATAATTATTTTCACTTACAAAATAAAAAATTGCTACCTACTTGTGTTGTTGTCCATAAAAAATGAAAACGATTGATGGATGCAAAAGTAATGTACAAACAAATCAATGGCAAATAAACCATCTATATTTAAAACCAGTGCTTCAGCTGAAGTGCACGACCCGCCGGATGCTTTTAGCTTTATGAGTGTTACCATATATGGGTATGGCGGCCATTTTGTTCATGTGACCTGGACATAAAACGGTTCCCCCAATAAATGCGCCTTATCGTAAGGAGCAAAAATATATCTTATACTTTAGTACTGTATTCTGAATCGTTTGCAGGATAAAATCCAACACAAAAGCATATGTGTCAAAGTTTGACCTAGGCACAAAGAAGGTCAAGGTCAACCTAGGGTCACCACTTTAGCAATTTATGATGGGCCTACGTTCCAGATGCTATTTATCAAGTTTCGTGGAAATCTGCACAGTGGTTCTGGAGAAGACTATTTTTGAAGGGTTTTTACCAAATATTGCTTGGCGGCCATTTTGGTCATGTGACCTGGACCCCATGAGGAAACTTTGGTTTCCCCCATCCCGTAGAGGCTCCATATGAAATTTGACTTCAATCGGCCCAACGATTTCCGAGGAGAAGCAGTTCAAAAATTTTCACATTTTTTGCCTCGGCGAGGCTATACTAAATGGATGTAATATTTCGCAAGCTCATTGGTTAGATCTCATTGATATCTATCAGTATGCCAAAAATTGTTTAAATATTCCAAGCGGTTAAGTCACTATCACCAATTTTCACAAACGGGTTACGGACGGACCGATAGACAGACCATATATGGCTTGGCGGCCATTTTGGTCATGTGTCCTGGACCCCATGAGCAATTTTTGGTTTCCCCCATCCCATAGAGGCTCCATATGAAATTTGACTTCAATCGGCCCAACGGTTTCCGAGGAGAAGCAGTTCGAAAATTTTCACATTTTTCGCCTCGGCGAAGCTATACTAAATGGAATGTAAAATTTCGCAAGTTCATTGGTTAGATCTCATTGATATCTATCAGTATGCCAAAAATTGTTTAAATATTCCAAGCGGTTAAGTCACTATCACCAATTTTCACAAACGGGTTACGGACGGACAGACAGACAAACCATATATGGCTTGGCGGCCATTTTGGTCAGGTGACCTTGATCCTATGAGCAAATTTTGGTTTCCTCCATCCCATAGAGGCTCCATATGAAATTTGACTTCAATCGGCCCAACGGTTTCCGAGGAGAAGCAGTTCAAAAATGTTCGAAAATTTTCACATTTTTCGCCTCGGCGAGGCTATACTAAATGGAATGTATTATTTCGCAAGTTCATTGGTTAGATCTCATTGATATCTATCAGTTTGCCAAAAATTGTTTAAATATTCCAAGCGGTTAAGTCACTATCACCAATTTTCACTTACGGGTTACGGACAGACAGACAAACCATATATGGCTTGGCGGCCATTTTGGTCATGTGACCTTGACCCCATGAGCAAATTTTGGTTTCTCCCATCCCATAGAGGCTCCATATGAAATTTGACTTCAATCGGCCCAACGGTTTCCGAGGAGAAGCAGTTCAAAAATGTTTGAAAAATTTCACATTTTTCGCCTCGGCGAGGCTATACTAAAACGAATGTAATATTTCCTAAGTTCATTGGTTAGATCTCATTGATATCTATCAGTATGCCAAAAATTGTTTAAATATTCCAAGCGGTTAAGTCACTATCACCAATTTTCACAAACGGGTTACGGACGGACAGACAGAATGACAGACTGACAGAATGACAGAATGACACGGTGATTTTAGGGCACTCTTAGAAAAAAACGACTTCAGTCGGTTGCTTTTTCTGCGGGTCGTGCAATTTATTAAATACTAATGCAGTGTCAATGTCACCGGTCAGGCTAATCTTATTACTGTATACAACAGTACATAACAAAGTACGTCCGCACCCGGACTTTGGCACGAGCTAACGGTACAAATATACCTGTTTAAGTTACATAATCTTGTGTAATCTTAATTGGCTCTTAATGCAATAAAAACTTTGTGCAATCAACCGAGATAGATTTATGACAGAACAAGACTACTAAGCGTGTTGCAAGTGGCTCGGGCTGCATGAGCTAACGGTTAGAATTAAGTTACATAACAGTACCAAACTGCAACTGGGACGAAGTGCAGAATAAACAGTTAGCTTTGTTCAGTGTAATTACTGAGATTTCTGACGCTAGTGGATCGAAGGATTATCGTCACCTTGTCAGTTTACCGTTACTGTTCACAAGGAAGACACACAAAAAAAACGGGCGAAATTTCAGGGCGAAGTTTTTTTCGCTTTCATCGCCAAAGTCGGCGAAGTGAGCCCCAACAGGGCGACTTCTTCGCCCGAGTCGCCCTCTAGCTTGAGCCCTGGGTTCGCCCTCAACTTGAATATGCATCACCCATTTGGCATCCCTATGTTAAAACTCAGACTCAGCAGGTGGAGAAGGTGCAGAGGACAGCTGCTCGATGGACCTGTAGGCGATGGCGAAATAGAAGTAGCGTCGGTGACATGCTTAATGAGCTAGAGTGGCCGTCCCTGGAGGCCCGTCGTGAGCAGTCCTCTTTAACCTTCTTCTACAAGATACACTCTGATTCAGTGTCTGTTGATAAAGATAGGGTTTATTAGCATGGACGGTCTGCCTCGCACCACGGTTCCTGGACAGGCTTAGATCCTCTAAGCGGTTTACCAGTACTAGTGTGGGGGCTGGAATCAGCTCTGCGTGGAAGCATCTTGCAACATGTATACATTGTATTTCTTCAAGCCCCTAAAGTATCTGGGTATTACCTGAATAAGATTGGTAGCGTCTAGGTCCCAAATACTTGTAGAATATTCTTCTCGGTCGTCTCTTTCTACCTTAGTCGACATTTTCCCGCTCGCTGTCAATCCCAGAATGCCCCAGAGCCGGATCTCTTGCTTTTGTCCAACCAATGCACGACGTCGGTGAATAGGCCTACGCTGACCGGAGACTTAGACCAACCACTACAGTCACTACACTCCTCCCCACTTACTTTTTAAGGAGTGCAACCTGGCGTCGTCGTTGAAACTGGAATAAGCTGGTTTGGCAAAAATTCAGAAATTTGCCCATCTGCTGGAGCACTCCATTCACCTCTCCCCCTCCTCAATGCTGAGAAGGAAGGACCCCATTGTCGGAATATGGGAGACTCGCATTGCGCGAGGCTACCAAAACGTCTTCTAGTTGTTGAAGTAGAGGAGACTCGCATTGCGCGAGGCTACCTCCAACACCTCTGTCCAGGCCTGACCTCTGACATCAGCAACCAAGTTGGCAACCATTCCCAGTAGTGCTGGTGATGAATGTCTTCTCCCGCCAAGGTGGAAATATGGAGAATCAGTCTCTAGTAAGAGCTTGTCCTCTGGTACATGTCGTAGAGCTTCTCTGCTGGCAGCACTGAAGTTCTTGACCAGTCCTGTGAATCCAAAGCGGGTGTTTGGGAATTCACCAAGCCATTTCTCCGTCAATTCCCGGTTACCTTCAAAGCAGTGAAGGTGAATCCCCTGGTCAGAAGACACCACTCCTTTCAGTTGATACAACAACTGGTAATAGCCAACTCCTGTCTGGGTTCCTGGCATCCCTCTGGCATGAAGAACTAGGATGTGTGAGGGCTGAAGGTGCTTCAGTACCCTGTCCAATATCACATGCTGGAGTCCCCATGTGGATGGATCAGATGTGTAGTCCAATCCTACCTCTCCAAAGGCCCTAACTTCCGGGTACGTCAGACATGTCTGAAAGGCTCTGAAATCTGCCTCCTTGTAAGAAGTCACATACTTCGGGTGCATTCCGATGGCGACGGCGAAACCCTGTGTCTTCAATTCTTGCACGGCTACCCGGGATGGGTATGTGCCTGGGTCGCAGAACACAGCCATTCCACCAGTCAGCTTGAAGCGGAAGTCCCTGTCTGGACGAATTGTCTTGCAGATCTCCTCCACGGAAGCGTCGGGTTTGTTCAGGTTTCTTCTGGTCCTGTCGAGGTGGAAGTGGCTATCAATTCCCTCTGGAAGACTTTCTTCCTCAATCCACATGGCGCTGATTGGGTATCTCTCTACCAGGTCCTGTCTATCCCTGTCGTTTAAGCAGGCAACTATCACCAGAAGAACTCTCCAATGCAAAAGAACGGCCGGAGAGTTTGCAGGCACCAAAGTAAACTCCTCAGGAACGGGATCCCCTTGAAGCTGGCACATCGCAGCCATAGCTCTGGATTGCTGAATGGACGCATGGTACTGTCCCCAGCGAATCTGTCTCAGGTGGTTCACGAAATTAGTCAGCGAACTGAGGTCTGACACTGAGCCCAATATCTTGCTCTCGCAGATCTTCAGGGCGCTGATCCATCTCCTGATGAGTTCTTCTGTCGGCTCCAGCTGGTCGTCAAAAATACCAGGCAGATGTGTAGCCGCATGCATCCTTGACACTTGTTCCTGACATCTGGCGATAGGGCAATGTTCAATCTTGTCAGAGGTCGCGGTTGTCTTTGCCAGTGTAGCCGCAGCGCTTCCCAAACTCGTCGCTGAAGTCGCTGTCTCTGACCTCTCCAGCTTCCTGTGGCGATGCTCTGTGTGCCTTCCCTGACTCCTGGCTGGCAGTGGAGAATGCTCCACCCTCCTCTCAGGCAAGCCTCTGGGACTTTCGTGGCGGGTCCGACGAACGGGAGATCTAGTGAACCTCTTACAACCCTCCCTACGGCCTGCAGGGGACCATGGTCTCTTCACAGGTCTCGCAGGTGATCTGCTCCTGGGTCGTCTCCGTGATGGATCCCTTGGCTTGCTCGCTGACTCCTTCTTCCTCCGAGGTGAGGTTCTACGACTGCCACTCTCCTTCTGTCTATGGGTTGAAGATACAGGGAAGGCTTTAGAGGTCGGCGGTCCTTCTACAGGCTTCTTCAGTGGTTCTGGGCTGGGAAAGCGCACTGGCGATCTTCTCCAAGCATCCTCCTCCTTGGTGGTTTCCTTGCTAGTCTCCACGACAACAATGCTGCTGCCGGGGATATCCCTCCCCACGATCTGGCGTTTGGATACTGGACAGCCTGAAATGTCAGGCCTAAGTAATACATCCACATCACACTCTTGGATTGGTGGGGTATCACTTCTACCAGGAGAAGATGCCAATAAGGAGACTTCCTCCTCCGCAGAGATGACAATGTCTCTGGCCGCGTCGTACATGTGACGTTCAATGGATGGGTTGATGTCCAGGCGTATATCCCTCACTGGACCAGACGGCATCGCAGACGGTTTCTTTGGCTGACGCTGCAGAGAACATAAATGTTGGTCTATCCACTCTGCGGAATGAAACTGTGGGTCCTCAGCTTGTCTTGCCACACTCCTCAGCCACTGTCTGTTTCCCTGGCGCCGGGCCAGTCTCGCTTGTCCCTCAAGAGCCTCCAAACGCATGTTGGGAGTAGCCTCCATGCAGAGCATCAGCTCGTTCACAATACTGCTGGAACTATATAGTTCTTGTCTATCTGTCATCTCGTTGAGGGAACGAATGAACCTTGGCTGAAGGATAGTGGTGGGCTCCTTTGAACCTGCTATGCTGTAGTGTCTGCAAATATAAAGAAGACTAGGTTAGACTGCCCTACCCCTGCGCTAGGGGTACCCATTAACTCGGCTGGTTCCCTCTGCATCCCTTGCAATGAAACTCGTCTATATCCAGTGCCTCCGTAGGTGTGATGTTCAAGCACGCACCGTGGAACCATTCATCACAGCCGTCACACTGGATCATAAATCTGCCCTGCCATGGCCTTCTACAGGAGCAGTACACCATGGCATCATCAGTTGCCACACTCTGAGTATCATCAGGATTCTCCAGCCATTTGATAACCCAATCTGGTAGGTTGCGATCTTTGCAGGACTTCATCCGATCGTGGTTTACGACAAACATAGACTTTCGCAGCTGCACACGGAAGAGTGAAGAGGAGATTTTCTCCACAATTACTGCTGGTCCTTTCCAGGGTGCACACAGCTTCCTGCATTTACCCTTCAATACAGCAGTGTCCAGAAGGTACACAACATCACCCTTCTGGAAAACTCCCTGGAGGACGCCCTTCAAGTCATAGTCTCTCTTCATCCGCTTCAGTGACGTCTTCAGCTGCATCCTGGCTGCCTTGTGGGCTGCCTTGGTGTTCTTGGTCAAAGTGGCCACATACTCATCTGTAGTTTGCCCTTGAACAGCTCGTTGTGGGAACATCAAGTAAGCCGGAGTGTTTACTTCCACCGTCACTACAGTCACTACACCCCTATGGGCGGGGGCTTGGGGATATTGTAATTGTCTCCGTTGTCCGTCTGTCTTACCGGACAACTCCTTCCACATTTTTACAGCTAGAAACTTAAAACTTTGGGAACTGATAGGTCTTTGGTCTGAGGAGTGCATGACACTTTCGGAATTTTGATCCTACCCCTAGGGGCCAGGCCAGGGGGTGGGGTGCCTCGGGGGAGGGGGTGTAAAAAGATCAAAGTTTTCAGAACCTGGTCGTGTGACATATCAAATCGAACGGCATAATGAGTAGAATACATAACAATCAAAATTTGACCCCTAGGGTCAGATTTGAGGTCACCAGAGGTCAAAAACTTGGATTTTCACCCCCATAACCCCATTTTTAACGATTACCACCGGATAACTCCTCCTACGCCGTTTCAGATAGAAACATGAAACTTTGGGAACTGATAGGTCTTTGGTCTGAGGAGTGCATGACACTTTCGGAATTTTGATCTTAAGATTAGGTGGGAGTTGCAATTGAGAACTTATATAGTGGCGTATCTTTAAAAAAGCGTGGGGATATGCGATGGCGTGCCATCGACTGCGCGATTCTAGTTGTTTTTACTGTCATAGATGTAGTTTATTGGTACGTTTCGCTTTTTTTAGTTATCGTGTTTCAGATACACGGCAGTAAGGTTACTAGTCTATCTTTTTCGTCCGTGACCTTGCTGCGAAAATTTGACACCTGTGCACGTACCATATTTAATGGTAAATTTCTTGTTTTTACCTATCATTTTAATGTTTTAAGCGTTGCCAGGGTGAGTGCTTTTGTATGGTTGGTATTCTAACTCTCTAATCCCACATGTGACCTTTTGCACACTTTGCACCACAAATTTTACCGCCTGAATTCAGTTGGACTGAAGAGGGCCTTGCGAGCAGTTCACTTGCAAGGGCCTACCGCTCATAAAAAAAAACCCCCAAAAACATTTGACCTGTGACCTACTTAATCATAACTTTTGACCATATGAGATTTTAGCCTTCATATTTGGCATGTAGGTTCCTTGTAACAAGGGCTTCCCATTGATACAAAAAGAACTTTGCCCTCTGACCTTGACCTGTGACCTACTTTATCATAACTTTTGAACCATTTGAGATTGGGCCTTCATATTTGGCATGTAAGTTTCTTGTGATAAGGGTTTTCCACTCATACAAAAAAATCTGACCTGTGATCTTGAATTTTGACCTGTAACCTACTTTGTCAAAACTTTTGAACCATTTGAGATAGTGCCTTCATAGGTTTCTTGGGACAAGGGCTTCCCAGTCATACAAAATTTTGACCTGTGACCTTGACCGGTAACCTACTTTATCATTACTTTTGAGCCATTTAAGACAGAACCCTCATATTTGGCATATAAGTTTCTTGTGACAAGATTTTCCCACTCATACAAAATTTTGACTTGTGCCCTTGATCTTGACCTGTAACCCATATTAAAGAAAGAAATGACCTCAGCCCAGGGACATAAGAATTCGTGTTTCACAACCTAATCTTGTTATTCGAGAAGTCAGCAAATCATGAAATGGTATTGATGTAGCTCAGGTCTCAGTTTCTGGTGGTTACATGTGGTAGGGTAGTAGTTGTCTAAGGTCAGTGGTTTTCTCCATGTGTTCCAGTTTCCTCCACCACAATACGCCTGCATCCACACAAGAACACTTAACCCTTTTTTTACATGGTGGGAGTCGTTTTCGAAATTTAGGAGTGACAGGTTGTGTTATCTTTATGATCAGATGCTGCATTCTGATCTGGGCCTGGACTGTTTGCCAGGGTACCTGTTTTGGGGTTTCTGGTACAAAATGAGTTAAATAAGTCAACGTGAGCTTTCGGTCAATAAAACAAATCAAACAAGTCAAATCTATTACAGTAGAACTTCGATGGCTCGAACACCGATGGCTCGTTTACCATGGATGTGTTGAACCCATTCTTGAGCCCCTAGCGAAATCCTCTACATAAGAAATAGTGGGGATAATTAAGGAGATTTTAGTCTTTTATCTTGCAAATGGATGCCGTGTGTACTCATTAGAATCGCCTCGATGAGGCGATTCTAATGAATACACACAGCATACATTTTCATGATAGAACACCGAAAAAAAGTCTAAAAGTATCTCGTTATGCCTCCTGACTGTAACCTCAGTGGCTCGAACTACCCCTCTCTCGAACAGATTGTCGAGGTCCCAAAGGTGTTCGACTGTAAAAGTAAAATGAATTATATTTAAAATCTTTAGAGGTATGAATATCATTGTGGAATTAATATCAAAGTAAAATGAATTATATTTAAAATCTTTAGAGGTATGAATATCATTGTGGAATTAATATCATGGATTCATGGTGAAACCAAAAGTATATAAAAAATTGTCAAAAAAGAACGTGCTTCATGAAAAGGCTTGCTTGCATTTACAGTGCAACACAAAGCAGAAACTGTCAGTTAACACAATATTATATCCAAACAAAAGTGTGTATCCAAGCTCTGCAACAGAAGGTCAGGTGATTTTTCTCCAGGTACACCAGTTTTAGCCCACCTTTCATTAACAATTGACTCAAAATAAGTGAAATAATCTTGAAGGGCCATAAAACAAAAAACGTGTGCATTACGCTTCATACATAATTATAATCCATACATTTTTGGGTTCTATCTTTTAATTGTATTTTATCTGAATTTGTAAGTGTATTATGATGAACAATTTAACCCTTTTTGTACCAAATGGAATCGTCCTCCTTATTTATAGCAGGAGTTCATTTCAAAATTTAGGGGTGTCAGGTTGTGCTTTCTTCAAAATTTATTTGGAAAATGCTTGAACTTTTAGCAAACAGTGGAGGCCCTGATCAGACGCCGTGTTTTGCGGCATCTGATCTGGGCCTGCAATGTTTGCCATGGTACCCGTTTTGGGGTTTCTGGTACTATATGGGTGAAAGAGGTAATGTATCTTGTAAAATTCCACTTTGTTTTCCTTTGCAGTTCTGTGGTGAGGAGGAGGTGAAGACAATGCATCCTGGGCAGCAATACAACCAACCCCAAACATTTGGGTTGTACTTTCCTCAGTCTAGTGCACAGCAGCATTTTCAGCAGCAGCATATTCCACCACCAAATTATCAGGCATATGGCAGGTAAACCTACATGTACCCTATAGTTTTTGTGTTCGGACAGAACTGAGTAATGTGCTTGCTTTAATACAAACGCTTGTTGATTACTGATAAGTTTTTAATGTCTTTGCTTTTTAGCTCATCTGTCACGTAGTGACAAGGTGAGCTTTTGTGGTCACTTTTCATCCGTCAAGGGTGCGTGCATTTGTGCGTCCATCCGTAAACTTTTTCTTCAAACGACATCTCCTAAACCACTGATCGGATTTTGTCCAAACTTCACAGAAATGATCCTTAGGTGGTCCCCTTTCAAAGTTGTTAAAATGGCTCTGGTCCGTTGCACATCTAGGTCACAGGAGACAAAAATAGATTTTTTCACTGAAAACTTAAAAAATTGCATCCTGAAACTGCATGGCCCAGGTCTTTGATATTTGGAATGAAGCTTCACCTAGTGGACCTCTACCTAGATTGTTCAAATTATAGCCCTTGGGCCAAAAATGCCCCCCTCCCCAGGGCCCTTTGGTTTTACATTGACTTATATTGGGAAAAGCTTAAAAAATCTTCTTCTCCGGAACCGCAAGGCCCAGATCTTTGATATTTGGTGTGAAGCTTTATCTAGTGGACCTCTATCAAGATTGTTCAAATTATAGCCCTAGGGCCAAAAATGCCCCCTCCCCTGGGCCCTTTGGTTTTACTTAGACTCTAAAAAATCTTCTCTGAAACCGCATGGCCCAAGTCTTTGATATTTGGTATGAAGCTTCATCTAGTGGACCTCTACCAAGATTGTTCAAATTATGGCCCTCGGGCCAAAAATGCCCCCACCCCGGGGCCCTTTGGTTTTTACATAGACTTACATAGGGGAAACCTTTTAAAATCTTCTTCCCTGAAACCGCAAGGCCCAGGTCTTTGATATTTGGTTTGAAGCTTCACCTAGTGGACCACTATCAAGATTGTTCAAATTATAGCCCTTGGGTCAAAAATGCCCCTGCACCGGGGCCCTTTGGTTTTACATAGACTTATATAGGGAAAATCTCTAAAAATCTTCTTCTCTGAAACAGCAAAGCCCAGGTCTTTGATATTTGGTGTGAAGCTTCATCTAGTGAACCTCTATCAAGATTGTTCAAATTATAGCCCTTGGGTCAAAAATGCCCCTGCACCGGGGCCCTTTGGTTTTACTTAGACTCTAAAAAATCTTCTTCTCTGAAACCGCATGGCCCAAGTCTTTGATATTTGATATGAAGCTTCGTCTAGTGGACCTCCATCAAAATTGTTCAAATTATAGCCCTGGGGCCAAAAAATGGGCCGACCCCAGGGCCCACTTGTTTTACGTCGACTTATATTGCGAAAACCTTTTTGTCTGAAACCAAAAGGCCAAGGTCTTTGATATTTGGTATGAAGCTTCGTCTTGTGGATTTCTACAAAGATTGTTCAAATTATAGCTCTGGGACCAAAAATGGCCCCGCCCCAGGGCCCACAGGTTTTATATAGACTTTTATAAGGAAAACCTTTAAAAATCCTCTAGTCTGCAACCAGAAGGCTCCGGTCTTTGATATTTGGTATGAAGCTTTATGGTTTAGACCTCCCTCAAGAGTATGCAAATTATAGCCCTGTGGGCCAATAATGGCCCTCCCCAGGGCCCACTTGTTACTCTATGGATCAGGTGAGCGATCCAGGGCCATCATGGACCTCTTGTATTTTGTAGCACCTGCTTTAAGCCAGGCATGATATAGGAGTCAGGTTTTCTGTTTGTTCATTCATCAAGTTGTCAACATTCATGACAACACTACCCTTCACTCTAACATCAAGAACTATCTGGGTATTGCAACTTTAACCCTTTCCCACTCAGATCCTGTTTTTACGTGTCTGCACGTCTCCCCCCCCCCCCCCCAACCCCCATTTTAAGCCCCAGAAGCACCTAAAATCTGCTTTTCTACCCCTGGTTAGTTATGTTTGCTTTAGGATTTGTTGGGCAAAAAAGTGACCTGTTTTTTCGCGCGCCTCCCCACTAAAAATATTCTGGGGGGGGGGGGATTGAAGGGCGGCAACGCCCCCCTCACATTCCGAAAAATTTTGGGTGTTTGGCCCAACCGGCCGCTAAAATTTATATCTGAGGGTGTCTGGGGTCCAAAATGCCTGAAAATTGATGCTGATAAAACAAGCTGCAAACAGTGAAAATGGCCAGTGCCAAACACCTTAATTGTTGCCTTGACAGCTGTGTGAAGATTAAAATGTGGTCAAAAATTCATGATAAAACACACTTTTTGCCAACTTTGAGATGCCCCCTTTTTACCATGACAACAATGATCAAGTCATGAAAGGTTGCATTTGAAAGGCTACTGCCCAATGAACATTCATACCGAGTTTGGTGTAAAACAGACCATCCATTATGAAACGATGGCTAGTTGAAGTTGCTGTCAGGTGCAACACTGTGAAAATCAGCGAAATTCACAAAATCCCTGAGTGGTAAAGGGTTAATGCAAGCATCAATACTTGACCTTCATCTACATTTCATGGTTGGTGTTAGCAATTTGCATTTAAGTTTTCTAGCTTAACTCAAAAGCAGAATGGAAACAGTATAGATCTAGATCAGCTGGCTTCTGAGAAGTTAGCTGATCTGGATCTGTACTGTTTTCAGAAAAAAAGGATAGATCCAGGTTCAGCATAGTCAGGGTTAAAGTAGATGACCTGCTTCGTAGACTACTATGTAGCCATTATGACAGAGTTCCCTGATGTTGTTGAAATGGTGTTATTGCTTCTATGTTTAGTATTCCCCCATGTTGTTGTCAGAATAGTGTTATTGCTTCTATATTTTTCAGTGGTGGAGCTCAATTTTATGCCGGTCAGCCAGTTTTCCCTATTTCACCAAGATTGCCTGTTCCACATGTTATTCCATTCCAACAAAATGCATCACAGACCTACGGAAGTAAGTTTGATGTTACAATCTTAACCCTTGTCCTGCTGAGCCCGGATAGGTCTTGCCTTTCAAACAATGCAGATCCAGATCAGATGGCTTCTGAAGAAGCCATCTGATCAGGATCTTCATTGTTTGCCATCCAGTTTATGAATTTGCTGCAGTAATTTGCATCAAGTAATCTGATTGGCTGATAATCAGTAGTGGGTGTGACATATTTAAATATTCAGCAGGACAAGGGTTAAGTTGAGCTAACAGTCAGGACAAAACCTGCCATATGAGCTGGGGCACAGAATTTCCTATGATTTACATGCGCGCCCAGTGAAGAATCGGATCAGCCTGTGCATCCATATAATCTGACCAGAGACTTCTCTGCTGCATGAAGGAGCATTGGGCCATTAGCTATCCTTAGAGTGCACAATGAAGACTCTGATCAGACTGTGCAGATATGCAGGCTGATCTGAGTCTTCTCTGGGCACACATGTAAATTGTAGGAAATACTGTGCCCCGGCTCATACTTATCATATATATTCGGACAGACAGACTTGAAGAAACTTAATCCTTATGAGATGCTGCATAATGTGGCACCTCATCAGGGTCTACACTGTTTTCCACTCATCCCACTATTCTTAGACACAACATCAGGTAGTAAACTATACTTGTTCAAATTTTAGAACAAGTATGATGAGGAGTTAAGACGTCCTAATACTAAGTGTTAAGGCTGGCGTGATTAATCTTATAATCAATTAATCGATCGATATATTCCAGAAAAATGATTATCGTTACTAATTTCTAGTAATCGATTATTTGATAGGGGCACTTTACTAATCAATGTTGTGTCTAAAATAGCTGGATGAGTGGCAAACAGTGCAGACCCTGTTGAGACGCCACATTCTGCAGCGTCTCATCTGGGTCCACACTGTTTGCTCAGGCCAGAATGTCCAAAATACATGTATACAGTACAACATATGGTAAGACTCATGCTTGGGCAGAAAGCCAGATAGGTAAAATTATGATACAATCTCCAGTGATTACTAATCGATTATCGATCGCAATGGCATCACTGATAATCGATTATCTTTTTAACTCTGATTAGCCAGCCCTACTAAGGGTAGGTCCGGTATACAGCCAAGTAACAGGAATGTCTGTGTCACGAGCAAATGATCAGCCTGCACATCTCTACAGTCTGATCATGCTTCACTGGTTGTATGATGTGTCTATGTCTTCTGAACTTACCAAAGAGCAATAAATAAAAATCTGAGTTGATGCAGACGTTGATCCATGTCTTTGTCTGTCACACAAATTTTCTTGAAGTTTTGTCATGGTTTAATCGTTGTCCTGTTTAATAAATTAATTTTGTTGCACCAATTTCAGACTATCAACCTTTCAACATAGCTTCAGATAAGGTGCTTTTTTCATCTTAAAAGTACTGATCTGATCTGGATCTATACAACTGCAACGGTTGGGGTTATCGGTATTCAGCAGGAGGGGGATTAACCCAATTTATTTGTGCCATCTTTCAACACATACAAGAACATTGTCCCAAATCACAGAATGCTGCAGGTCCGGGTCTCATCTTAACTTCTGACTACAACGATCACCAACAACTTTATGCAGATAGACTGGCTTTATAAATTGAGCGGGGCACAGTATTTCCTACAATTTACATGTGCACCCAATGAAGAATGAATGAGTTTTTGTTGTGCGCTTTAGGATAGCTAAGGGCACAATGCTCCTTCATGCAGCAAGAGAAATCTCTGGTCAGACTATTTGGATGCGCAGGCTGGTCAGATTCTTTGCCGGGCACACATGTAAATTGTAGGAAATGCTGTGCCTCGGCTCAATTCATGGAAAAAGAGTAGATAAGATCCTTCGAAAAAAAAAAAGGATCACATGAAAAGAATGTTAACCCTAATCTTGCTGAATATTGATCTAAGCCACACCCATTTCTGTCTATCATCCAATCAAATTACTTGATGTAATTTATTGCTACAAATTTATAAACTGAATGCCAAACAGTGTAGATCCTGATCAGATGGCTTCTTCAGAAGCCATCTGATCTGGATCTACACTGTTTTCAAAGATAGGGGTTGTCGTGAACAGCAAGATAAGGGTTAATTTTGTTGGCAGAATAGTGGCAAGATGTTTTATATATCTACGTTTGGTAATTCTAAAAATGCATCTGGTGAGAGTTACAAAACAAAATGGTTCTTTGAAACATGGTACGTTTAAAACAAGCCACTTAACCCTTATCTTGCTGTTCATGACAACCCCTATCTTTGCAAACAGTGTAGATTCAGATCAGATGGCTTCTGAAGAAGCCATCTGATCAGGATCTACACTATTTGGCATTCAGTTTACCAATTTGTAGCAATAAATTACATCAAGTAATTTCATTGGTTGATATAATGAAATGGGTGTGGCTTAGATGAATATTCAGCAAGATAAGGGTTAATTTGCTACATTCTGGATTTTCTGTAGTGAAAGAGGTGATAGTTCATCACAATGGGATCAGACTAACAGCGCTGACCAATAAATAAACCAAACTGAACTATACAAAATATTGTGGACAGTACACTGTCCAAAAGCCATCAAGAAATTGACCACTAAATCAAATGATTTTACAAACATGGTAACTTAAACATGTGACATGCCTTTTCTCGACAATACTACGCAGAACTGTTAACAACAGTATTTACAGGACAAATATTTCTATCTATTCACAGAAATATATCGTTATGACTATGTTAAAAGTACAAGAATTTTTGTAAAATTTACAATGAAGTTAACCAGGCACCACCTGAATTGGAAATGGACCCCTTCTTTCAGTCGTGTAATGACCAAAACATAGCTTCAGATAAGGCTCTTTTTCCTTCCAGTTCTTATATTTTTCTTATTTCTGCACGAAAACATACGTTGTGGGTGCTCATGAGAAGCACCTTGTGATGATCCTTAATTGATTAATAGGTGCCTTTTTTTTTGCGTTCGTCTGTATTGATCATTTTATATAATGATTATAAGTGTTTTATTACGGGGCATTAATGAATAATTTTTCACTGCTTTGATTGGGGTGTTAAGGGGTGTTTTGGGTGTTTCAACTGACCGGCGGTTACAGCAAAAATAACATATCTTATAAAAATGAAAGTAGACAAATATCCTGAACATTTATGAACATTTTTAAAAGTAAACGTAGGGACAATAAGCGGAACTAAATTGGTTTAAACAATAATTATTTGCAAATAAATTACAAAGATACATACCGAAAAATGATATAGGTTATGACGGTAAGCATAGTGCTTATATGGAAGTCATTTCCTAGCGTGAGAGATGATGTACCTCCAAAAGTTTGCTGCTGTATTACATATTCTAAACATCCTTGAGGCGCCATTACATGTAAGTTGGAAGTTTTATGCATTTCTACTTGCCTTTACAAAGCAAGGAGGTAATCCTAAGCATCTGTGGATCGTCTGTCTTAGCAGGCAAAGTAGCATACAGTGTTAGGCCAATTCCTGTCAAACAAAGCGAGGGAATGATTTATGTAAAAAGGGTTTTGTCACACGAATGATGCTCCAAGGGGCGATACCTTCACCACAATTTAAGATGATAGTGAACATAGGGCAATCGTAATGATGAAAAACAAATAGAGAGTAAGCAGAAAGAACAAATGTTTTGACTGGCACCATATTTTGTAAAAGGTTAAGGTTCGTATGCACAAGGTGTTGCCGCTGTTTACTAGGACAATGGTCTTTTAGTTTGTTTACCCTAGACTAAATTGACTAGAAACGTGTAGTTAGCCCTTCCGAGCTGTATCACCCATAAACTGTCGACTGACACAATTCTTCACTAGCTATCAACCATTGCTAATTCTGCTATCCTTTTTGCAGGGTCAAATATTTCTTCAGTAAACTGGTCATGGTACTTTATACTTAACCTTCATATTCATCTTAACCCATGTCATGCTGAATATTCATATATGCCACACCCACTACCCATTATCAACCAATCAGATTACTTGATGCAAATTATTGCAACAAATTCATAAACTGGATGGCAAACAATGAAGATCCTGATCAGATGGCTTCTCCAGAAGCCATCTGATCTGGATCTTCATTGTTTGAAGGATAAGATATATCCGGGATCAGCAGGACAAGGGTTAAATAAAACTGTCAGTTCATGCTTTCTGCTTTCCCTGCCTGTCAAGCATTAAATAAGATGAGATCAACCTTCCGGTGGCTCATTTTCTTTCACGCTTTGACAGATTTTCCCCTGACTTTACCCAGATGAAAATAATGGTCTTACATTGTCATTGAATGAAAATATCTAAACATTTCTGAGAACTGCCGATTTGAAATTCGAACTACCGATAATTCAAAGGATTTCTTGCGGTCTCTTGCACTTAGAATTATCGAGGTTTGACTGCATTTTTGAAAGACAATTCTGTCAGCAAATAGTGCAGTTCCTGATCAGACGCCGCATTCTGCTGTGTCCAATCTGGGCCTGCGCTGTTTCCCAAGGTACTCCTTTAGGGGTTTCCCACCTGCAATGGGTTAAACTCATAAAATATGCAGTTATCTGGACTTCTTGTTGCTTGTTCAGGACAACCATTCTTTGGACCACCACCATCTAAGCCATTTCCTGAGCAGCCAATGCACCACCAACTGCCACCTCAGCCGCAAGTGGGACTACCACAGCCACTTACACCAGTAGCTCCGAGGGCACAGACTCCACCACCACCACAGTCTCAAGTCTTGTTCCCCTCACCTGGAAGCCAGGGACCAGCTAGTCAGTATGGCTGGTCAACATCAGTAACTCCGCCTTCACCCTACTACAATACTGACAGGTGAGTGGAGGATTGGCTTTGCTTTTAACCCTTATCTCGCTGAATATTCATTTAAGCCACACCCATTTCTGTCTATCAACCAATCAAATTACTTAATGTAATTTATTGCTATAAATTCATAAACTGAATGCCAAACAGTGTAGATCCTGATCAGATGGTTTCTTCAGAAGCCATCTGATCTGGATCTACAGTGTTTCCAAAGATATGGGTTGTCGTGAACAGCATGATAAGAGTTAACCCTTATCCGGCTGGATAATTTTATTAGCCACACCCATTTCTGACTATCACCCAATCAGATTACTGGATAATTTTTTTTGTTAAAATTCACAAACTGAATGTCAAACAGTAGATCCTAATCAGATGGCTTCTTCAGAGGCTTCTTCAGAAGCCATCTGATCTTGATCTACACTGCAAATGTATGGGTTGTATTGAACAGCAATATGAGAGTTAACCTTTTTCCCCATGAAGTTTCTAAGTTGGTTGGCTGGTGGTATTGGAGTTGAACAACCCAGTCAACACTATTTAGGTCATTTTTTAGCCGGTCAGTTTACCTACCCACACTTTTCCTGGGCAGGCTTATATGTAAGCAGTTAACCAGTACAGTGCACATTCTTTCACCAGAAACTGACAACTGCCCTTCTTGAATCAGCGGAAGGGAGAGAATGACCGTAGAAAAGATTTCATGATTAACCCTTTACCACTCAGATACGTGTTTTTACGTGTCTGCACCCCCCCCCCCCCCCCCAGATACGTGTTTTTACGTGTCTGCACCCCCCCCCCCCCCCATTTTAAGCCCCAGAAGCACCTAAAATCTGCATTTCTACCCCTGGATAGTTATGTTCGCTTTAGGATTTGTTGGGCAAAAAAGTGACCTGTTTTTTCGCACGCCTCCCCACTAAAAATATTCTGGGGGGGTTTGAAGGGGGGCAATGCCCCCCTCACATCCCGAAAATTTTTGGGTGTATGGCCCAAACGGCAGCTAAAATTTATATCTGAGGGTGTCTGGGGTCAAAAATGTCTGAAAATTGATGCTGATAAAACATGCTGCAAACAGTGAAAATGGCCAGTGGCAAACACTTTAATTGTTGCCTTGACAGCTTTGTGAAGATTAAAATGTGGTCAAAAATTCATGTGAAAACACACTTTTTGCCAACTTTGAGATGCCCCCTCTTTACCATGACAACAATGATCAAGTCATGAAAGGTTGCATTTGAAAGGCTACTGCCCAATGAACATTCATACCGAGTTTGGTGTAAAACAGACCATCCATTATGAAACAATGGCTAGTTGAAGTTGCTGTCAGGTGCAACACTGTGAAAATCAGCAAAATTCACAAAATCCCTGAGTGGTAAAGGGTTAATCTCCATGAAAGAATGTTGCCGACCCCGGCAGGTATCGATCCTGTGTCCTCCTGATCACCAGTCAGAAGCCATCCTACAGAGCTACCGAGACCGGCGAGTAGACTCTTCTATCTATTGATTGGTACACTGTCTTGTAAGTTCTATTTTTACCTTAGATATTTGGTCACCTCATCTCCTTATCAAATGTAGTCTTATAGTTTAAAAGAAAAATTTACTTCCAGTTGTTGTGTCTGAAAATAGCTAGATGAGTGGTGAACAGTAGAGGCCCTGAAGTGATGCTGCATTCTGAAGCATCTAATCTGGGTTTACACTGTTTGCTCAGGCCTATTGTGCACATCATTGGAGCAATAGGCTGTATAGATGCAGTTTGAATGAATTATATGAGAATAAAGTTGTTTGTTTTAGTTTTCAGGCAATTGAGTCGGAACTGGCACCCTTGTTTGCTGGGTAAGAAAGGGATAGCTTGCTGTGTATATATTGTGACTACTTTTATCTACTTCTTGTTTGTAGTGTATACATATATTTTAACCCTTATCCTGCTGAGCCTGGATATGCCTTACCTTTCAAACAATGTAGATCCAGATCAGATGGCTTCTGAAGAAGCCATCTGATCAGGATCTACATTGTTTGTCATTCAGATTGTGAATTTGTTGCAATAATTTGCATCAAGTAATCTGATTGGTTGATAATCAGTAGTGGGTGTGGCATATTTGAATATTCAGCAGAACAAGGGTTAACTGCTTCTGTTTTGCTGTATGCACCATAATGATCATAAGTATTGGGACAGATAGGCCTAAGCAAACAGTGCAGACCCAGATCAGACTGCTCTTGAAGGAGCAGTCTGATCAGGGTCTACACTCTATGCCACTCCGTCTGCACCTTTTGGACTCCTTGCTGGATCATGAAACAGATTTGTTAAAATTTTAGGAACATTACAGCAAGCCCTCAAGGTGTCTGAATTTTTAGCATATTTAGGGTATATTTTTATACCCCCGCAAACGAAGTTTGAAGGGGGTATATAGGAGTCAGCTTGTCGTCTGTCGTCTGTCGTCGGTCCGTTACAAAAAACTTTAACATTGCTCATAACTTCCTTATTCTTTGACCGATTTCTTTAATATTCACACACCACACACCTTGCCACTAGTACTTAAGATTGATATACACAAACCTGACCTTGACCTTTACGTTGACCTTCCTCAAGGTCAAATACTTGTAAAAATTTGTCGTCGGTCCATTACAAAAAACTTTAACATTGCTCATAACTTCCTTATTCTTTGACCGATTTCTTTAATATTCACACACCACACACCTTGCCACTAGTACTTAAGATTGATATACACAAACCTGACCTTGACCTTTACGTTGACCTTCCTCAAGGTCAAATACTTGTAAAAATTTGTCGGTACAAAAAACTTTAACATTGCACATAACTTCCTCATTCTTTGACCGATTTCTTTAATATTCACACACCACACACCTTGCTACTAGTACTGACAACGCATGCGGGGGTATAATTGGCGCCCGTTAGGCGGCAGCTCTAGTTTTCTGTAGATATATTGTAACTTTCTTCTGGTTATGGTGTATATATATTTGGACTAAGTTGTTGGTGACAAACTTTGTTTTTGCACAAAATAGTGCATTACGATAACACACCTGTGCGATATAGTGCATTTTTTCACATCTCCTAAATAGCTACTTTTCTTATGAAAATCTATGTTATTTTTCTAATTTATACTGCAAACATAGGTTGTCGGTGCTCGTTAGTATCGTCTCATTGAGGGGGTTCTAATGAGTACTCACAACCTATGTCTTGGATCAGAAATAAGAAAATAATGTACACCCCTATAAACCCCAGTTTCCTCTATATAAAGTGGGGTTTATAGGGTAGATCAGATCATTTCTCAGACTTGTTCAAGTGATGGTTTTCAGACATGATTAAATTTTTGGAAAAAGTTTGTATTCGCAGTAATTATTGCACATGCTTCAACTCATTTTGTTACATACCGGAAACCCCAAAACAGGTAATTGGCGAACAGTGCAGGCCCAGATCAGATGTCACAGAATTCGGGGTCTGATGGGGGCCTGCATTGTTTGTAAGAAGTTTAGCCATTTTCCAAATCAATTTTGAAGAAAACACAACCTGAAGGCCCTAAATTTTGAAATGGACTCCTACCTTATACAGTCAAACCTCCATAATCTGGCCCATGTTTATTCCGATTTTCAGTCCTGTTCGGCAAAAAATGTCAGTCTGTTGAATCATCCATATGCCACAATGTTAAAATCTCCTGTCTTCTCAGGACACACCGGCCCCGATAGCTCAGTTGGTAAAGTGTCTGCTCGGGGAACGGGAGGTCACGGGTTCGATCCCGGGCCGCCTCCTAACAAAGTCGTTAAAAATGGTACTAGCTGCTCCCTGCTTGGCACTCAGATTTACGGGATAGAGCTAGGACTGGTCGACCCAGTGTCAGGATAATGTGACTGTGTGTGGTATCATGTAATGTGTCTGGGACATGATACTTCAGTGAGGCAGCACTATAAAAGTGAGCATTGAGCTCCCTGTCGCAACCAGACACCGTCGTGATATGACTGAAAAATTTTTGAAAGCGACGTTAAACCCGAATTCACACACACACACAATTCTCAGGACACTGCTCATTCCGAATTCCGACCTACTTTTCCAGTCTGTTAGACACAAATGTTGCTGTGTATTCTGGACAAAGTGTTGACATACTTACTTTGGTGTATTGATTAGGCATAATACAGGTAAACCGCACCAGCTGATTGAGCACAGTTTGTGAACTCCATTTTTGGAAGTGACCATTATTTGCCTGTGTCACAGGGTATAGGTATGTAGCACACTTGTACTGCCTTGCGGTACAAGCCGGCTTTTATAGCGACGCGGTAGAGTGTTTGCTTACCAATCCGGCGGACCGGGTTCGATCCTCAGCCGGGCCAAAGGTATTAGCATTTTTTCACCTGTTACATTTGGCGCCCACCGTAAATAACCCACATATGTGTATTAAAACTCCTTGAGTATCATTTCAAGTGATTCTCGGACTCCCAGAAATTCGAGGACAAATTTCAATGTGGAGGGGGAGAATGTCACAGGGTATAGGTATATAGCACACTTGTACTGCCTTGGGGTACAAGCCGGCTTTTATAGCGACGGGGTAGAGTGTTTGCTTACCAATCCGGCGGACCGGGTTCAATCCTCAGCCGGGCCAAAGGTATTAGCATTTTTTCACCTGTTACACCTGTAAGATCAATTCATTTGAAAATTGCATATGCAGTGTGAAAGTACTCATGCCCATTTTAATTGTCCTAACACTTTAGTCTACAGTAAGTTTCATACTGTCATGTGTTTTGTAGTTAACAGCAATTTACATACCGGTATGCACTGCGAGTTTCAAAACTGTCTGCAATTTTTTGAAAGAAAATGCAGAAAATGAATCCATGTAAAACAAATTTTTATTCTTAACATTTTTAAAAGTGATTTTAAATTGTGTTGAACTTAGTTTATGCTTTTTAAATGGAATAAATTTCGTGTTAACCCTTGTCCTGCTGAGCCCGTATTATGCCTTATTTTCCAAACAATGAAGATCCAGATCAGATGGCTTCTGAGGAAGCCATCTGATCAGGATCTACATTGTTTGCCATTCAGATTGTGAATTTGTTGCAATAATTTGCATCAAGTAATCTGATTGGCTGATAATCAGTAGTGGGTGTGGCATATATGAATATTCAGCAGGTCAAGGGTTAACATGTGTACAATGTATCCATTCACTACCCTTTGATGGATACCAACACTGAGCAGTCATCTTGAAGTCACATGGGTAAGTCATTCTCTCTATTCTGGCCCCCTGTCTAATCCGGCCATTTTTCTCAGTCGGAAAGCTGGGCGGATAAGACCTGTTTGACTGTATAAGGAGGAAGATTCAATTTGGAACAAAACGTGTTAACTGCATACACAGATAATTTTCAAGAAGTATATTTGTCACCAATTGAGAGTACAGGATTTTGCTTTATATTAATGTTTTGCTGTGTATTGAAGTTAAACTCCTTCCATTAACCCTTTTCCCTATGCATAAATTACTTTAGCCACACCCATTCACATTTTCAAGAAGTATTTTTATCCCCCGACCGATTAGGTTCGGGGGGATATAGCGATCAGCATGGCGTCCATCTGTCCGTCCGTAGACGCAACCTTGTGATGGCTATAACACCTATTCCCTTCGAGATTTATTGATGGTTCTTGGCACACTTGTTCACAAGGCTGAGACGGCGTGTCATGCGCAAGAACAAGAACTCTGGATGCCATACTTTTTGAGTTATCTCCCCTTTTAATAAAATAGAATGACTACTTTGTGATGGCCATAACTACAATACCCTTTGAGATATATTGATGGTACTTGGCACAGTTGTTCACAAGGCTGAGACAGCATGTCATGCACAAGAACCACAACTCTGGTTGCCATGGTTTTCGAGTTATCTCCCCTTCCAATAAAATAGAGTGGCTACTTTGTGCTGGCCATAACTCCAATACCCTTGAAGATATATTGATGATACCTGGCACAGTTGTTCACAAGGCCAAGACCTTGTGTCATGCACAAGAACCACAACTCTGGGTGCCATGGTTTTTGAGTTATCTCCCCTTCCAATAATATAGAATCACTACCTTGTGGTGGCCATATCTCCAATACTCTTTGAGATATATTGATGGTACTTGGTACAGTTGTAAATGAGGTTAAGCAGATGTGTCAAGTGCAAGAACCACAACTCTGGGTGCCCTTGTTTTTAAATTATCTCCCCTGACAATATAACCTTGTGATGGCCATAACTCCAATACCCTTTGAGATATATTGATGGTACTTGGCATAATTGTATACAATGTTGAGACGGCACTTCATGCCTAAGAACCACAACTCTGGGTGCTACGATATTTGAGTTATCTTCCCTTCCAATAAAGCAGTATGACCACCTTGTGATCTCCGTACCTCCAATACTCTTTGAGACATATTGGTGGTACTTGATGCAGATGTACATGTGGTTAAGCAGGTGTGTCATGCTCAAGAATTACAACTCTGGGTGCTCTGGTTTTGTTTTTGAGTAATCTCCCCTGACAATATAACCTTGTGAAGGCCATAAGTCCAACACCCTTTGTGATATATTGAAGGAACTTGGCACAATTGTATACAAGGTACAGAAGGGATGTCATGTGCAAGAACCACAACTGTTGGTGCTGTGGTATTTGAGTTATCTACCCTTCCAATAGAACAGTATGACCAGCTTGTGATCCCCATATCTCCAATACCCTTTGAGACATATTGATTGTACTTTATACAGAAATACATGAGCTTAAGCAGGCATGTCATTTGCATGAACCACAATTCTGAGTGCCCTGGTTTTTTAGTTATGTCCCCTGACAGTATAATTTTGTGATGGCCATAACTGCAATACGTTTGTGATATATTGCTGGTTTAATTCTGGTGTATGTTCTATTGGTGAACAATCTTCTGAAGGCCATATTGGCTTTTGGTCGGGGGATTTAACATCTCTTCTGATGGCTATTTTTGAGACCAGTTGTGAGTAAAATACTTTACAGTCTACCGTATCTACTTCAAGTAATTGGACACCTTAACCCTTAACATGCTTATTCTTAAATCTGAAGAAGTACAATTATTTTTTTTCGTGGGTGGTCTTTCGTTGTTTGTTCAAGGGATGGCGGGCCCATTGTGCACAAACATTTCTCAGTTTCAACTCCTGAGTCAAAATCTTATGAACTATCCTCAGTGAAACACCAACGCTGTCAGCAATTTCTTTCACCATGAACCTTGCGTCTTGTTTGACTAAATATGCCACAGCATCAACATTAGCTTTTGTAGCAACTTTTCTTAGCTGGCCAGGCAGGCCTCGTCTTTCAGGTCAGTTTTACCACCTTTACATTTTTATTGATACAGTTATCTGTATATCTGTGAAACTTAAAAATTCAGACGAACATGTCCTAATTTCAAAGCTTGTTTTGTTGTAGCCTGGCTTTGGAAAAGTGGGGTTATACTGGATTGCCATGTCCTTCCGTGACTGTCATTCTGTAATTCTGTCATTCCGTGACTGCAAAATTAAAATGTGATTTTTTGCTTAATAACTTCGGTGTTTGTCGTTTGACTTCAGTGAAACTTAAACTACACTTGGTCTCTAAGGTAAGGAAGATGTAGTATAATAATAGTGACCAAGGGACCATAACTCTTGGGAGTTACGTCCCTTGGTAGGTTTTCAAATTTTACCATTCTTGAAAATTTTCGTAACAGATTTCTCAGGAACTATGAAAGCTGAAACTTGGTATAAACATGGACAAAAGACTGGATGTATCACATATACCAGAATAGGAGTCAGGGGTCCATAACTCTTTGATTTATATCCCTTGATAGGTTTTCAAATTTTAAAATGCATTTTGCTTAAATGTTTGTGGTCCTACTTCAATGCAACGTATGCTACACTTGGTCTCTAATGAAGGAAATGTAGTAGCAGAACAGTGGCCAAGGGCCCATAAGTCTTGGAGTAATGTAGAATTTTCAAATTTTGCCTTTCTAGAAAATTTTTGTAACAGATTTCATAAGAGCCGTGAAAGCTAGAAAGCTGACACTTCATTTAAAAATGGACAATGACTGGATGTATTGTGTACACCAGAATAGGGGTCAAGGGTTAATAACTCTTTGAGTTACCTATACAAGGCTTTGTTGTTGGTATTTTAGCTCACCAGAGCCAAAGGCTCCGGGGGAGTTTTGCCCGTCGTCGTTGTCTGGCGTCAACACTTTCAAACGACATCTCCTCTGAAGCCACTGGGCCGATTCAGCCCAAATTTCATCTGTAGCATCCTTGGGCTGGGGGATTGAAAGTTTGTGTTTTTAATGAAAATCGGCTCATTAGTTTCGTTTCTATGGCAACTTAGAGTTTCCATAGACTTATAATGGGGAAAATAGAAAAATGGCATTTACTGCCAAACCTTCGCAGATATTTTGACAAAACTTCTATAGAAATATTCCTTGAGTGAACTTCTTTTAGCCACATGCTTTTATGCCAACCTGGGGGTCCCCCAGGGTGTGCCGGGGCCATGCCCCACCCCTTCCAGTGCATAAAAGGCCATATATCTCAGACACCATTCAGATCCTCACCCCTAAACCATATATATTCTTTTTTCTTATGATAAGACGCATTCAGTGACACCAACCTGGGGGTCCCCTGGGATGTGCCGGGCCCATGCCCCACCCCCTCCACTTTTTAAAAGGCCCAATATCTCAGAAACCGTTTAGATCGCCACCCCAAAACTGTATATGTTCTTGTTCCTTATGATAAGACGCTGAAACCATCCATCTCATCTATCTCAGAAACCATCCAGATCCCCACCCCAAAACGATATATATTCTTGTTTCTTATGATAAGACGCATTCAATGACACCAACCTGGGGGTCCCCTGGGATGTGCCTGGGCCTTGCCCCACCCCGTCCACCGCATAAAAGGCCCAATATCTCAGAAACCGTTCAGATCCCCACCCCCAAACCATATATATTCTTGTACTTTATGATAAGACGCATTCAGTATTTCAACCTAGGGGTCACCCGGGGTGTGCCGGGTCCATGCCCCACCCCTCCACTTCATAAAAGGCGATCTATCTCAGAAACCTTTCAGATCCCCACCCCAAAGTCATATATATTCTTGTTTCTTATGATAAGACGCATTCAGTGACACCAACCTGGGGGTCCCCTTGGATGTTCCCAGGCCATGCCCCACCCCCTCCACTTCATAAAAGGCCCAATATCTCAGAAACCGTTTAGATCCCCGCCCTAAAACTATATATATTCTTGTTTCTTATGATAAGACGCCATGCCACTTTGTAAAAGACCCAATGTCTCAGAAACCGTTGAGGTCCCGACCCCTAAACCATATATATTCTTGTTACCTATAATAAGAGGCATTCAGTGAAACCAAACGTAGGGGTCTATCAGGGTGTGCCGGGGCCATGCCCCTCCCATCTACTTCATAAAAGGCGATATATCTCGGGAACCATTCAGATCCCCACCCCAAAAGAATATATATTTTTGTTTCTTATGATAAGACACATTCAGTGACACCAACCTGGGGGTCCCTGGGATGTGCCCGGGCCATGCCCCACCCCTCCACTTCATGAAAGGTGATATATGTCAGAAACCTAGGCATTCAGATCCCCACCCAAAAACAATATATATTCTTGTTCCTTATGATAAGATGCATTCAGTGACACCAACTTTGGTGCCCCCTGGGATTTGCCTGGGCCATGCCCCACCCCCTCCACTTTGTAAAAGGCCCAATATCTCAGAAACCATTTAGATCCCCATCCCTAAACCATATATACTCTTATTCCTTTTGATAAGACATATTGAGTGATACCAACCTAGGGGTCTCCTTGGGTGCACTGGGGCCATGCCCCAACCCTCCACTTCATAAAATGTCATATATCTCAGAAACTGTTCAGATACCCACCCCTAAGGCATGTATATTTATGTTCCTTTTGATAAGACTCATTCAGTCAACATCAACCTTGGGTGTATTTGTGCTAGGGCAATGTGTCGATGCCATGGCCCACCCCTCCACTTCATAAAAGGCTATATATCTCAGACATCATTAAGATCCCCACTTCATAATCATATATATTCTTGTTCCTTGTGACACATTCAGTCACACCAACTTGGCGGTCCACAGGGGCCATTCCTCTCCTCTTCACTTCATAAGAAGGCCTCATATCTCAGAAATATTTCAGATCCCCACTCATAAACAATATATTTTCTTGGTCCTAATGATTAGACACATTCAAAGACAACAATCTTGCCATATAGCCATTTTGTGGGAAAGTAACTGTCCTTATGGCCTTCCTTTGTTTAGATTTCCATTATGGTCTGGTCGCTTAATGTTTGTGTTTCTTTCCCTTTGGTGTCTTTGATGGGTGGAGTAAGTTTGTTGAATCGATTCCTGATCTTTGTTTTACTTCTACTTTTTATGGACAACCAAGAAAGCAGGGCTTGAGAAAATGCCGGTTCCAGACCGGTTTTGGGTTCCCTGAACCAATTGTGACTTCAGAAGGAGATCCAAAAATCGGTCCACAATTCAATTTGTTTGATTTGAGGTTTAACGTCCCCGTCAACACTATAAAGGTCATTTTGGAGACGTTGCTTCCGATTTTGTGGGACTTTTACCCGACACCGAGATGAAATGAAATCTCAAGCCCTGACGCCCAATGAAACCAATAGGTTTATTAGCATGGACGGTCCGCCTCGCACCCCGGTTCCTGGACAGGCTTAGATCCTCTAAGCGGTTAACCAGTACTAGTGTGTGGGCCGGATTCAGCTCTGCGTGGAAGCATCATGCAGCCCATATATTTCTTCAAGCCCCTATGCCACAATTCAATAACATTTTCAAAAAATGGGTTAGAAAATTTTTGCCAAGTCGTTATATTGTAAAAACAAACTGACCTTTTGCCACTAATAATACAAGCATGTATACAAAAAATGCCTATATCAGAAGTTGTTAGACCGATTTATTATCTAACTATCTGATAAGTCCAAGTCAGGTTCTTTGGTCTTATCGCAGCAAACTTTGATCCGTGTATCAAAATTATATAATCAGATTTGTCCAATTCATTGAGTGGTGAGTGATGGAACGATATCATATTTGTGGTTTTTATATGCAAGATAATTGGTAATATGATTGATGTTTGAAAACAAAGTGTCTCGAGTTACATTAGATGTGTGGTTTTGTAGAGCTCAAAACTCTACACCTGCTTACATGCATTGAAATAATGAAGGGTGATTTTTCTCAGTTGTTAATTGGTTTATCTGTAATTGACAATTATCCGAGATGCGACATTTTAATTAAGGGGATAAGGTTAAAGTTTCATTTTTAATTGTCTAATACAAAGAAAGATGATAAAATCGGTCCTGCTCATAATAGAGTAACAGTTTTCGTTGAAAGTATTTAATGCTTGTAAGATCGTTATATATTGCCTTTTCACGCCCCCGCCCATAGGGGCTTGAAGAAATATGTGGGCTGCATGATGCTTCCACGCAGAGCTGATTCTGGCCCGCACACTAGTACTGGTAAACAGCTTAGAGGATCTAAGCCTGTCCAGGAACCGCGGTGCGAGGCGGACCGTCCATGCTAATAAACCCTATTGGTTTCATTGGTCGACAGGGCTTGAGATGTCATTTCATCTCAATGTCGGGTAAAAGTCCCACAAAATTGGAAGCAACGTCTCCAAAATGACCTTTACATTGTTGACGGGGACGTTAAACCTCAAATCAAACAAACAAACAAATATTGCCTTTTCTGTTTTAGATATGGCACAGTGTAGTATTTTGTCTATGTTTCGAAAAACAAATCATGATAAAAACCGGCCTGGCAACCTGGTTCAGTCAGCTGGGGTACTGACTAAAAGTGTAAATAATTTGCTTTTTTATGCCCCCGTAGGAGGGCATATAGTTTTGCACTGTCCGTTTGTTTGTGCATTTGTTGGTTTGTAAGTCCGCACTTTTTTGTGATGCGAACTACTTCCACATTTCTCAAACGATTGAGCTGAAACTTTGCACATGCATTCCTTGTGAGGTTAATGGATGCCTAACACAATTTTCACATTGGTCCTATCATTTTGGAAGGAGTCACGGCCCTTTATTTTCTAAAAAATGTGCTAAAAACCTTGTGATGCAAACTACTTCAACATTTCTTCACTGATTCAGCTGAAACTTTGCACATGCATTCCTTGTGAGATGAAGGAGTGCTTAAATTCAATTTTCACGTTGATCCTATCATCTGTGATGGAGTTACAGCCCTTGATTTTCTGAAAAAAAAACGCGTTTGAAAACCTTGTAACGCGAACTTCTTCCACATTTCTTCACCATTTGAGCTGAAACTTTGCACATGCATTCCTTCTGGTCAGATGAAGCGTTTTGAAGTTTTGGCCCTTGATTTTCTCAAAAATGTGCTAAAAAATCTTGTGACGCAATCTACCTCCACATTTCTCCACCGATTGAGCTGAAACTTTGCATTCTTTGTGAGGTGAAGGGGTGCCTAACACAATTTTCAAGTTGATCCTATCACCTGCGACGAAATTATGGCCCTTGATTTTCTGAAAAACGTGTTCGAAAACGTTGTGACGCGAACTACTTCCACATTTCTTCACCGTTTGAGCTGAAACTTTGCACATGCATTCCTTGTGAGGTAAAGGTTTTCCTAACACAATTTTCACGTTGATCCTATCAGCTGCGAAGGAGTTACGGCCCTTTAATTTATGAAAAACGCGTTCTTAAAATTTGTGACGCGAACTACTTCCACATTTCTTCGACATTTTTGTTAAATTTGTATGCCCCCCGTAGGAGGGCATATAGTTTTTGCACTGTCCGTTTGTTCGTGGGTTTGTGGGTTAGTCTGCCCTTTTTGTTTCCTCAAATTGGCTCCCACGGGGGCATTGCTCAATTATAGTGACAGCTCTTTTTTAATAATTGAAAAAATAAATACCCTATGCAGAAGTCAGGTGGCGCAGTGATGAAACACTACACGTTTTAATGGTTTTAGAAAGAAAAAAAAAATGTAGTGACCAACTGCAGCACAAGGCAAACTGGACTTTGACTGAACCAAGCTGGTTGTTTCCCTTTACCACTCTTCTATTACTGAGTGACCCAGATATTGGGAAAATGAAAGTAGATGACAGCTGGTGTGTCTGAACGATGTGAGCAATAATTGGTGTTTGTAATCGAGATACTGATGTCCATATTCGTTGAACAAGTGTAAGAGCAATATTGGTATTTCATTTGTTACGCTAATAATACAATTCGTAATTGCAAATCACTACTCAATTGAAACCAAGGGCGTTTACGGAAATGACCAAAACGGGATCGGCAATTTCCGTAATTTTTTGGCCTGTTCTGTCAGGACTGATTTGTACTCTTCAGTTTCTCGAGCCTTTGCTTATTTATGTTATTATGTCTCCCCACTTTTCGGGGAGACATATTGTTTTCCCCCCGGGTTTGTGTTTGGTCAGTAACTTTCATATTTTTTGATGGATTTTGAAATTACTTGGCAGAAATGTTAACCACTGAGATGATGTGTTGCGTGTATGACCCAGGTTGGTACCTCAAAGGTCAAGGTAAAAAAAGGGGCCTTTTTTTGTTTTGGTCAATAACTTTCTTACTTGTAGATAGAATTTGAAATTACTTGGCAGAAATGTTAACCACCATGAGACAATGTGTCACACGCATGATTCAGGTTGGTACCTCAAAGGTCAAGGTCATACATAGAGGTAAAAAAGGGGGCCTTTTTTCGTGTTCGGTCAATAACTTTCTTATTTTTAGATGGATTTTGAAATTACTTGTCAGAAATATTAACTACCATGAGACGATGTGTTGTGCATATGACCCAGTTTGGTACCTCAGAGGTCAAGGTCATACTTAGAGGTCAAAGGTAAAAACTAGGGGCCTTTTTTCGTGTTCAGTCCAGTCAATAACTTTCTTATTTTTAGATGGATTCTGAAAATACTTGGCAGAAACATTAACCACCATGAGACGATGTGTTGTGTGCATGACTCAGGTTGGTACCTCAAAGGGCTTACTTAGAGGTCAAAGTTAAAAAAGAGGTCTTTTTTCATGTTTGGTCAATAACTTCCTTATTTGTAGATGGATTTTGAAATTACTTAGCAGAAATGTTAACCACAATCAGACAATGTGTCTCTCGTATGACCCATATTGGTAACTCCAAGGTCAAGGTCATACTTAGAGGTCAATGGTCAAAAAGGGTGGCAGAAATGTTAACCATCATGAGACGATGTGTTGCGTGCAAGACCCAGATTGGTACCTCCAAGGTAAAGGTCATACTAAGAGGTCAAAGGTAAAAAAAAAAGAGTTTTATTTAGTCCAGTCAATAACTTTTTTATTTCTGGATGGACTTTTTAAAGTAACCTTGCAAAACTGTTCACCTTCATTATATTAGACAGTGAATCGTGTGCAAGACCAAGGTCCATACCTCCAATGTCAAGGTCATACCTAGAGATCAGAGGTAAAAAATTGGGGCCTTTTTTGTGTACAGTCAATAAATACTTGGCAGAAATGTTTACCATCATGAGACGATGTGTTATACCTCAAAGGTCAAGGTCATACTTTGAGGTCAAAGGTCAAAAATAGCGGAATTCTATTGTAATAGATACTTTAAACCTTTGCTATAATCAAATGTTGTGGAAGTTTGTTAAGAATTGCCTGGCCAAGGTGATTATAACAAATATTCACTTTTGTTTCTTGAAGTATTAAATACAATATTCTTGAATATCTCCGTTTATCTGTCTTATGCGCCCTCGCCCTTTGGGGCTTAAAGAAATAAATCGGGCTGTATGGTGCTTCCATGTAGAACTGAAACTGGCCGAACTTGAGTACTGGTAAACCATTTCGGTCTAAGCCTGCTCAGGAAAAGTGATGCAAGTTGGACCGCTCCTTAAACCCTAGTGGTTTCTATGGGTGGTAGGGCTTGAGATGTCATTTTGTCTCAATGTCGGGTAAAAGTCCCACAAAATTGGAAGCAACATCTCCAAAATGACCTAAATGGTGTTGACGGGCATAAACCGCAACTCAAACAAACAAAAAATAATCTGTATAATCTTCTGTTAACAATTCATTCCATTGACATTGTCACTTTTACGAGTTTCGTTGTTGTATTGAATGTCGGTATAAACAGGGTTGACTGTACATATTTTTCAGAGGGTCCCCAGTTCAGCCTTGCAGTGTACCTCTACCTCCCCGACTGAAGATGCTTGGTCAGTATATGGCACAGAGTCAGGATGCTCCAGTAGAAAACAATAGGAGCTTCAATCCAGGTAACCAGAATTCTTCCCATTTCAGTTGTGTTGGACTTTTACCGAAAATGATGAATTTATCTTAACCCATTCAGTACCAGAAACCCCTAAAGTACCTTAGCAAACATTGCAGGCCCAGATGAGACGCCGCAGAACGTGGCGTCTCATCAGGGCCTACACTATTTGCAGGAAGTTCAGCAATTTTCCAAATCAATTTTGAAGATACCACAACCTGACACCCCTAAATTTAGAAATGGACTCCAGCTACATGTATATTTAAGGAGGAAGATTCCATCTGGTACAAAGAGGGTTAATACTTAGATGCCTCAACTCCTTACCATGTGCATACTAGTTTGTGTGTGGGTTTGTGGGTTTGTCCGCACTTTTATTTTCCTCAAATTGACTCCCACGGGGGCATTGCTCACTTATAGTGACAGCTCTTGTTTTTTTTTTGTTTTTTTTTTTGATAGAATGTCATTTCTAAAGGCTACTAGATGTATCTACCCTATTTACAATACATATTTGGACATCATTGATCTTGAGTTATCTACCCTTAATGGATGTGAAAAATGGGTTTTTGGCCTATTTCTCTTTTGCTACAGGGAATATCTTGATACACAGAAGTTGATTTAGGCTCCCCAGTGAAATATTTTTTGCTGACCTTTCCAAGGCAGTTCTCATGTCATGGTTGATAAATTTTATTATTAATTGACTTTTCTGTATTACACAAGGTCAACCAATATTCAAAATTCATAAATCATGTTTTTAGTTGCGTCAATTAATAAAATTGTCATTAATCAGGTAATTTTGTATTGGCCAAGTTACAGGTCCTCGGTCAGCTGTATTGGCCTCGGCCTTCGGCCTCGTGCCAATACAGCAGACCTCGGACCTATACCTTGGCCAATAAGAAATTATTTGATTAATAACATTATATGGGCCCCGTCAAGCGATTTTGGTACTTATCGCCTATGCAAGTAGCGAAGGTTCAGGCGAGCCTGCGCATCCGCGCAGTCTCGCCAGAACCTTCGCTGCTCGCTTATACAAGCAGTGAATCAAGAGGAGCCTTCAGACAGAAAGCCATATCCCTGGCCCCTCTGAATGGCTGGGCATGCGCAGTTAAAATTTGTCATGACGGAATGCTCGAAGACCCAAATTCGCTTGGCGGGGCTCATATTATAGTTTGTCTTTGCATGTATGTATTGCTTGTATCTTTTTATTTCGGCTGTCTGTTTGGCCATTTTTGTCACGCCTGCTTAAAGCATGACATGATAGGAGTATGGTTTTCCTTCTGTTTGTTCATGTCAACTTCCATGCAAGCATCCGTATATGATCTTGACCTACATTTCATGGTTCAATGACTTTGTGGAAATCTTCCACTGACCGTTCCAAGGCGGCTCTTCTGTGGCGATTTATTTATGTTGTTGTTTGTTACTTACTGTGTGTATCACTTGTGTCTTTTAATTTTGGATGGCCATATGGCCATTTTGTGGGAAAGTAACTGTCCATATGGCCTTCCTTTGTTTAGGTTTCCATTATGGTCTGGTCGCTTAATGTTTGTATTTCTTTCCCTTTGGTGTCTTTTATGGATGGAGTAAGTTAATTGTATCAATTCCTGATCTTTGTTTTACTTCTACTTTGTGAATTATTGCGACCACCCTAACTTTCACCCTAATGTAAGAGTCCATATCTCCAAAACTATAAGAACTCCATTAAAGATCTTTGGTACAAGCCTGCATCTAGGAATAGCAACTTCAATGCAAGCATCCATATCTTACCTTGACCTACATATTTCATGGTTCACTGACTTCGTGAATTATTGTGACCACCCTAACTTTCACCCTAATGTAAGAGTCCATTTCTAGAGAACTATAAGAGCTTCATGTGAAAAATAGAAGTGAAGGCAATGATCAGGAATCAATATAATTAACTCACAGCTCCCATCAGACACCAAAGGCAAAGAAACACAAACATAAAACAACTAGGCCCTACTGGAAACATCAATAGCGGAAAGCCAAAAGGATAGTTACTTTCCCACAAAATGGCTAATTGGCTATCCAAAACAAAATGATATAACACACACTCAAAGACAAGCCATAACAAAAATAAACCACAACAGAAGAACCACCTTGGAACGGTCAGTGAAACGAATTCCACTTTGGGGGCTTAAATTGATTGTACATGGCCACAATCCTCGCCCTTACTTCCATCGCGATTCAGACAAATAATTTTTTCAGTCCGCATGAAGGCCTCCTAACTCGTCAGTGCAACATCTTTGTGAACACAAAAATCAAACAACCACAGAGATGATATAATGTTGAGGACTCGACAGCAAGAAACTGAAATGCTGGAGCAAAAGAAAACCAACAGTTAGACTCTGATGAGCTCGACCATCAGGCACCAACCAACATTACATAAAATTAGATTCTCTTTAATACTCAGTAAGCCTTTACGCTGGAACCATCAAACAATCACGTGAAATGAATAAATTATCTAAATAGCGACGGAAGTAAGGGAGATGATTGTGGCCGCGCGTAAAATCTGATGTTGGTGTTTCCAACTGACTGGCTCAAAAACCTCCAATAAATGTTTCCATTAGGGTCAATTTATTTCATGCTTGTGTTTCTTTCCCTTTGTGTGTCTCTGATGGGAGATGTGGGTTAATTGTATCGATTCCTGATCATTGCCTTCACTTCTATTTTATGTCCTGGTATTTAGGTCATTTTGAGATGTTGCTTCCAATTTGTGGGACTGTTATCCAACAGTGAGATGAAAGGACATCTCAAGCTCTTCTGCCAAATGAAACCAAAAGGGTCTATATATATGCATGGACGGTCTGACTAACACCACTTTGCCTGGGCAGGGTTAGACCTTAGACCTTCTAAACTGATTACCAGTACTTGTGTGGTCGATTTCAGCTCAGCTAGGAAGCAGGTACCTCAATCTGTTTCTCCAAAATAGAAGTGGAGGCAATGATCAGGAATCGATACAATTAACCCACAGCTCCCATCAGAGACACCAAAGAGAAAGAAACACAAACATGAAACAACAGACCCTAATGGAAACATCAATAGGGGAAAGCCAAAAGGACAGTTACTTTCCCATAAAATGGCCAATTGGTTATCCAAAATAAAATAATATAAGCGACACAAACACCCAAAGACAAACCACATCAAAAATAAACCGCCACAGAAGAATCCCCTTGGAATGGTCAGTGAAACGAATTCCATTGGGGACCTTAAATCGATTTTACATGGCCACAATCCTCGCCCTTACGATTGCGATTTAGACAAATAATTTGTTCAGTCCACATGAAGGCCTCCTAACACATCAATGCAACATCTCCTTGAACACAAAAATCAAACAACCACAGAGATGAAACAACGGTGAGGACTCAACAGCAAGAAACCACTGAAATGCTGGAGCAAAAGAAAACCAACAGTTAGACTCTGGTGGGCCTGACCAGAGACAGAGCCCAAATGGCTGGGGCACAGTTAGCAACATTAAGTGGTCACCTACATAAATTATGCCAACTATGCTTTTTGGATCTAAATTAGCCACACATTCAAGGCTCATTAGCTCCCATAGACTCTTAAATGGGGAAAATTTTAAAACTCTTCTGTGAAACCATAAGACCCAAAGCTTAGATATTTAGTTTGTACAACATTAAGTGGTCATGTACATATTAAGTCCTGCCAACCATGCCCTTAGGGTCCAAATTGGCAAAGCCCTGGGGCTCATTATTTCCCTTAGACTTAAAATATGATTTCTTAACATCAACCTGAAATAAATTGACTGAATGTTACTTCTTCTGACCAATTTCTATCCAGAAATTCATTTTCTTTCAAAACTTTATGGAAAACACCCATTTCATCATTTTATGCAGATTAACAATATTTTGAATGACTATTGAAATGTTTTCATAATTCAGTTTGTAAATGTTTCTATGGCAATGAGATAAATATGCATGGCAAAGATCAGTACTTCAGGTTCCTCTGTTGCCAGCTGACATCTGACAATGTTAAAGATCAGTACATCATGTTGCCAACGGAAATGTAGTACAATGTAGTACCTTTTTAGAATACATGTTAGATAAACTTTGCATTAGAATTTGGATTATAGTTTGATATGCTACATTAGATAATAAGAAAATTTTGAGAATTGACTCACTAGTTATTGAATGACTCTCACATATTAAAAAATCTCTAAAGTGAACAGTATTATGAAGAGGCTTAAGTACATTGTTTACACTCATGAATAACTGTTTCAGATCAAGCTTCCTTTGGACAGCCTGTGAATGATAATAAGAACGTATTTAAACAGAAAGCTTTCCAGCTTGGTATAGATATAGAAAGCCCTCCAAAATATGAAGAACTAGAACTCAACAATAACAGTGTCAATGTTAACGAGACCAAAATTAATTTTGAATCCAGTGAACAATGTTTTGATGCCAAGAGAAAAACTAATCTTAATAAGACTGAAATAGGTCTATCAACAAAAAGTTTAAAAGCTGGGAAAAGACTTCGAGATGAAGAAAATGAAATCAAACCCCCTGTAACATTGCCCACAATGACATCTGCTGAGAGAAGTCTGAGTACACAGAATGTACAAGAAGACTGGTGGTCTCTGTCAGATGCCAGTAACCTCTCCGAAACTAGGCAGGAGAGTTCTAATGTCCACCAGAATACTTCATCAAATTTTAGTTGTAAACTTGAAGAAACATCTGCATACTCAAATTTTCCAGATAGTTCTGTAGACATTAGTAAAATTTTAGCTCAAAGCTCTGTCAGTACTGATGTAGACGGTAAACTGAATGAATTTGATGACTCAGTTGATTATATTGAAGAGCATGAGTTTCTGTCTTACGATGTAACTTCATGTCCATTCTCACCTTATGAATCTGATGAAGACACTGAAAATGAAGAAAATGGATGTTTAGAGAATAGAGGTAATGATGAAATGCCAGAAAGTCCATTACAAGAAGACCTTGTTAATTGTGATGTTATAAGTATAAGACAAGACAAAAATGGTGAATTAGATGAGACAGATAGAGAAAAAATCATGCTAGAGTTTCAAAAACAGATTGAGCTATCAGAAATAAAGAAAAATGAACTTTTAAATTCAGGAGTTTGTAATGAAAACATTGAAATGTTGGCTTCAGCAATTGTTGATGAAGTTCTAGCCAAGGCTATAATGGAAGTAATGTCTTCTTGCAGTGGAAATGAGGTTGAAAAGAAAAACGTAGAAGTTTTAGACATTGGAAGTTCGCTGGATGTAAATGTGAATGCAAATACCTACTCCAGAAAATCAAACACAGATGCAGAAATCAGTCAAGTGAAGCCTTCTCTGAATGAAACACTTAAAGAAGGAAACAGAAAAGAGCATGAAAGTGAAAATGACGAAATAGTAAGTCCTGCAGGTGAAAGACCGCGACTCTATTCCTGGCCATATTCTACTGATACAGATGAGGAGAGTAAAAAGGCAGTAAATGGTCCAAGTGAGAAAATAATTAAAGTTACCACACCATCAAGAGCCACAAAAGTTGAAATTATTGTGGATGCAGATCATTCTTCAGAAAAAGATAAACTTTCAGATGAGTCGCTAGCCAAGACAGTTCAAACAGCAACTGAGTCTTCAAAGGACTTTGAAAAATACTATTTTAAACAGAAGGCATCTCAGCATGGTATTGAAATTGTGAGCCCTCTCCGTAATTTGCAAAGGGTTGCAAGTTTATCAAGTGAGTCAGACAATGACAGTGAAAAGGGTCCTCCTAAAATTGGATTTCAAAACAAAAATATAGAAAACATGAAAACAGTTCAACATTCCTCATTTGATAGACTGTCTAGGTCTCAGTCAGAGAGCAGTGACTCATATAGTTTAGATGGATTGGATTCTCAGACTGACCTGGCTCGTGTTTTTAAGGAAAAAGCATCTAAATTAGGTATTAAGATTCAGAATCCAAAAGAAACCATCGAGCTGTCAACTGAAAGTAGTGATGCTGAACTTGACAGCTACATATTTCAGAATAAAGGTTTACATTTGGAAGATCCTAAAAGGTGTGAAACATCAACACCAGACCAAGACAAATCATTCTTGAATCCAGATTCTCCAGAGTTTAAACCAGGATGGAAAAAGAGAATATCAAGAAATGAAATGAGGCCAGATGCACCTGAGTTTAATCCATCCTCTTTGAATACAAGTGCCTCAGATCTGAATGATTGTTTGAGCAAGACTGAAATGAGGATAGATGCTCCTGAATTTAATCCAGCTAATTTTTCAATGAAAACAACTTCACAGACTCTTGAATCTTTGAAGAAATCTGATGAGAACAACATTAAAACATCTAAAACCTTTTATATTCTTACACCAAAACCCAAAACAAAGAGACCTGACAAAGGCATTCAGGCCTCTCCTGAAATTGTTGACAGCTGTATGAATACAAGAAGGGTTAAAACAAAAGACTCTAGTGTTGTTACATTGTCCTGTGATAGCAGAGAAGTCTCTGTGAATACAGACTTATCAGGAGACACCAAAACAGAATTACCAGTGAAATCCCATAGACAGTTTGCATGTAAGAACACTAATACTGATGTACCTAAAAGGAGGTCTATAGCTGTTAGTGTAAATATGGCTGGAGGATATCAGGAGAAGAAGAAAGATGAGAAAGACAATGCAGACACTATGATACAGTTGGAGAAAGAGAAAACAGCCATGATAGAACAGATTAAATCCCATAGACAGTTTGCATGTAAAAACACTAATACTGATGTACCTAAAAGGAGGTCTATAGCTGTTAGTGTAAATATGGCTGGAGGATATCAGGAGAAGAAGACAGACGAGAAAGACAATACAGACAAAATGGTACAGTTGGAGAAAGAGAAAACAGCCATGATTGAACAGATGAAATCACTTCAGGTGGGTAATAGAAGAGGGTTTATTTGGACAATCTTTTGAATATTGACAGTCCTTATTTTAAAGAAATGGTTAGTCAAATTTATCCTGCCAATTTGCAGCTAACACTTTTGATACCAAGGCCCTATTTTAGGATTTACATTTACCAATTTTAAACAGATTTCTTGCATCTAAAATCAGTGACAACCACAATGATTTTGATTTTGGCCTTAACTTTCCATTTTTGGAGGGTGATGTTCCCTGCACCACTTCTTATGGTGTTTACATCTCTCAGCTTATTATCTTTGCTAGGGTATCTTGTCATTTGGGTGATTTTATTGCTTGTAATAAAAGTTAAACGGCCAAACTTTTACAACTAGTGTATTGATGCCTTGAACTGCTGAAAGCTTTTTCTAAATTTTATTGTAGACACTTTGAATTGATTATTGCAAGTGACCTTAATCAGGTATAATATATATAAAACCTGAATAAGGTCACTTGCAGCACGGTTTGAGGACTAGAAAATTCCACTCGTCTGCTCGTCATGACGAGTAAAAATTTTGGAAGACAAGTAAAATTTTATTTTCAGTCCGTATGAAATTTACCAAAATCAACATGCCCTTGGTCATGCAGGACGAGTGAAATTTGAAGAATTTTCCAGCCCTTGTTTTGTCCTCCGATCAATCGGACAATACAAACTCACAGGCTGTATGCTTGGTAGTTTACCAAATCACAGTTAACAACTTTGCTGTCCTGTTTAAGGGGAATAGGAACACCTGGTAGTATTTTCGGCCATTTTTGAAAGGGAGATAACTTTCCGGACTTCCTGTTCGCTTTTCTATAAGCGCTTGCCTGTGGAAAAAGGGGTCCACTCTTAAAGGAAAGAATTTGCTCTTTAGGAGCAAATTCTTTCCTTTAAGAGCTGACCCCTATTCACATGGGAGACAAAAAACTTTTTGCAGGAGTTGCCTTCCCTGAAGGTGTACCAATTCCCCATAATTGCAGGCCAGTGTGTTGGGTTTCAGACTATGATAGCTCGAATTTAGTTGGTTGGGGCTTGACAGCGGGTTCAACTGGTGGTCTTGTTTTGCCACAGTGTTCAGCGGTATTGCTCATGCCCCAGGGATATCCAGGTGTCTCAATGTGTTGTATCTGTCGAAACCTCTTCCATGCTTCATCACAGCTTTTTGTGCTGATTTAACACATTGATTGATGAAATAGGAGATCTCAATACGAGCCTAACAGCCAACTAGCTTGTTTAAACTGTGACTGACAATAAGGGTGAAGGCTTGGGCCCCTTATTTAAACCAGTCCCCTCCCCCCTCCCCGCAATCCCCCAAGGATAGTACTTTCATTGTGGTTTCATTGATTTTATCGTCGGTGCTATTCAAACTTAACCCTTATCCTGCTGTTCACACAACCCCTATCTTTGAAAACAGTGTAGATCCAGATCAGATGGCTTCTGAAGAAGTCTTATCTTGCTGTTCACACAACCCCTATCTTTGAAAACAGTGTAGATCCAGATCAGATGGCTTCTGAAGAAGTCTTATCTTGCTGTTCACACAACCCCTATCTTTGAAAACAGTGTAGATCCAGATCAGATGGCTTCTGAAGAAGCCTTATCTTGCTGTTCACGACAATCCCTATCATTGCAAACAGTGTAGATCCAGATCAGATGGCTTCTGAAGAAGCCTTATCTTGCTGTTCACGACAACCCCTATCTTTGAAAACAGTGTAGATCCAGATCAGATGGCTTCTGAAGAAGCCTTATCCTGCTGTTCACGACAACCCCTATCTTTGAAAACAGTGTAGATCTAGATCAGATGGCTTCTTCAGAAGCCATCTGATCAGGATCTACACTGTCATTCAGATTGTGAATTAGTTGCAATAATTTGCATCAGTTGATAATTGGTAGTGGGTGGGGCATATTTAAATATTCAGCAGGTCAAGGGTTAACACTTCTGTTTTGTTTTGTTTGATTTGAGGTTTAACGCCCCCGTCAAGACTGTAAAGGTCATTTTGGAGACGTTGCTTCCAATTTTGTGGAACTTTTACCCGACATTGAGATGAAATGACATCTCAAGCCCTGTCGCCCAATGAAACCAATGGGGTTCATTAGCATGGACGGTCCGCCTCGCACCGCGGTTCATGGACAGGCTTAGATCCTCTAAGCGGTTTACCAGTGTGCGGGCCGGATTCAGCTCTGCGTGGCAGCATCATGCAGCCCATATATTTCTTCAAGCCCCTATGGGCGGGGGCCCATTAACACTTCTATGTGACCATATTATTTATTTCAGTGCAGGTAACTGAGTTGCCATATATTTGGGAAAGAGCTGCTAACTTGTCTCGTCACCTGTGATTCTGTGGTTATGCCACAGCCATTTGAATCAGAATCAGAATTGTCACTGATGATTTGTAAAATGACATTCATACACCAGGACCTGTGATATGGGAAGTTAGTCCCTAGTTTGCACCGAAGAGGTCTACTTAGCTACACTATCTTCAGTACCTTCAGCTGTGGTGGAATGGTGGAAAGGGCATATAGTGTAATCCCTGTTTGTCTGTCCGTCTTGGTCCGCATCTGTGTCTGAGATGGCTTTAGCAATTTGCATTTAAGGGGAATGGATACACCTACAGGGGAGACCACTTCTGCAAAAGTATTTTGTCTCCCATATCAATAGGAGTCAACTCTTAAAGGAAAGAATTTGCTCCCAATTAGCAAATCTTTCCTTTATGAGAGACACCTTTTTCTGACAGTGGGACAGGGCTTATGAAAAATCGCTGAAAAATCTGCCAGGTGTTCCCATTCGCTTTAAGTTTTCTGAATTGGGCTACCAGGCGGGGGCATGGGTGTTCATTGGGCATCTTTCTAGTTTGTTATGATGTGTTTGTCCATCTTTCCCTTTTGTTTGTGATAGGCTTTGGGTACTGTTTGGATCAGTTCCTGGTGTATCTATACTCATTTAATCCAAATGTGGTTACCCCATACATTATTATTATGTTGATCTTAAGATATGTTCTACAAAAAAAGTTATCCTTTGAAAGCAAGGACTAGGAATGAACTATTATAGCAAGTTTTTTGGTAGGGTGGGTGGGTGTGGGCAGATTAGCTAGTTTTGGCCAATTAGGCATCATCAGTGTCTCAGATATTTTTAAAATTCCATAGTAGAATCAATGATCCCAAAGGACTAGAGATATAATCAACATTATGAGGAATGGCAGGGAGTCATTAATTACCAACTGTAGTGAAATTAAATAAGTTTTATGGACATGATAGAGCCATGTGGTCTGGATTTGCCTCCATCAGAGTCAGTTGTTGGTTTTTCCAACATAATAATAATAATAATTTCTGCACCTGATACCATTAAAATCCTAAAAATTCGGACACCTTGAGCAGGACTTGCTGTAATTCTCTTAAAATTTTAATTAATCTGTTTCACAATCTTGCATGGAGTCCAAAAGGCACAAAATGGAGTCCAAAATGGAATGGCAAAAAGTGTAGACCCTCGTCAGACTGCCTTCAGGAGCAGTCTGATCTGGGTCTGCACTGTTTGCTCAGGCCTAACTGTCCCAATACTTAGGATCACGGTATGTCAGGTGCCCAATGTAAGATCATCCTGAGCCAATGCGGCGAGTCAGTTTTAGTGAATACCCACAATACAGGCTTGTATTGAGAAATAAGGAGAATTAGCCTTCACTCATCACCGAGTACCCACCATATCTGTTGCTATGGCTTTCTCAATAGCCTGTCACTTCAAGAACAAAGTCCAGTTTGGTTGGGAGAATGTCAGTGGGTTACTACATAGCCCCAGATAAATGGGGTATCCAAAATAACATTATTTTTCTTATTTCTGCACAAAAGCATATATGTTGTGTACTCATTAGAGCACCTCGCCGAGTACCCACATACCTGTGATAATTTTTTTAACTTAAAGTTCAAAAAATTATCACAGGTATGAGGTAGATTTGCCATTGTGATGAGGGAGATGTAAAGAATATATAGGGAAATTCTCAGTTCAAATAGGGAGACTCTAAAATTTTGATGAAATTTAGCATAAATTTGGCAAAAATTAGTATCAAAATGAGGAATTCTCCCTCCTGATAAGGTAGGTATCACAGGTATGTACCTATGAGAAACGCCTTGCCAAGGGGCTTCTAATTAGTACTCACAACATATGTTTTAGTGCAAAAATAAGAAAAATATCGGTACTTACCGGATGAAAAAAGCGCATTATCTGGAACTACGAGTTAGGTATGAATTTATATAGCACTTGTGCTACTTACAGCAATTGTGCTGCCTTGCTGTACAATCCAGCTTCTATGGTGACAGGGAAGATCCTTGCCAGTTGTTTATATGTCTGCACCTGTTACATATGTACTTTAGAAACTGACTTGATTGGTGACCACAGTCCTCTGGGAGAGGGTGCCATCTGCTTTAAAGTGATACAGCAATCAATAAAAAAATCTTGTGAGAACTCTTGCGAGAATTTTGGCTATTCTTGAATAAATACAATCAATGTTATGGATAAACTTTAACCCTTATCTTGCTGTTCACGACAACCCCTATCTTTGCAAACAGTATAGATCCAGATCAGATGGCTTCTGAAGAAGCCATCTGATCAGGATCTACACTGTTTGGCATTCAGTTTATGAATTTGTAGCAATTAATTGCATCAAGTAATTTGATTGGTTGATAGACAGAGATGGGTGTGGCTTAAATGAATATTCAGCAAGATAAGGGTTAAGAGGAAACACTTTCAAAACATTTTACACTTTGTTATTCGTAAATGGAAACCTAATGTTGAGAAAATGAATTCGGTGCTAAGAAGAAAATTCTTACGCATAACAGAAGACCCCAGTTTATGGGGGTGGGGCTTAGCTAGAGGTAAGATGTGTATTTGTTGATAATTGAAGGATGATTTTGCTTAATCATCCTATTAACCTATATTGTGGGTATTCATTAGAACTGCCTCGCTGAGGCAGTTCTAATGAATACCCACAACATAGGTTTTTATGGAGAAATCACAAATTTACCTTCAATTATCACAAAATTGCCACCTTACCTGTACCTTTTCGTATTTCTCCAAGGAAACATATGTTGTGGGTACTCATTAGAAGCGCCCAGGCACTTCTAATGAGCACCCACAACATGTTTTTATGCAGAATATGAGTACTTTGCGGATGAAAAAAAAGCCTTACCTGGATCTATGAAAGTTGTCTCCTTTGATAAATCAGCAGTAGTTGTTAAACATGTCAAGTAGGTCCATTCCTGGTATAAACGAGACTGTATAATATTCTTTTTTTACCAATTTTGTAGATAGAGGTGATGAGACACAGAGCTAATCTACACATGAACAGGATATTTTTGATGCAGCATAAGATTCAGAAGGATACGACTTCATTGATTGACAGCTTGAATTTCAGGTATTCTTTAGAACTCTTACCCCATAACATGCCAGTCACATCTCTCCTTCCTGGCTGGCAAAAGTGTTTTTGGAAATTGATCATTAAATCTTTTCTACCATCATTCTTTTCTTTCGGCTGATTTAAGAAGCGAAGTTGTCAGTTTCTGGTAGGACGTTTTTTTCGGGCCTGATCTTAGTCCAAGCTATCTGCAAAGGCTTTGTCTCCATGAGTGTGGAAAGAATTAAATGTTATTCTGGGATTCAAAGACAAGTGACATTTGGCAACATACATATTGACAGCACTGCATTGAGCCATTTCATAGAAGAAAATCCAAAACAGAACACTGGCACTAATATGATGTGACAGTTAATCCATTTACCGTAAAAGTCCAGAAGATTTGGACACCCTGAGGACTTGCTGTAATTCTCCTAAAATTTTAACAAATTTGTTTCATCATCAAGAAAGGAGTCCAAAAGATGCAGAACGAATGGCAGTGTAGAACCAGACTGCAATGCTTTTATTGTGCTGAACCATAGCTCCAGTTAAGGCACTTTTTCATCCGAAAAGAACTGATATTTTTCTTATTTCTGCATGAAAACATGTTATTGGCCTCGGCGAGGTGCTTCTAATGAGTACCCACAACATATGTTTTTGTGCAGAAATAAGAAAAATACAATATGTGGATACCTCCTCTTATCTGGGGCTATCTGAATGGTGATATTCGGCATTACCTGATCTAAGTAACATGGGTGGAAATGATCAATTTAAGTCATACAGTGAGTGAGTGTGTGATTTTTATGTCCCACCAACAGCTAAGGTCATAATGGAGATGGGACCTCGGTTTAAAGACTCATCCGAAAGTCTGGAGAAGGCCAGGATCAATCCTGCGACCCCTGGTTTACAAGGCGAGTAGCGTAACCACTACAACACAGAGGCTTCTATCTAAGTCATACAAGTGACTGGGAAAGAAACTATTATATGTTTGTTTACAATGGGAAAAATTGTGCAGAATGTCTCTACATAGATTTAGGGGATAAATGTATTCAACATTGTGCTTTGTGGAGGTAAATCGGAGGTTTTACGGTCGGAAATTTCGTTTTACAGCGACGCGTTAACGGAGCCGTAAAACGTTATTTGGCGATTGTAAAACCGACAAATTACTTCCCCAAATCACAATTTTGCAATACAGTTATCCCTATTCTAATGCATTTATACGGTTGTTTTGATAAAAACTGTACTGTTTTGCACAAAACGGCTAGAGCTGTGAGCTGCTTGAAACCAAATATCAGCCAATGAAAAGCGATGTTACGTGATGACGTAGGGTTTCGGACAATATATCAAAAGAAAGACCCTGATCAGACTGTTCATTAGGAGCAGTCTGATCTGGATCTGCACTGTTTGCTTAGGCCTGTCTGTCCCAATACTTAGAATCATTACGGTACAATCTGAAGCCCACGAAAAAATTGTTTGACTGTGCATTTACAAGGTTATGTGCAGCAATTAGGATGATAGATTAGCTACTAGTCTGATAATAAAAGTCTGATTATTTTTTGGTATTTTTATTAGCTCACCTGTCACGTAGTGACAAGGTGAGCTTTTGGGATCACTTTTTGTCCGTCGTCCGTCGTGCGTGCGTGCGTGCGTCCGTAAACTTTTCTTCAAACGACATCTCCTCCTAAACCACTGATCGTATTTTGACCAAACTTCACAGGAATGATCCTTAGGTGGTCCCCTTTCAAAGTTGTTCAAATGGTATCGGTCTGTTGCACATATAGGTCACAGTAGCCAAAAATAGATTTTTTTCACCGCAAACTTAAAAAATCTTCTTCTCTGAAACCGCAAGGCCCAGGTCTTTGATATTTGGCATGAAGCTTCATCTAGTGGACCTCTACCAAGAGTGTTCAAATTATAGTGCTGGGGCCAAAAATGCCCCCGCACGGGGGCCCTTTGGTTTTACATGGGCTTATATAGGGAAAATCTTGAAAAATCTTCTTCTCTGAAACCGCAAGGCCCAGGTCTTTGATATTTGGTATGAAGCTTCATCTAGTGGACCCCTACCAAGATTGTTCAAATTATAGTGCTGGGGCCAAAAATGCCCCCGCACGGGGGCCCTTTGGTTTTACATGGGCTTAGAAAGGGAAAATCTTTAAAAATCTTCTTCTCTGAAACCGCAAGGCCCAGGTCTTTGATATTTGGTATGAAGCTTCATCTAGTGGACCCCTGCCAAGATTATTCAAATTATAGTGCTGGAGCTAAAAATGCCCCCCACATGGGGGCCCTTTGGTTTTACATTGGCTTATATAGGGAAAATCTTTAAAAATCTTCTTCTCTGAAACTGCAAGGCCCAGGTCTTTGATATTTGGTATGAAGCTTCATCTAGTGGACCCCTGCCAAGTTTATTCAAATTATAGTGCTGGGGCCAAAAATGCCCCCGCACCAGGGCCCTTTTGTTTTCTTGAAAAATCTTCTTCTCTGAAACTGCAAGGCCCAGGTCTTTGATATTTGGTATGAAGCTTCATCTTGTGGACCTCTACCAGGATTGTTCAAATTATAGCCCTGGGGCCAAAAATGCCCCCCCCTCCGGGGCCCTTTGGTTTTACATAGACGTATATAGGGAAAATCTTGAAAAATCTTCTTCTTTGAAACCACAAGGCTTAGGTCTTCGATATTTGTTATGAAGCTTCAGCTAGTGGACCTCTATAAAGATTGTTCAAATTATAGCCCTGAGACCAAAAATGCCTCCGCCATGTGGCCCTTTGGTTTTACATAGACTTACATAGGGAAAATCTTAAATAAACATCTTCTCTGAAACACAAGGCTTAGGTCTTTGATATTTGTTATGAAGCTTCAGCTAGTGGACCTCTACCAAGATTGTTCAAATTATAGCCCTGGGGCCAAAAATGCCCCTGCTCCGGGGCCCTTTGGTTTAACATAGACTTATATAGGGAAAATCTTGTTTTACATAGACTTCTATATGCAGGGTAAACCTTTAAAATCTTCTTCTCTGAAACCAGAAAGCCCAGGTCTTTCATATTCGATATGAAGCTTCATCTTGTGGACCTCTACCAAGATTGTTCAAATTATAGCCCTGGGGCCAAAATTGACCCTGCCCGGGGCCCACTTGTTATACATTGGATCAGGTGAGCGAACCAGGGCCCTCTGGGCCCTCTTGTTGTATTAAAAATTTATCACCTTGTTAGTAATGGCAAGTCTATTTGGTAGTCTCAAATCTTAGGATTATCACTTAAAATTGAGGCATAGAGACTAGACTAGCTAACCTTTTATACACTGTTCATTTTAGTGCAAAAGATGATTTTAATTCCATATTATTCATTTTAACACCTAGTGGCTAGGCTATAAGGATGAATACATAAGGATTGAATACAGTATGCTTTATGTGATATTAATAATTTTGTTTTCCAGCAATGACAGACAAACACAAGATACCATCTGGAACGCAGCAGAAGCAAAACTTAACATGCTACACACTACTGCAGATAGAATAAATGTAAGAAAAGGAGGAACCTGTTGGTAGTGTAATTAGGGAAATTTAGTCATTAAAAGGGGAGTAACTCTTTCAGAAATATTTTGTTACCTATATCAATAGGGGTGTACTCTTGAAGGAATAATTTGCTTCGAAGGAACAAATTCTTTCTTTCATGAGTAGAGCCCTTTTCTGGGGAGAGCGGGGGAGGGAGGTTTCTTAAAAAGTCAAGAAAGTCCTTGAAATCTTAGAAAAAAAAATGATGAAAGAAAATAGGGAATTGATTGTTGTTCAAGTTTGTTGCATCACACTTCAAGAGGCCTCTGACTGATGACAATTGATCATTTTGCTCGGGGAGGTTGTAGGTGTGTTACCTGCTGGGTTGGCCTCAGTCTAATGTGGAGATTGATGATGAAATCTTTTCTACTGTCATTCTCTCCCTTCAGTTGAATAAAGAAGGGCAGTTGTCAGTTTCTAGCGCACTGTACTGGTTAACAGTCCATGTACAAGCCTACCCAGGAAAAGTGTGCTTTGGTAATATGTAAAGTGACAAGTTTGATATGACCTAAATAGTGTTGACTGGGACTTGAAAGTACAAATAACCAAACAAAAGCACTTAGATTGGCATATTTCAGTTCATAGTGAGTGAGTGAGTGTTTGAGTTTAACGTCTCAGCAACAGCTAAGGTCATATGGAGATGGGACCTCGGTTTAAAGACTGATCCGAAAGTCTGGAGAAGCCCGGGTTCGATCCTGCGATCCTTGTTGTACAAGGCGAGTAGCGTTACCACTACACCACGGAGGCTTCTTTCAGTTCATAGATTTGGCTTGACAATTCATCTCATTGTTCGCATTAATATCCCAGAAAACAGTCAGGCAGACATTGTTTACCTGTTTACTGTTTACCGCAGTTTACTGCAGATACTGCAGTTTACATTTTGACCCCTAAAAAGCTTGTTAAAGGTGCATTATTGAGCTGTCTGGAAAAAAATGCTTCGAAAAATAAAATACACATAGCCGGTATTTTTCTTTAAAACAATACAAATGAATGCATTTTATGCAAAAATGCGAACAATTATGATGACAGGTAAAAGAGTTTGAGAGGGATTCCCTAACTGGTTTTGAACACTAGTTAGATCTATTTTTAGTTTGTGACAAAAATAGAATCCCCATATATGACGTTATGGGACGTTCATTTTTGGCCTTGTTTGCTTAGGCCATGCCTGAATCGGAAAAAAAATATGACGCTAAATACCATGCCATAAGTAACGACACTCAGAGACTATACTGTCGCCATGTATTTGTAAAGTGACAGATTTATTTGTAGAACAGAAATTCCGAACACATGTTCAGAGCGAAGGGTAAACACGAATGAAAACGACCATTTTCACAAAGTTCTGAAGCTGTATTTGGCTCCAAAAGTGTACACATGACAAAGGAGTATGCATTGAAGATAAAAACCAGAAAAAAAAAATTTGAGACCCGGTAGCTCAATAATGCACCTTTAAGCCAACAGACTGTTTACCATAAAAGTCCTAAAATTTCAGACACCTTTAGGTCTTGCTGTAATTCTCTAAAATTTTAACAAATTTGTTTCATGATCCAGCAAGGAATCCAAAAGGTGCATATGGAATGGCAAACAATCTAGACCCTGATCAGACAGTCTGATCTGGGTCTGCACTGTTTGCTTAAGCCTGTTTGTCCCAATACATTTACAGTATTGACCACCCATGGTTAATGAAATGAATTACTGCCTTTATTAATGGAATAAATTCCATAAGTTATTTACTGATTCAAACACAAATGCAAACATTTTGTTTGAGTTGAGGCTTTACGTCCCTGTCAACACTATTAAGGTCATTTTGGAGACGTTGTTTTCGATTTTGTGGGACTTTTACCCGATGAAATGACATCTCAAGCCCTAGCACCCATAGAAACCGCAAGGGTTTAAGGAGCAGTCCGACTGGCATCACTTTTCCTGGGCAGGCTTAGACCTAAGCTGTTTACCAGTCCTCAAGTTCGATCGGTTTCAGCTCTGCGCGGAAGCACAGTGCAGCCCAATTTATTTCTCAATGCAAACGTTACTCACTTTTTGTGTGTGTCTGGGTTTTTTTTCAGTAAAAATGCTGTATTTGATACCGCAGTTTACATTTTTACCCCTAAAAAGCTTGTTAAGCTAACAATCCTTTGACCACCTGGGCCCAGATTGTGTTCACTTTGGGGTTATGGTTATTCGGGGGTAAGGCTGATCCCTATCAGATTGTGTTTACACCAGGAGTCAAGTTGATACAGATCAAGTTGAGTTCGCATTAGGGACTGAGTAAGTCCACACTTTATTACTTACACCCCTGAGTGAGTATCTGGAGTGGATTCTTTGACATATTCTTTTTTTAAAATAGGGTTTGAGTGAAAATCATTAGGGGCCAGTTGTACAAAGCATCCTTAGTTTAACGAGCTCGTTAGTGGTCAAATTATTACTGTTCTAGCAAGAACAATATCTTATACAGTGGTATTTTTGCTGAAAAAAAAATGTGAACAGCTTTTGTATTTGCAAATGTGGCTCACATTTTTTTTCTGCAAAAATATTAGTATATTTGCCATATTTAATGAACAAAGTTTTTAATGATATGCAAACTAATGACATTGTTAGTGTTGAACAACTGGCAGACAGTTGATCCTGTTGAGATGGCTCACTATAACCTGTCTCCTATTGCAAAGGTATCTATACTGTTCGAATCTAACAATGTCATAAGTTTGCATATTGTTAAAAGTTTGGTCTTTTAATTTGGCAAATATGCAAAAGCTACTCACATTTTCCAGCAAAAATACCAGAGTATTAGATATTGTGCTTACTAGAACAGTTACCGTAATGTAAGGCTGACACGATTGATCATATAATCGATTAATTGAACGATAAATTCCACAAAAATGATTATCATTTCTGATTTGCTTTTAACTGATTACTTGATAGGTACAATTTATCACCCAAAGTTATGCCTAAAATAGTTGGATGAGTGGCAAACAGTGCAGACCCTGATGAGACGCCGCATTATGCGGCATCTCATCTGGGTCTACACTGTTTGCTCAGGCCTGTCAGTTCAGATAAACATATGGTAAAGTGCAACATATGGTTAGAGTCATGCTCAGAGAGGAAGCCAGACAGGTAAATTATGACAAAAACCTTAGCGATTACTAATCGATTATCTATCGCAATGACAGGGCTGATAATCGATTATCTTTTCAGCTCCGATTAGCCAGCCCTACCGTAATGATCCCAATTATTGGGACAATCAGGCCTGAGCAAACAGGAGCAGTCAGATAAGGGTTTACCCCGTCTGCACCTTTTGGACTCCTTGCTGGACCATGAAAGAAATTTCTTAGACTTTCAGGAGAATAACAGCAAGTCTTAAAACCGTCCGAATTTTTAGGATTTTAACGGTAACAATCTGACAATTTAGGAGTTCGTTAAGCTTACAAGGCTTTGAACAAAAGGACTCTGGTCTACATGGTTGACAGGGTTAATGTGGTTTGTTTGTTTGTTTGTATTGGAGTTAATGGCCCAGTCAACACTATTTTAGGTCATTTTTAAGCCGGTCAGTTTACCTATCCACACTTTTCCTGGGCAGGCTTATATGTTAGCGGTTAACCAGTACAGTGCACATTCTTTTGCCAGAAACTGACAACTGCCCTTCTTGAATCAGCGGAAGGGAGAGAACATGAAGAGAGGTCTTTGATATTTGGTGTGAAGCTTCCCTCCATTTGTCAACTTTTACGTCAAAGTTTTGTGTTAAACCTATTTGATTGCTCATATCTCTGTACCACATGTTTGATACTCTCCATATTTGGTACAAGCCCCTGGGTGGGCTGTCCGTTCATCAAGGTTTACGTCAAAGTTTTGCGTTACACCCTTTTGATTGCTCATATCTTTGTAACCACACGTTAAATTCTCTTCATATTAGTAAAGGGTATCTCTATAGCATTACCTTTCATATGGAATATCTATGCCCCTGGGTGGGCTGTCCGTCCGTTTGTCAACTTTTACGTCAAAGTTTTGTGTTAAACCTTTTTGATTGCTCATATCTATGTTGGATTCTCTTCATAGTTGGTACAGGATATCTCTATAGCATTACCTTTTATTTGGAATATCTAAGCTCCCTAGTCAAGCCCCTGGGTGGTGGCCCCCGCCCATAGGGGCTTGAAGAAATATATGGGCTGCATGATGCTTCCACGCAGAGCTGAATCCGGCCAGCACACTAGTACTGGTAAACCGCTTAGAGGATCTAAGCCCGTCCAGGAACCGCGGTGCAAGGTGGACTGTCCATGCTAATAAACCCTATTGGTGTCATTGGGCGACAGGGCTTGAGATGTCATTTCATCTCAATGTTGGGTAAAAGTCCCACAAAATTGGAAGCACCGTCTCCGAAATGACCTTTACAGTGTTGACGGGGACGTTAAACCTCAAATCAAACAAACAAACAAGCCCCTGGGTGGGCTGTCTAGCCGTATGTCCATTCATCAACATCTTTTCATATTTGGTAAAGGGTATCTCCATTTCCTTTTGTATGGAATATCTAAGCCCCTGGGTCAAGCCCATGGGTGGGCTGTCCGTCCATTTGTCAACTTTTACGTCCAAGTTTTTGTGTTAAACCTTTTTGATTCCTTATATCACTATAACCACATGTTGGATTCTCTTCATTTTTGGTACAGGATATTTCAATAGCATTACCTTTTATTTGGAAAATCTAAGCTCCCATTTCGAGCCCCTGGGCGGGCTGTCTATCTGTCCATCTGTTCATCAACATATATGTCAAAGTTTTGCATTCAACCTTTTTGATTGCTCATATCTCTGTAGCCACATGTTACATTCTCTTCATATTTGGTAAAGGATATCTCTATAACATTATCATTCATATGGATTATCTAAGCTTTTGGTGGGCTGTCCATCCATTCTTCGACTTTAGCTTCAAAGTTTTGTGTTAAACCTTTTTCATTGCTGATATCTCTGTAACCATGTTAGAATCACTACGTATTTGGTACACGATATCTCTATAACATTACCTTTTATATGGAATATGGCCTGTATATGCAAAGAAGCTTTTGACATTTCCATTTTCAGCCAAGGCGATGACACTGGCCGGGGGTATATGTGCCCCACTGGGCACTTTGTCTAGTATTTTTTTTGTATTGGAGTTTAATGGCCCAGTCAGAACTATTTTACATCATTTGCCGGTCAGTTTACCTATCTACACTTTTCCTGGGCAGGCTAAGACGTAAGCGGTTAACCAGTACCGCGCACATCTTTTGGCCAGAAACTGCCCTTCTTGAATCAGCTGAAGGGAGAGAATGACCGTAGAAAACAGAGACTTATATAGGGAAAATCTTTAAAAATCTTCTTCTCTGAAATCAGAAGGCTCAGGTCTTTGAAGCTTCTTCTAGTGGACCTCTATCAAGATTTTCAAATTATAGCCCTGGAGCCAAAAATGCCCCCTCCCGGGAAAATCTTTATAAATCTTCTTGTCTGAAACCAAAAGGCTCAGTTCTTTTATATTTGGTGTGTGTGTGTGAATTCGGGTTTAACGTCGCTTTCAACAATTTTTCAGTCATCACGACGGTGTCTGGGAGCTCAATGCTAACTTTTATAGTGCTGCCTCACTGAAGTATCATGTCCCAGACACATTACATGATACCACACCCAGTCACATTATCCTGACACTGGGTCGACCAGTCCTAGCTCTACCCCGTTAATCTGAGTGCCAAGCGAGGAGCAGCTAATACCATTCTTAACGACTTTGGTTTGTTGCGGCCCGGGATCGAACCTGTGACGTCCCGTTCCCCGGAGCGGACACTCTACCAACTGAGCTATCGGGACCAGTCATGATATTTGGTATGAAGCTTTGTCTAGTGGATCTCGACCAAGATTGTTCTCATTATAGCCCTGGGGCCAAAAAATGGCTCCGCCCCCAGGGCCCCACTGGTTTAACATAGATTGTGGGTCAGGTATCAGATTCTTTGACGGTTCAAGCGTAAAGGCTTACTGAGAATTAGAGAGAATCAAATCTAATGCTATAAGCATGGCGCGATATAGGTGCCCGGTTTTCCGTCTGGCCGTTCGTTTGTCCGTCTGTTCGTCAAGGCGTCAACATTTGTGACCACCCTAGCGTTCACCCTAATGGTTAAGTTTATTTCTCAAGAACTATAAGTAGAAGTAAAACAGAGATCAGGAATCGATACAATTAACTTACTCCACCCATCAAAGACACCAAAGGGAAAGAAACACAAACATTAAGCGACCAGACCATAATTGAAACCTAATCAAAGGAAGGCCATAAGGACAGTTACTTTCCCACAAAATGGCCATATGGCCATCCAAAATAAAAAGACACAAGTGATACACACAGTAAGTAACAAACAACAACATAAACTGCCACAGAAGAACCGCCTTGGAACGGTCAGTGGAAAGATTTCCACTGGGGGGCTTAAATCGATTTTACGTGGCCACAATCCTCTCCCTTACTTCCGTCGCGATTTAGACAAATAATTTGTTCAGTCCGCATGAAGTCCTCCAAACTCATCAGTGCACCATCTCCGTGAACACAAAAAATCAAAGAACCACAAAGGTGAGACAACGGTGAGGACTCGACAGCAAGAAACCACTGAAATGCTGGAGCAAAAGAAAACCAACAGTTAGACTCCGATGGGCCCGACCAGAGACAGAGCATCAGGCACCAACCAACATTAAGAGCTTCATTAATGATACTTGGTACATACTTGTATCTGGGGATGACAACTTACATGCAAGCATCCATATTTTACCTTGACCTACATTTCATGGTTCACTGACTTTGTAAAATATTGCGACCACCCTAGCGTTCCCCCAAATGGACAAGTTTATTAGGGCCCCACACTGAAAGTGTGGGTGCCCTAAAGTTTATTAGGGCCCCGCACTGAAAGTGTGGGTGCCCTATAGTAATCACTCTGTCCGTCCGTCTGTCCATCCACAAATTTTTATGTCCCCGGTAGCGATAGCGGGGACATATTGTTTTTGCCCTGTCTGTTTGTTGGTTTGTACGTGGACAACTTTAACGTTGGCCATAACTTTTGAACCGTTTGAGATAGAGCTTTCATATTTGGCCTGAAGGTTCCTTGTGACAAGACCTTCACATTCATGCAAAAACATTTGATCTGTGACCTTGACCTTTGACCTACTTAAAAGAAAAAAATAACATTGGCCTTAACTTTTGAACCGCTTGAGATACAGCCTTCATATTTAGCATGTATGTTCCTTGTGACAAAAGCTTTACATTCATGCCAAAAAATTTGACCTGTGACATTGACCTTGACCTTTGACCCACTTAAAATAAAAAAAAAAATAACATTTTGGTCATAACTTTTGAACAGTTTAAGATAGAGCCATCATATTTTGCATGTAGGTTCCTTGTGACAAGACCTTCACATTCATACAAACAAATTTTACCTGTGACCTTGACCTTGACCTTTGACCTACTTAAAAGAAAAAAATAACATTGGTCATAACTTTTGAACCACTTGAGATACAGCCTTCATATTTAGCATGTATGTTCCTTGTGACAAAAGCTTTACATTCATGCAAAAAATTGACCTGTGACCTTGACCTTGACCTTTGACCTACTTAAAATAAAAAAATAACATTTTGGTCATAACTTTTGAACGGTTTGAGATAGAGCCTTCATATTTTGCATGTAGGTTCCTTGTGACAAGAGCTTTACATTCACACAAAAAAATTTAACCTGTGACCTTGACCTTTGACCTACATAAAAGAAAAAGTTAACATTGGTCATAACTTTTGAACCGTTTGAGATACAGCCTTCATATTTAGCATGTATGTTCCTTGTGACAAAAGCTTTACATTCATGCAAAGAATTTTGACCTGTGACCTTGACCTTTGACCTACTTAAAATAAAAAATAACATTTAGGTCGTAACTTTTGAATGGTTTGAGATAGAGCCTTCATATTTTGCATGCAGGTTCCTTGGGACAAGAGCTTTACATTCACTCAAAAACTTTGACCTGTGACCTTTTTTTTTTTTTTTTTTTTTTTTTTTTGGTTTGGGTTTTACGGCCCTTTCAAGATTATTTCACTCATATCGAGCCGATCGTTAATCATAGGTGGGCGAAAACCGGAGTACCCGGAGAAAAACCACCTGACCTTCCGTTGCAGAACTTGGCGTCTCACACGTGACCCGAGCGAGGCTCGAACCCACGGCGGTGAGAGACCTAATGACTAAGAGTCAGCGCTCTTATCCATTAGGCCACGGAGGCCCGTTTGACCTGTGACCTTGACCTTTGACCTACATAAAAGAAAAAAGTTAACATTGGTCATAACTTTTGAACCGTTTGAGATACAGCCTTCATATTTAACATGTAGGTTCCTTGTGACAAACACTTTACAGTCATGCAAAAATTTTGACCTGTGACCTTGACCTACTTAAAAAAATAAACATTTTTTGTCATAACTTTCGAACTGTTTGGGATAGAGCTTTCATATTTGGCATGTAGGTTCCCTGTGATTAGAGCTTTTCATTCATGCAAAATGTTTGGACCATGACCTTGACCTTTGACCTACTTAAAAGAAAAAATAAAATTGTTCATAACTTTTGAACCGTTTAAGATAGAGCCTTAATATTTGGCATGTAGGTTCCTTGTGACAAGAGCTTTACATTCATGCAATTTTTTTTTTCCTGTGACCTTGACTTACTTTAAAGAAAAAAAATACTATTGTTCATAACTTTTGAACCGTTTAAGATAGAGCTTTCATATTTGGCATGTAAGTTTCTTGTGTCAAGGGCTTCCCACACAAACAAAAATATTGAACTGTGAGCAACTTTGAATAAAAAAAGACCATGCCCGGGGACATGTTCGTGTTTCACAAACACATCTTGTTACTCCTCTGATAGCGCTGCCGGGGCCCTAGTCAGTTTCACTGACAGCTCTAGTTTCTCAAGAGCTATAAGAGCTTCATTAATGATACTTGGTACATACTTGTATCTGGGGATGACAACTTACATGCAAGCATCCATATTTTACCTTGACCTACATTTCATGGTTCACTGACTTTGTAAAATATTGCGACCACCCTAGCGTTCACCCTAATGGTCAAGTTTATTTCTCAAGAGCTATAAGAGCTTCATTAATGATATGTGGTACATACTTGTATCTGTGGATGGCAACTTAAATGCAAGCATCCATATTTGACCTTGACCTATATCTCATGGTTCACTGACTTTGTAAAATATTGTGACCACCCTACCATTCACCCTAATGGTCAAGTTTATTTCTCAAGAACTAGAAGAGCTTCATTAAAGATATTTGGTGCAAACTTGAATCTGGGGATGGCAACTTAAAGGCAAGCATCCATATTTGACCTTGACCTAAATTTCATGGTTCACTGACTTCGTAAAATATTGTGACCACCCTAGCATCCCTTACGGGCCTCCGTGGCCTAATGGATAAGAGCGCTGACTCTTAGTCATTAGGTCTCTCACCGCCGTGGGTTCGAGCCTCGCTCGGGTCACGTGTGAGACGCCAAGTTCTGCAACGGAAGGTCAGGTGGTTTTTCTCCGGGTACTCCGGTTTTCGCCCACCTATGATTAACGATCGGCTCGATATGAGTGAAATAATCTTGAAAGGGCCGTAAAACCCAAACCAAAAAAAAAAAAAAAAAAAAAAAAAAAAACCCTAGCATCCCCCCTAATGGTTAAGTTCATTTCTCAAGAATTATTAGTAGAAGTAAAACAAAGATCAGGAATTGATACAATTAACTTACTCCACCCATAAAAGACACTAAAGGGAAAGAAATACAAACATTAAGCAACCATACCATAATGGAAACCTAAACAAAGGAAGGCCATAAGGACAGTTACTTTCCCACAAAATGGCCATATGGCCATCCAAAACCAAAAGACACAAGTGATACACACAGCAAGTAACAAACAACAACATAAATAAATCGCCACAGAAGAGCCGCCTTGGAACGGTCAGTGGAAGATTTCCACTGGGGGGCTTAAATCGATTTTACGTGGCCACAATCCTCGCCCTTACTTCCGTCGCGATTTAGACAAATAATTTGTTCAGTCCGCATGAAGGCCTCCTAACTCATCAGTGCAACATCTCCGTGAACACAAAAATCAAAGAACCACAGAGGTGAGACAACGGTGAGGACTCGACAGCAAGAAACCACTGAAATGCTGGAGCAAAAGAAAACCAACAGTTACACTCCGATGAGCTTCATTAGAGCTTCATTAATGATACTTAGTACAAGCTTGCATTTGAGAATGGAATCTTTTGTGCAAGCATCTATGGTTGACCTTGACCTACATGTCATGCAACCACAGGCACGACATAGCCTTCGGCGGAATTCTTGTATGTAATGTTTGTTGGTGCCTGATGTTCTGTCTCTGGTTGGGCCCATTAAAGTCTAACTGTTGGTTTTCATTTGCTCCAGCATTTCAGTGGTTTCTTGCTGTCGAGTCCCCACCATTGTTTCATCTCTGTGGTTGATTGATTTTTGTGTTCACGGAGATTTTGCATTGATGAGTAAGGAGGCCTTCATGCGGACTGAACAAATTTTTTGTCTCAATCATGACGAAAGTAAGAGCAAGGATTGTGGCTATGTAAAACCGATTTAAGCCCCCCAGTGGAATTCGTTTCACTGACCATTTCAAGGCAGTTCTTCTGTCTTGGTTTATTTTTGTTATGGCTCGTCTTTGAGTGTGTGTATCGCTTATTATTTTGCTTTTGATAGCCAATTGGCCATTTTGTGTGAAAGTAACTGTCCTTTCAGCTTTACGCTAGTGATGTTTCCATTCGGGTCTACTTGTTTCATGTTTGTGTTTTTTTCCCTTGGTGTCTCTGAAGGAAGCTGTCGGTTAATTGTATTGATTCCTAATCATTGCCTTCACTTCTGTTTGTATATAGGGTAAACCTTTAAAAATCTTCTTGCCTGAAACCAGAAGGCTCAGGTCTTTGATATTTGGTATGAAGCTTCATCTTGTTGACCTGTATCAAGTTTGTTCAAATTATAGTCCTGGGGGCAAAAATGGCCCCGTCCCAGTGCCCACAGGTTTTATATAGACTTGTATAAGGAAAACTTTTTAAAAATCTTCTTGTCTGAAACCAGAAGGCTCCGGTCTTTGATATTTGGTATGAAGCTTCACCTTTTAGACCTCCCTCAAGATTCTGCAAAATATAGCCCTAGGGCCAATAATGGCCCTCCCCGGGGCACACTTTTACACTATGGATCAGGTGAGCGATCCACGGCCATCATGGCCCTCTTGTTTTAAAATAAAAACACTTAAAACAAGATTTCTTGTTCAGTGTTTCTTAGGGGTACTATCTGGTTCTCTTTTAATTGCTGCAGTCTGTTTGGCTCTTTTTCAAAAGAAAATGAAAATCCCGTCCATAATGCCATTAGACATTTTTATGTCCCAGGTAGCGATAGCTGCCTCACTCTTGTACCCACAACGTAGATTTCCGAAGAGTAATAAAGAAAAATACTCCTTATATTGAGCTGTGGATATCTGATGTCGGGAGCAGATCCACCTGATCCCGACATCAGATATCCATCGCTGGTTTTCAAATCCTGTCATTGTAATTTTTACATGTACTGTTCGCATTGACTTGTCAAATCCATATGAAACAAGTACAAATCTCTGGTGTAAACACAATCTACGTCTATGTTGTGAATAGCTCTTGAGAACAAGGAATAAAGAGGATATTTTTTTTAATTTCTGCATAGAAATATGTGTTGTGGGTACTTGTTAGAATCACCTCTTTGAAGCAATTCCAGCAAGTAATCACAATGTAAGTTTCTGAAGAGATCTAAAGAAAAATTTCCCTGAATTATCCTCATTAGTCCTTTCCTGGAGCAAAGTACCCTCTGATGTGAATGCAGGATCAGTGTTTGATCAGCATCAAGTGTCTTCAGATCAAGTCCATGGTGTGAACACAGCCTAAGTCTTTGTTCTTGTTACAGGCTTTGTTGGAAGAAACCATAGCAAAGATCCACACTGGACTGGTGCTTCACAATCTTCCTGATTTTACATTCTTCTCCATGGATCCAGAACAGAACAGAGTCCTTGCTAACCAGCATTTATTCGACATAGCAGTTGGCAATCCTTTGCAAGAGAAACAGCCACCAATCACAATAGATTTCTCTCCTACAGATGTTAATCTGATACAGTTCACTGCAAAACCAAAACAGTCAGATGGTATAACTTCAGACAGGATAAGAAAAAATCTTGTGAAAGGTTATTCTCCCTTGACTCCTAATTCACCAAGCCCAGTGAAACGTAATGCTGTTCCTTCACCACGGTCAGCAGATAGAGCAGCTGGTCAGTATGTCAATGAGTTAAAGACAGCAGGAAAAGATAGTCCAAAGAAGGAAGTAATATCTAGTCCCAATGCACAGAAAGAGGTCATAGCTAGTCCTGATTCAAAGAAAGAGATGATATCTAGTCCTGTTACAAAGAAAGAGATGAAATCCAGTTCTGATACAAAGAATATGATTGTATCCAGTTCCAATACAATGAAAGAAGTGACATCTACTGATACAAAGAAAGAGGTTATTTCAACTGATTCAAAAGCAGATATGATCTCTTGTTCCAATACAATGAAGGAGGTGACATATAGTCCCAGTCCAAAGAAAGAGGTGATATCTTGTCCTGATATAAAGAAGCAGGTGATATCTAGTACTGATATGAAGAAAGAGGTGATATCTAGTACTGATACAAAGAAAGTAGTGCCATCTGTTCCTGATGATAAGAAAGAGGTGATATCTAGTCCTGATGCAAAGAAAGAGGTGATACCTTTTTTGGATGCAGAGGAAGAATTGGTTTCTTGTTCTGATAAAAAGAAAGAGGTTATATCTGGTATTGATGCAAAGACTGAGGTGCATTCGTGTTCTGATACAAAGAAAGAGGTAATGTCTACTTCTGATGCAACTAGTCCATTGAAATGTGCTGCTGCTCTTATTCCAAGGACAGCTGATGAGATTGTTAAGGAAGTAGATACAGATAAGAGACATGGTACAAATGAGAAGATGATATGTGATGAGATGAGACAGATGGATGGTGAAGAAGATGAAATTGCGATTGAGGTAAGGTCTTGAGGTTGAAAAAAAAAACACAAACATCTTTGTCATATTTATTTATAAGAAATTTCATGACACATAAACATATACTATATGTACATATCGATATGTCATTGGATGTCATGTCATATGATGGCATGTCTTACCATTGAGTGGTTTCTTCCTTTTTAGCTCGCCGGAACGAAGTTCCGGTAAGCTATTCTACTACCCCCGGCGTCAGCGTCCACAAATGTTGAGGTTTTTGCGTTAAAAGTTTTTTTAATTGCTCATAACTTCTTTATGTGAACATGGATTAAGTTCATATTTGGTATTGTGATAGATATTGGGCTACAGTTTTTATCTGCTGTATCAGAACCCATGACCGTGACTGTAAGGTCACAGACTTAGAATGTTGATGTTAAGGTTTTTGTATTAAAGTTTTAGGAGCTCATTACTTCTTTATCTTTGGATGGATTTAGTTTATACTCAGTATGGTTATAGATACTTGCCTCAAATATTTAGCAGCAGCATCAGCGCTCATGACAACCTTGGGGTCAAGGTCACTGACTTCGAATTCTTATGTTAAAGTTTCTGTGTTAAAGTTTTTAGGAGCTCATTGCTTATTTACCTTTTGATAGATTTAGTTCATACTTGGGCTGGTGATAGGTACTAGTTGGTTGGTTGGTTGATTCGAGGTTTAACGTCCCCGTCAACACTGTAAAGGTCATTTTGGAGAAGTTGCTTCCAATTTTGTGGGACTTTTACCCGACACTGAGATAAAATGACATCTCAAGCCCTGTCGCCCAATGAAACCAATAGGGTGTATTAGCATGGACGGTCCGCCTCGCACCGTGGTACCTGGACAGGCTTAGATCCTCTAAGCGGTTTACCAGTACTAGTATGCGGGCCGGATTCAGCTCTGTGTGGAAGCATCATGCAGCCAATATATTTCTTCAAGCCCCGATGGGCGGGGGCCGGATATAGGTACTAGTCAAAAGTTTTTATCAGAAGCATCATCATGGTATTTTTTTAAAAAACTTGGTCATCGCTCCAGGGCCTACATTTATTGGCAGATTTTTATATAAATTCACACATATGTTGCATATGATAATATCTCAAGCGAGTTCAATCAAGGTCATGACCTCAAGGTCAAGGTGGCTTTTTTTTGATAAACTTTGTCATCACTCTAGCACCTATATTTATTGATAGATTTTAATATAACTTGGGTATGATAGTATCTTGAGTAAGTTTGTCTTTCAGGGTCCTGAGGTAGAGGTCACTGGCTATTTTCAGAATAACTTTGTCATGGCTGTATAGGTTACATTTGTTGATGAATTTCTCCATAACTTTACACAAATGTTGCTTATGATAGTATCTCGAGCGAGTTCGACTTTCAAGGTCATGACCTCAAGGTTAAGGACAATGTGGCTATTTTTAGAAAAACTTTTTTATCACTCTTTAACTTCATACAAATGTTGGGTATGATAATATCTCAAGGGAGTTTGACTTTCAGGGTCCTCAGGTCACGGTCACTGTGGCTATTTTTAGAAAAACTTTGTCTTTGCTCTAGCGGCTATATTTATTGATAGATTTTAATATAACTATATTAGATATAGCACTGGATTCTTTCTTTATGAATTATGTCTCCCCCGAAAAAATTTTTTTCCGAGAGACATATTGTTTTTCCCCCGGGCGTCTGTCTGTCTGTCCGTCTGTCTGTCCGTCCGTCTGTCCGTCTGTCTGTCACACATTCGTGTCCGCTCTGTAACTTGAAAACCGTTAGAGCTATCTTCACGAAACTTTGTATAAATACTAATCAGCATTAGACGATGTGCAGTGCGCAAGAACCATAACTCTCGCATTTATACTTTTTGAATTATCTCCCTTGGAAGTTTGTTGGTATGTATATATGTATGGGCAAATCCTGTCCGGTCAATAACTTTCTTATTTTTTGATGGATTTTAAAATTACTCGGCAGAAATATTAACAACCATAAGACAATGTGTGGTGCGCATGAGGCAGGTCGGTACCTCCAAGGTCAAGGTCATACTTAGAGGTCAAAGGTGAAAAAGGGGGCCTTTTTTTCGTATTTGGTCAATAACTTTATTATTTTGAGATGGATTTTAAAATTACTTGGCATAATTATTAACAACCATAAGACAATGTGTGGTGCGCATGAGGCAGGTCGGTTCCTCAAAGGTCAAGGTCATACTTAGAGGTCAAATGTCAAAAAAGGGGCCTTTTTTTCGTATTTGGTCAATAACTTTCTAATTTTGAGATGGATTTTAAAATAACTTGGCATAATTATTAACAATCATGAGACGATGTGTGGTGCACATGAGGCAGGTCGGTACCTCAAAGGTCCAGGTCATACTTAGAGGTCAAAGGTCAAAAAGTGGGCCTTTTTTTCGTATTTGGTCAATAACTTTCTTATTTTGAGATGGATTTTGAAATCACATGGCAGAAATGTGAACCAATATAAGGCGATGTGTTGCGCGCATGACCCAGGTTGGTACCTCAAAGGTCAAGGTCATACTTAGAGGTCAAAGGTAAAAAAGGGGGACTTTTTTCGGGTTTTGTCAATAACTTGCCTATTTTTAAATAGAATTTGAAGTTAATTGGCAAACATGTTAACTATCATGGGACGATGTGTTGCATGCATGATTCAGTTTGGTACCTAAAATGTCAAGGTCATACATAGAGGTCAAAGGTAAAAAAGGGGCCTTTTTTCGTGTTTGGTCAATAACTTTCTTATTTTTAGATGGATTTTGAAATTGCTAGGCAGAAATGTTAACCACCATGAGATGATGTGTTGCACGCATGACCCAGTTTAATACCTGAAAGGTCAAGGTCATACATTGAGGTTAAAGGTAAAAAAAGGGCCTTTTTTGTGTTCTGTCAATAACTTTCTTATTATGCCCCCAACTTTGAAAATGTTGGAGGGGCATATTGGTTCTGGTTCGTTCGTCCGTCAGTTACGCTTTTGATGCATAGCATAACTAAAGAACCGTGTATGCTAGGGTTTTGAAATTTCATATATGGATTCCTCATGGAAAATTAGCTTACGCATATTTTTTTCTCGTCCGGATTATGCCCCCTTCAAGAGTTATTGCCCTTTGAATTTTTTTTTTAATAAAATCTTGTCATCAAGATATCTCAAAAACTATTGGAGCTAAGGCCTTGAAAGTTGGTGAATATATTGATGGTGATGAGTAGATGAACTGATTAACTTTTAACAAAATTCCAAAAAATACTTCGTGAGTTATGGCCCTTTTTCATTTTGGTAATTTGTGCCCATTGTAATGAATGCTAAAAGTGATGCATAGCATAACTTTAGAACCGTGTATGCTAGGGTTTTGAAATTTCATATATGGATTCCTCATGGAAAATTAGCTGACGCGTATTTTTTTTCTCGTCCGGAATATGCCCCTTTCAAGAGTTATTGCCCTTTGAAATTTTTTTAATAAAATCTTGTCAGCAAGATATCTCAAAAACTATTGGAGCTAGAGCCTCCAAAGTTGGTGAATAGATTGTTGGTGATGAGTAGATGAACTGATTAACTTATGACAAAATTCCGAAAAATACTTAGTGAGTTATGGCCCTTTGTCATTTTGGTAATTTGTGCCCATTGTAATGTATGCTAAAAGTGATGCATAGCATAACTTTATAACCGTGTATGCTATAGTTTTGAAATTTCATATATGCATTTCTGATGGAAAATAAACTGACGCGTATTTTTTTTCTCGTCCGGATTATGCCCCTTTCAAGAGTTATTGCCCTTTGAAATTTTTTTAATAAAATCTTGTCAGCAAGATATCTCAAAAACTATTGGAGCTAGAGCCTTGAAAGTTGGTGAATATATTGGTGGTGATGAGTAGATGAACTGATTAACTTTTGACAAAATTCCGAAAAATACTTTGTGAGTTATGGCCCTTTGTCATTTTGGTAATTTGTGCCCATTGTAATGTATGCTAAAAGTGATGCATAGCATGACTTTAGAACCGTGTATGCTACGGTTTTGAAATTTCATATATGGATTCCTCATGAAAAATTAGCTGACGCGTATTTTTTTTCTCGTCCGGATTATGCCCCTTTCAAGAGTTATTGCCCTTTGAATTTTTTTTTAATAAAATCTTGTCAGCAAAATATCTCAAACACTTTTGGAGATAGACCCTTGAAAGTTGTTGAGTATATTGGTGGTGATGAGTATATGAACTGATTAACTTTTGACAAAATTCTGAAAAATACTTTGCGAGTTATGGCCCTTTGTCATTTTGGTAATTTGTGCCCATTGTAATGAATGCTAAAAGTGATGCATAGCAGAACTTTAGAACTGTGTATGCTATGGTTTTGAAATTTCGTATATGCATTCCTGATGGAAAAAAAGCTGACGCGTATTTTTTTTCTCGTCTTGATTATGCCCCTTTCAAGAGTTATTGCCCTTTGAATTTTTTTTTAATAAAATCTTGTCAGCAAGATATCTCAAAAACTATTGGAGCTAGAGGCTTGAAAGTTTGACCATGAGTCATGTGCAAGACCTAGGTCCATACCTCCAATGTCAAGGTCATACCTAGAGGTCAAAGGTAAAAAAAAAGGACAGTCAATAACTTCCTTATTCTTTGATGGATTATGAAATTACTTGGCAGAAATGTTAACCATCATGAGACGATGTGTTGTACTGCAAAGGTCAAGGCCATACTTAGAGGTCAAAGGTAAAAAAGTGCTTTTTTGGTTTACGGCCAATAACTTTGTTATTTTTTTATGAACATTTTTAAAGTTACTATGCAGAAATGTTCATCTTCATTATATGATGTGTTGCACACAAGACCCAACTCAATACCTCCAATGTCAAGGTTATACTTAGCAGTCAAAAACGGGGGAGACATCTGTGTTTTTGTAGAAAAACAAATTCTAGTTAGTTTCTGTTTTGGGTCTGAAAATTTGCCTTTGCGCAACAGAGTCAAAGTGAAACTTCCGGTGAGCTATCCTGTCCGGCGACAGGTCTTATTAGCTCAGTGAGCACAAAGTGCATGCTCATGGTGAGCTATTGTGATTTGTGAAGATCCCATCATGTTTCATCAACAATCGCTTCTATAAGACTGCTCCTCCTAAACCATTGGGCCACCAATTTCATTCTAACTAAAGGAATGTCTACCAAAATAGCTAAACTGGTATCTCTACCGGAATAGCTACTCCGTTTCTTTCCAATAAAAAGATGGCTGCCAGATCTAAAAATGACAACTCTTCATATACTATTGGGCCAATTTTATTCAAGAACCTTGCTTAGATGACGGTATAGCAAATGAGCTAAAATGATTCCACTCTAATGAACAAAATGGCCACCAGAGCTAAAAATAGAAATCTTTAAATGATAAGTATTCTTATGCCATTGGGCCAGTTTCATTTCAACTTCACAGGAATGTTTCCCAGGTGGCTGTCTACCATAATAGCTAAAATGATACCTCTTCAGTGAACAAGATGGCCACCAGGGACAAAAATAGAATAAAAGTCTGTAAATGACTGTTCCTGCTATATCCTTTGGTTCTATTTCATCTAAACTACATAGGAATGTTGCCTAGGTGACTCTCTCTCAAAATAGCTAAAATATGTTCAATCCAGAGTAGAAGATGGTGGCCAGAGCTAAAAATAGAAAAATCTTTAAAAACGACAATTCTTCCTAAACCATAGGGCCAATTTTATTCAAGTTTTGCTGGAATGTTGCTTAGCTGGCCCTCTAGCAAATAAGCTAAAATGGTTTTTGCTCTAATTAACAAAATGGCCACCAGCGCTAAAAATAGAAATATCTTTTAAATGACAAGTGTTCCTATATCATTGAGCCACTTTTACTCAAACTTCACAGGAGTGTTGTCCAGGTGACCCACTAGGAAATAGCTAAAATGGATCCGCTCCAGTGAACAAAATGGCCACCAGGGCTAAAAACACACACAAAAAAAAAAAAAAAAATTAAAAAACTACATCTACTATACCCGTTGTCCAATTTCAAACTTCATAGGAATGTTGCTTAGGTGACTGACACTCTCTTATGATAGCTTAAACAGTTTCACTCCAGTGTCCAAGATATTCAACTCTACAAGAGGTGTCGCAATACTGCGAGAATTGATGTACAACAAAGACAATGGCAGCCAGAGTAAAAATCACAAAAATCACTCCTTCTGTACTTACCGTTAGACCAATTTTATTATGTTGCGTATGTGACACTTCCATATGCCATAACACATCTTGATTTTATGTGAACAATCCAGGGCCATCTTGGCCTTCTGGTTTGAATTTGGAGGCATCCATTCTTGCATATAAGGGGTAAAGACAAAATCATTAACAGGATGTCAGTGTAGATGGTGATGAAATGGCTCATATGTTTGTCAACCAAAGATGTTTAACCCTTTTTAAACCAAATGGAATCTTCAGCCTTACATATAGCAGGAGTCCATTTCAAAATTTAGGAGTGTTAGGTTGTGAGTTTGGAATATGGCTGAACGTTTTGCAAACCATATAGGCCTTGATCAGATGCCGCAGAATGCAGCTTCTAATCTGGGCCTGCACTGTTTGCCAAGGTACCCCTTTAGGGGTCTCCGATACAAAATGGGTTAATTAATATCATTGTTAGTATTTAACATTCTATTGTCCTTATTTAGATAAAGAAATGTACAGGCTGTATTTTCTTCTTAATAGAAACTGCTCTAAAATCAAATGCTTGGAGATGAAATGCTAATATACCTCTGCTACTGAAAAATGTCATTTGTAGAATTAACTTCCATCTGTCATTCCATCCATCCCCCATATTTTTTGTCAAAGATTTCTCAAGAACCAGTACAGCTAGAAGCCTCAAACTTGGTAGAGTTATACAAGCAGAATGACATGACTTGTATCCTGTAAGAGATTTGTTGATAATTTTTCTGGGGCCAGTTGTTCAAAACTAACAATGTTGTTAACCCTTTTTGTACCAAATGGAAACTTCCACCTTTTATATAGCAGGAGTCCATTTTAAAATTAAGGGGTATCAGGTAGTGTTTTCTTCAAAATTCATTTGGAAAATGGCTGAACTTTCTGCAAACAGTGAAGGCCTTGATCAGACGCCGCGTTTTGCGGCGTCTGATCTGGGCCTGCACAGTTTGGCAGGGTACCCGTTTTGGGGTTTCCGGTATGAAATGGGTTAATTAACAAAGCGTTAAAACTTTTGATCGTTCAAAACATTCAGTATACTAACATCTTTGCTGAAAAAATGCGAGTAGATCTGCAAAAGCTACTCAATTTTTTTCAGCAAAAAATACCAGGTGCCAGTTGTTCAAAGCATCCTTAGCTTAACGAGCTCGTTAGTGGTCATATTGTTAACTCTTCTAACAAGTTTAATATTTAAAATTTTGGTATTTTTGCGCTCACATTTTTTCAGCAAAAATATTAGCATATTTGCCATAATAAATGATCAAAATTTTAACGATACGTTAACTAACGACGTCGTTAGTTTTGAACAACTGGCCCCGGAGTTATATAGATATTGTACCTGTTAGAACAGTTAATAGTTTGACCACTAATGAGCTCGTTAAGCTAACGAGGCTTTGAACATCTGGCCCCAGGTTTCTCCTTCAAAACTTTTGTTGTGGGAACTTGTTAGAATCACCTCATTGAGACAATTCTAATGAGAGTACCCACAAAATGTTTCTGTCAATACAAAATGGAAATTAACCTCATTATTTCATCTTAACCCTTGTCCTGCTGAATATTTAAATATGCCACACCCACTACAGATTATCAACCAATCCGATTACTTGATGCAAATAATTGCAACAAATTCATAAACTGGATAACAAACACTGAAGATCCTGATCAGATGGCTTCTTCAGAAGCCTTCTGATCTGGATCTACATTGTTTGAAAGATAAGGCATATCCAGGCTCAGTAGGACAAGGGTTAACTGGAGCTATGTTTTTAGTAAATATTCATCCACAAATAAATGAAGATACGTACCTGCCCTACCTATTTTTTCTACCATAAAACCAGTTACCTACATATTTCTGTATTTGGTTTGTTTGATTTGAGGTTTAAAGTCCGCGTCAACACTGTAAAGGTCATTTTGGAGACGTTGCTTCCAATTTTGTGGGACTTTTACCCGACATTGAGATGAAATGACATCTCAAGCCCTGTCGCCCAATGAAACCAATAGGGTTTATTAGCATGGACGGTCCGCCCCGCACCAGGGTTCCTGGACAGGCTTAGATCCTCTAAGCGGTTTACCAGTACTAGTGTGCGGGCCGGATTCAGCTCTGCGTGGAAGCAGACAAAATGATACTAGCAAAATGATAGATGAAAATGCAATGTTTTCTTTGGTTATTTCTGGTTAACATGGTTATAACCCATTGCGAGTCGGACCGTCCATGCTTATAAACCTTATTAGTTTCATTGGGCGACAGGGCTTCAGATGTCATTTCATCTCAGTGGCGGGTAAAAGTCAAGCAAAATTGGAAGCAACGTCTCCAAAATGACCTATACAGTGTTGACGGGGACGTTAAACCTCAAATCAATCAATCAGTATTTGCAAACAATGTCAGCCATTTTCCTAAATAAACTGAAAAAACCAGACATAAAAAAATTCATTTTGAACCCAAAGATTTTGAAATGGACTCCTGGTTTATGTAAGATGGAGTAAGATTTGAAATGAGTAAAGCTAACATGTTTGCTTTGCCGGCCTCTGTACATGTAGCTCAGACGGATGCGCGTCTGACTGGTGATCAGGAGGATGTGGGTTCCATACCTGCCGGGGTTGGCAACATTCTTTCGTGAAGATTGATCATGAAATCTTTTCTATGATCATTCACTCCCCTGATTCAAGAAGGGCAGTTGTCAGTTTCTGGCGGAAAAATGTGCACTGTACTGGTTAACCGCTTATGTATAAGCTTGCACAGGAAAAGTGTGGATAGGTAAACTGACCCGCTCAAAAAGACCTTAAAATAATGTTAAACTCCAATACAAACAAGCAAACAAACATATTTGCTTTTGAATGTAACTAATATTTAATGAGACATTATTGTTGAATACAAATTTGGATTTGAAATATTTAAACAACAGTCAAATTTCAGTCACTCAGATACCTGTGGAACCATGAAAATTTGTTTGAAATAGGGGTTTTGACCTGCATGTTCTGAGGTTTAATCAGGTCACAAGGCGTAATGGAGATCACCTAATGATATCTTTATGAGCTTTATACAGGGCCTCTTTGATGTAGTGGTTATGCTACTCGCCTTGTAAACCAGGGGTCGCAGGATCGATCCTGGGCTTCTCCAGACTTTCGGATGAGCCTTTAAACCGACGTCCCGTCCCTGTATGACCTTAGCTGTTGGTGGGACATAAAAATCAAACACTAACTCACTATACAGGGCATGACAAATCCATTAGAAGCCTCCTTGGTGTAGTGGTTATGCTACTCGCCTTGTTAACCAGGGGTCGCAGGATCTATCACGGGCTTCTCCAGACTTTCGGATGAGTCTTAAACCGACATTCCGTCTCCCTATGTCCTTAGCTGTTGATTGGACATAAAATCAAAACACTCACTCTGACAAATCCATTGCCCTGTTGCCCAGGACAAGTTCAAATTTTAACTAAGTGATTTTTCATTTCACTTGCCCAGAAAAATGTATAGAATATATGAGGAATATTGTAATTCTAAGCTTATTTCAAGATGCAACGGACTGACTGACAGGCAAGTGGTTGAAATTTGGATTTGTCCGGCCCTGTTTATAAAATGATTTTATTATATGTAGTTATTTCAGCTGCCTCCACAATACTGATGAGTACACACAGCTTATCATTATAAGTTGAAATCAGGAAATCCTCCCTTAAGTATCCATATACTGTAAAATCCTCAAAATTTGGACACCTTGAGGACTTGCTAAAAATCTCCTAAAATTTTAACAAATTTGTTTCACAATCGGATCCAGCAAAGAGTCCCAAAAGTGCAGACTGAATTGCAAACAGTGTAGATCCAGATCAGACTGCTCCTGATCTGGGTCTGCACTGTTTGTAGATCCTGATCAGACTGCTCCTGCAGGAGGAGTCTGATCTGTGTCTGCACTGTTTGCTTAGGGCAGTTTTCCCAATACTTAGGATCATTACGGTATGTGGATAGCTGAAGCCAAGGGATGAATCCTCTAGGAAGTCAAGAGCAAGTTTGAATTAGCCAAGATAAACAAGCCATCAATGTTCGAGTCATTGAAGTTTCTTTTTGAGCTGATCACAAATAATGACTCTTACTTTTCTAGGACCAAAATAAATTTGGTGGTGGTTTGATGGAGCTTGACCTAGATAGTGATGATGAGATTACTGAAGTTAGCACAGCACTCACAGAGTATGATGGTCTTGGTCTGAACACAGATCTACATCCTGATGAATCAGACAAAAAGTATTTGACAGGAAACAATGATTTAAAAGAGATAATTTCCTCTAAAATGAGCGAAGTTTATGGAGATCTGAAAGACCATAGTGAAGTTGAAAAAGATATTCTTGTTGAGAAGAATAATTTTGAAGAAAGTACTAATATCGAGGTAGTTGTTGGTGATAATGCAGATGAAAATGCTGATGCTCGAGCATCAGCAGATGTCAGTAAAGAAACTGAGATCATATGTGAACAGTTTGAGAAAGCGGCTGAAAATTCAAAAAGTCTGGAACTAGATCAGGATGAAGTGTATGTATCTCCTGAAGTTCATTCAAATATTCAGCCGCCATTAGACAGAGAAGACTCTGGTGTGCTACAGAATCCTTTTACACAGGTAGAATTGCCATCAGTCATTGCTCCTGGAAGTTTAGATCAGACAGATAAAACAGAAGTGAACATTGATGTGTCTGAAGTTAGTTCTGAAGTGCCATCATCTGCTCAGTATCTGAATGAATCCAGGGTAAAATCAGAAATAGAGAGTACTGAGTCTGTTAATGTGAGCTCACCAGATCCTGTGATAGCACCAAATGTTTCCTCATCATTAGTTTTGGCAGGTCCTGGAAGCAACAGTTTGTCTTCCACAATGCCATTAGTACAGTCTGCTGGAACTTTTGCTGTGCCTCCACCAGTGTTAATGAACAGTATTGACCCTGTATTGTATAATTTGGTTTTTGCACAACTCATGAAAGCTTACCCGAATTTAGCAGCAAATCCAGACTTATTGAGTCAGGTGGCTTTTCAACAGACTAGTCTTCTTCAACACTATATAGCATCAGGACAAATTTCTAGTGCTAATATCTCTGAGGCATTCTTTCAGGGAGGGGGAGTTGGAGCAGGAATGTTAGAACATTCTGGACAACCTGTAAGAAGTGGGGCAGAAAATGCATTGGGATCAGCTGCTCACATAGATAGTACAGATAGAGATAGTTCAGTTGAGAACACTAACAGTTCTTCTGTTAGTCAGTCAAGAGACTCTACTAAAATTAAAGAAACAACTACAGATGGTATAATATATCAGAATAGTGCAAGTGATGATTCGCCTAAGGATTTAGATGCTGTCAAGATCAGTGATGCATCTATTAAATCTACATTTTCTCCAAAGACTAAACCAGCTCCTTACAGACCCCCTGGTCTGAGAGAAGATCTTGTAAAATCACCTACTGATACCATGTTTCAGTCTACAAACAAAAGCAGCATGGCTTTTTCTGAAATATCTCAGATTTCTTCTAGCACTGTCAGAAATGCACCCATTAAACCTTTCACTAATATAACATCAAGTGTTAAACCTGTAGCTAATGTTAATTCTGGTGTTATACATCAGCCTGTTAAACACACCACTGATATCATATCCAGTGACAGACCTAATCCACCACATCCTAATACTAATAACTCAGCTTCTGGATTTGGTGATTTAAGTAAACCTTTGAGAAGGCCATTCAAAAAACAGTATGTTTCTAAGTCAACAGAGATAAGTCATCCTCCTACTGGTGTTGTGAATGATAGCTTTTCAAAGAATTCTTCAGCCTCTGGCTTAAGTGACTTCAATGAGCCAGTAAGGAGAGCAGAGATCAGTCATCCTCCTACTGGTGTTATGAATGACAGATTTTCAAGTAATTCTTCAGCCTCTGGCTTAAGTGACTTCAATGAGCCAGTAAGGAGAGCATTTAAATCAAAACCTGAACCAAATCCACCAAGTAGTATACCAGTGTCTTTCAATAATGTGCCAAATACAAAATCAAAAGGTTCTAGTCAGCCTCCATCTATGCAAGGCATCAAGCCAACAAATAATAGCCAGTCTTTCAGTGATGCTAGAACTGCATTTAATTCACCCCAGCACAATACAGCGCAAAATTCAAATCCACCTGACTTTTTACCTCAGTATGCAAAGAAACATTCCCCTGAATTGAGAGACAAATTAAATGAAGCATCTTCTGACTTCTTGCCTACTTTTGTGAAGAGTACTTCCAATGAAACAACTAGTCTCAATGAGAATCAGCAAAATTTTCAGGGAAATTTGCCCCCAAGATTCCGGAGAATGTCGGCACCCCAGAGTCGACAGAGTTCAGTGGAGGAGGATTGGGATGAAGAGATAGATGAGTACCCACAGACAAAGATGATGAATATAAACCAAAACAGACAGCTACATGTGAGAAGTTCATCAACAAGAAACCCAAGGGCAAATGATAGTAAGTTAGAATATTACTTTGCTTTTGACAAAAAGGGACTTTTCGAAAGAAAACCACAAAATCTTTTTTTATAACATTTGTGGAGTTCTGAAGTATTAACCCTATAAAACAACCATGTTCCAAAATTTATAATGTATAGCTTATATAGAAACATGACCATTTATGACCGTCAATATGTTTTGGGAGCTACTTTAAACTGTATTATACCCAAAAAGACGTCAGAGATTCTGAACATGTAAACCTATATTGTTGGTATTCAATTGCACCTAGCCGGCTTCTGTAGCTCAGTTGGATAGGCGTCTGACTGGTGATCAGGAGGACGCGGGTTCGATACCTGCCAGGGTAGGCAACATTTTTTTGTGGAGATGGATCATAAAATCTTTTCTACGGTCATTCTCACTGATTCAAGAAGACCAGTTGTCAGTTTCTGGCTGAAGAATGTGCACTGTACTGGTTAACAGCTTACGTATAAGCCTTCCCAGGAAAAATGTGGATAGGTAAACTGACCGGCTCAGAAATGACCTAAAGTAGTGTTGACTGGGCCATTAAACTCCAATGCAAACAAAAAACAAATTCATTTGAACCCCCTGAGAGAGGGCCATTACAATAACACACCCGTGCCACATAGTGCATTTTTTTCAAATCTCCAAAATGGGTATTTTTCTAATGAAAATATGTGATATTTTTCTTATTTATACTGCAAACATAGGTTGTGGGTGCTCCTTAGAACCGCCTCATTGAGGCGGTCCTAAGTAGTACCCACAACCTATGTCTTGGAGCAGAAATAAGAAAAATAACGTATACCCCCGTAAACCCCAGTTTCTCTATATAAAGTGGTGTTAGGGGAGGGTGTTCATTTCACAGACTTGTCCATGTGATGATTGGAATTAATACCCTTCTCTTGGTTCAGCCACACCCATTTCTGACTTTGAACCAATCAGATTACTTGATGTAATTTATTCCTACAAATCCATTAACTTACTGTCAAACAGTGTAAGTCCTGATCAGATGGCTTCCTCAGAAGCCATCTGATCTGGATCTTCAGTGTTTCCAGGGATAGGGGTTGTCCTGAACAGCATGATAAGAGTTAATCAAGAATAGACAAAAATTATCCTTCAGTTATCAAGTACTCATTTTATCTGTTTTATGTATTGTGATCATCCATAAGATCCATAACCATATTGAATAAGTAGTTCAGGTACCAGACTGAAGGCAGATGCTTTATGGAAAAGCCTCAGCTGTTTTTCACTAGCTTCATTCATTTATTGGACTTTTTTTATGCCCCCGCCTATTTGGAGAATAGCGGAAGGGCATTAAGTTTTACCCCTGTCCGTCTGTTCGTTTGTCCATCCGTCCGTCCCGACATCGTGTCCGGGCCATAACTCCTAAACCGTATGGAATATATTCATGAAACTTCACAGGTGCATTCATCACACTGAGACGATGTGTCATGAACAAGGAAGACAACTCTTGCATTTTTGGTTTTTGGATTATCTGCCCTTGACTTAGTACCATATAGTAAACAGTGTTCGGGCCATAACTCCTTGACCGTATGGAATATATTCATGAAACTTCACAGGTGCATTCATCACACTGAGACGATGTGTCATGAACAAGGAAGACAACTCTTGCATTTTTGGTTTTTGGATTATCTGCCCTTGACTTAGTACCATATAGTAAACCGTGTCCGGACCATAACTCCTAAACCGTATGGAACATATTCATGAAACTTCACAGGTGCATTCATCACACTGAGACGATGTGTCATGAATAAGGAAGACAATTCTTGCATTTTTGGTTTTTGGATTATCTGCCCTTGACTTAGTACCATATAGTAAACCGTGTCCGGGCCATAACTCCTAAATCGTATGGAATATATCCATGAAACTTCACAGGTGCATTCATCACACTGAGACGATGTGTCATGAACAAGGAAGACAACTCTTGCATTTTTGGTTTTTGGATTATCTGCCCTTGACTTAGTACCATATAGTAAACCGTGTTCGGGCCATAACTCCTAAACCGTATGGAATATATTCATGAAACTTCACAGGTGCATTCATCACACTGAGACGATGTGTCATGAACAAGGAAGACAACTCTTGCATTTTTGGTTTTTGGATTATCTGCCCTTGATGCATATATTTTATGATTGATTTAAAGTACATTTGTAATATTTTTTATGAATGGCATTTGGTCCTATGGACACTTTTTCTAGTTTCTTTATTTTTTATTTTATGTTTCATAAAAAGGACACATTTCTGAAGACTAAATCCCTTTGGTTTCATATGATGGCAGGGCTTGAGATGCCATTTTATCTCTGTGTCTGGTTTAAGTCCCACAAATTGGAAGCAACAGCTTTAAAAAGACCTAAATAGTCCAACCTCAAATCAAACAAACATTTTGAAGACAACGAGCAAAATTCTTTATGTATAAATTTTACCCTAAACCACTGCAGATAACCAATATAAAAATTGTTTAAAAAGATGTTTATTTGGTTTACCATAAGCAAATTCTGCACCGTAGTGTCAGCATATACATTATAAGCTGGACAGACTGCTTTTTAGCTCAATTGAACTGCAGTCTCTGGAGAAGCTTTTAGGATAAGTTTGATTGTCAACAACATTGTCAAAGAACTGAAAACACTGGGCCAATTTCAGTTAAATTACAAGTGTCAAGTGGTGAATTATGTCCCCCTACCAAGGGTGAGGGGGACATGTTTTTGGTGGGGATCCTGTTTGCATTGGTGCCGGCATCAGCGTTGGGGTATCCTGTTTGAAAAACTATATCTCCGGTACCGAAAGTTTCAGGATTTTTCCTGATTTCAGGATTTTGAGACTTTTTTGTCCCTATATAAAGTATAGGCAAAATTGTCTTTTCAGCATTTGGAAACCTTAATTAATTTTCAGGATTTTGGAAATTTTTAACTTTCACCCATGTGAGCCTATTGATAGATTCTAACCAAACTTGCATGGTTATATCACTAGGATGGGGGAAAACAGCTGTTAGGTTTTGATAGCCTTGACCTTATTTTCAAGGACACAGGCCCCCCAAAACTGTCAATTTTGGGCCAAACATGGCTTTTCTGCACCCTATCTCATGAACAAATTTGATCAAACTTGGTACAACTTATTATTGCAACCTAGCAAAGATTTGATTAGATTTTGGTGACCTTCACAATACATGTATTTTCATGGTCACAGGTCCCCAAAAATTGTCAATTCTGAGTAATGGCACCCACCCATTGGGGCTTGAAGAAATAAATGGGCCGCATGATGCTTCCACCTGGAGCTGAAGCTGACCTCACGCGTGTACTGGCAAACCGCTCAGAGGATCTAAGCCTGCTCAGGTTAAGCGGTGCGAGTTGGATCCTCCATGCTTATAAACCCTATTGGTTTCATTGGGCGAGAGGGCTTGAGATGTCATTTCATCTCAATGTCGGGTAGAAGTCCCACAAAATTGGAAGCAATGTCTCCAAAATGACCTATACAGTGTTGATGGGGTCATTAAACCTCAAATCAAACAAACAAACAAATTCTGGGTAAATAATGGCTAGTCTGCACCCTGTTTCATTTAAAGAGCAATTACTGAGAAATTTTAAATGTCTTAGTGTTTATGGTGAAAGCAGACACAAAGAGGGTCATTTTATTGGAAACCGCATGCAAAAATTCCAGTTCATTTCATTTTAAAGTTATGCATATTTATATTTGATGCATACCTGTTTTCCTCTAAGAGTAACCTCCCACGGGCCTCCGTGACCTAGTGGATAAGAGTGCTGACTCTTAATCATTAGGTCTCTCACCGCTATGGGTTCAAGCCTGGCTCGGGTCACATGCGAGACACCAGGTTCTGCAATGGAAGGTCTGGTGGTTTTTCTCATGGTACTCCAGTTTTTGCCCACCTCTGATTAATGATCAACTCGATATGAGTGAAATAATCTTGAAAGGGCTGTAAAACGCAAAAAAAGAGTAACCTCCTTTGAACTTTCTTTGATTTAAACCCACAATGCAGTATTCTGTGATGTCACATAATAGTTCAGATTATAGCCCCTTGAATGGCCACTTGTTTTATATAGAGGGAAAAACTCTTCTTGTCTGTAACCAGAAGTCCCAGGCCTTTGATATTTGTTATATGGTTTCACCTTGAGGACCTCTACCAGTGGGTATGCCCCACTTCCTCCAGTTCATATAAGGCTCTGTTCAGATCCCCACTAAACCACATTATATTGTTGTTCATTCAGTAGCATTGACTGGGGGTCCCCAAGGGGTATGCTTTCTCCTCCCCCCCCCCACCTCCTTCCTCCAGTTCATATAAGGCTTAACATCTCAGAAACTATTCAGATTCCCTCCCCTGTACCATATGTTGTTGTTCCTTATGATAAGACACGTTCAATGACACTGACCATGGTTTCCAAGGAGTATGCCTTCCAGTTCATAAATGGCTTTATATCACAGAAACTGTTCAGATCCCCATCCCTATATCATATATTGTTGTTCCTTATGATAGGACACATTCAATGACACTAAGGGGATATGCCACACCCCCTCCAGTTCATATATGGCTTAATATCAGAGAAACTGTTCATATCCCTGAAACTTACATATTGTCGTACCTTATGGTAAGACATATAAGTCTCAATATCACAGGTACACCACAGCCTCTTTATACAATATTAACCCATTGTTTGCTAGTGGACTGTTCCATTGCTATATATAGGACAAGTCCATTTATCATATAAGGGGTGTCAGGCCTATTTTTTTTGTTTCTATTCTATTTTTGACGGAAACTTCAGTTAGCAAATAGTGCAGGCCCTGATCAGATGCCGCATTTTGCGGCGTCTGATCTGGGCCTGTACTGTTCGCCAAGATTCCCTGCATGCAATGGGTTAATTAAGCCCAGATCAGAAACAGTGTTTTATTAAACAACCATGTTATGTCCAAACAAAAATGTATAGATGACCATTTTTCTATATTATCTACACATTTTTTGGATCATTCTTGAAACTGTGTTATATCCAAAACCATGTATTAACAAACTGTGTTATTATGAGGTTGTGGTCTACTGTTAAGAGGCTTGACACCTTGGAAATAGTTAAGATCACCACCCTATAAAAAACATATTGCTTAAAGCAATCTAGTTACATGTATGTGAAATTTCAGTATTAAGTATGTAAATCTCTCAGCTCAGGTGAGCCATATAGGACCATCATGGTTCTCTTGTCAAATTGTTTCGCCTTATCTGTGTATTTATTTATCAATATACTGATGGCTCAGGCCGGGGTATTGTGCACTTCATATAGTAGTTGCAGACAAAATTGACTAGGTGGAGCTATCGTTTGCACCTGCCTTTGGTATTTTCTGTTAACAAAACAGTAAACCAAGTCACCCGATTGTGTGAATTCAACTGTAACACAAACAAAGCGTGATGTATATGGCCATTTGGAATGCTTGCAGAAAGCATACGGAATGCACTCTACCGCATCTTCTGGTGGACTCTGCAAATTTGACATGACATATATTGACAACACTTGAATAGCTCCGCCTAGTCAATTATCGGCAACTACCATACTCTAAAACACTTATGTCCCCAGTGGCGATAGTGGGGCATATTGTTTTTGCCCTGTGTGTTTGTTGTTTTGTTTGTTGGATTGGTCATTACTTTTTAACCGTTTGAGATAGAGCCTTCATATTTGGTATGTAGGTTCCTTGTGACAAGAACTTCCGACTCATACAAAAAGAAAATTGACCTATGACCTTGACCTCCGACCTACTTTAAAGAAAAAATTATCATTGGTCACAACTTCTGAACCATTTCAGATGCAGCCTTTATATTTGACATGTCGTTTCCTTGCGACAAAGGCTTTTGACTATAATTTTTTATAAGATTTTGACGTATGACCCATGATCTACATAAAAGAAAAAAAGTCTGTTTTTCTTAACTTTTGAACCATTTGAGATAGAAGTCTTCATATTTGGCATATTTGGCATGTAGGTTCTTTGTGACAAGGGCTTCTGACTCATACAAAACATTTTGATCTGTGACCTTGACCTGTGACCTATTTTAGAGAAAAATATAACATTGGTCATAACTTCAAGGGCTTCTCATATAAAAATTTTGACATTGACCTGTGATCTACTTTAAGAAAAAGTTAACTTTTGTCATAACTTTTGAACTGTTTGCGGTAGAGCCTTCATATTTAGCACATAGATTTCTTGTGACAAGGACTTTCCACTGATACAAAAAAATTTGGACCTTGACCTTTGACCTACTTGCAAGAAAAAATCATATTGCTCATAACTTTTGAACAATTTGAGATAGAGACTTCATATTTGGCATGAAGGTTCCTTGTGATAAAATTTTGACCTTTGACCTTGACCCTGACATGTGACCTACTTCATCATAACTTTTGAACCGTTAGAGATAGTCTTCATATTTGGCATATAGGTTTCTTGTGACAAGGGCTTCCCACCCATCCCAAAAATTTGGACCTTGACCTTGACCTGCGACCTACTTTATAATTTTTGAACCATTTGAGCTAGTGCCTTAATATTTGGCATGTAGGTTCCTTGTAACATGTCCTTCCCACTCATACAAGAAGTTTTTGACCTGTGACCTTTACCATGACCTACTTTATGATAACTTTTGAACCATTTGAGATAGAGCCTTCATATTTGGCATATAGGTTCCTTGTGACATGCCCTTCCCGCCCATACAAAAATTTTGACCTTTGACCTTGACAGCAACCTGTGACCTACTTTATCATAACTTTTGAACCGTTTGAGATAGAGCCTTCATATTTGGCATGTAGGCTCTTGTGACAAGGGCATTCCCTTGTTTTCTTTGAAAAGGCAAATTGAGCCTGCCTTTTGATGAAAGAATGAAACTACATTGAAAGGAATGAAACTACATTGAAATGATCCTAGTCACATGCCCACATGGCATAATTGGAAATCAGCTCTGGCTAATGAATTCTTGATTTTTTTTTGTAGCACTCTGGTCTTACAGTTCAGCTAGTCAAAGAAAGAATACAGCTGGTCAAAGGAAGGATATAGCTGATGGCAGGACCAGCCCACAAATACCAAGGTCAACATCATGTAAGTGTACTCACAAACCCATGTTCAAGTTAGATAAGCTCCCGCAGGCATGACATAGCCTCCAGCTTTTCCTATAGACTGAACTTCTTTGTAAACAAACTTTGCTGTAATGGCTTGTTGTCTTCAAAAGTGAATTCTCTACATTAAGAAAAGAACCTTACTGACAAAGAAAATCAAAGCACTGAGAGTGCTGATGGAGCGTAGCTTTGATAATTTGATTTAGTGTCTGATTGGTATTTTAAATCATATAGATCCAATGAACATAGCTGTTTGAAGCTATTCTGGGCCAGAAGTCGTGTTAAAGCAACAAGACCTATATTGAAATTAACTCACGCTAAGGTGTAGACCCCGCAACGACCATCACGAAAACAAGCCTGTACAAATACATTGTCAAATTGTTGGCAAAAAAATGGAAATTTTAAGATACAAAATTGTGATATTTTCTTATCTCTGCACGAAACATTGAATGCGGGGAATTGATTGAACCGCCTTGACGAGGCAGTTTTATCAAGTACCCACAATCAATGTTTTTGAGCAATACAGCAACCATGCAGTTCTAGAGTTTACTTGAAGATTTCTGCTGAGCTATAGTTTGTGCAATAACTGCGGCTTGCGCAATTGTTTTGCGGCTTCAAAGTTATTTTATGTAATCAGTTTTTAGCTCACCTGAGCCGAAGGCTCATTGGTGAGCTGATAGTATGGCCAGGCAAAAATTCTGTGTGTGTGTGTGTGTGTGTTCACATTTTCAAACGTCTTCTCCTCCGGAACCGCTGGGCCGATTGTAGTCAAATTTCATGTGGAGGCTCCATGGGGTGGGGGAACGAAAGTTTGCATTTTTGGTCTAGGTCACATGACCAAGATGGCCGCCATGCCCATATATGGTAAAAACCCTTCGAAAATCTTCTCCTCCGGAACCACTGGGCCGATTTGCATGAAACTTGGCATGTAGCACCTGGGACATGGGCCCATCATAAATTGCATAAATGGTGTCCCTGGGATGACCTTGACCTATTTTACGCCAAGGTTAAATTTGGTAACATGGGCATTTGTATGGGAAAAAGTAGAAATGTCTGATATCTTGCAAACTGTTACAAATAATGCCACTAAACCATATATATTCTTATTCCTTATGATGAGGCGCATTTAGTGACATGGATTTTGGAACCCTGGGCCCCCCCCGGGGGGGCATGCCCCACCCCCTTTTTGGCACAAAATGCTTAATATCTCCAAAACAGCTAAGATCCCGACCCATAAACCATATATATTCTTGTTCCTTATGATAAGGCGCATTCAGTGACATGGACCTTTGGGTACCGGGGTTCCCGGGGGGGGGGGGGGAGGGGGGGGCATGCCCCACCCCTATTTTGCACAAAATGCTTAATATCTCGGAAACGGTTAAGATCCCGACCCATAAACCATATATACTCTTGTTCCTTATGATGAGGCCCATTCAGTGACATGGACTTTTGGACCATGGGGTACCAGGGGTCCGGGGGGGGGGGGGGGGGTTGGGGAGGCATGCCCCACCCCTTTTTTTTGCACAAAATGCTTAATATCTCGGAAACGGTTAAGATCTCTATCCATGAACCATATATATTCTTGTTCCTGATCATAAGGTGCATTAAGTGACATGAACCTTTGGACCCGGGGGTCCCAGGGGGGCATGCCCCACCCCCTTTTTTGCATTAAATGCTTAATATCTCGGAAACGGTTAAGATCCCCACCCATAAACCCTATATACTCTTGTTCTTTATGATGAGGCGCATTCAGTGACATGGACCTTTGGACCCTGGGGTACCAGGGGTCCGGGGGGGGGGGGGGCATGCCCCACCCCTTTTTTTGCACAAAATGCTTAATATCTCGGAAACGGTTAAGATCTCTATCCATGAACCATATATATTCTTGTTCCTGATCATAAGGCGCATTAAGTGACATGAACCTTTGGACCCGGGGGTCCCAGGGGGGCATGCCCCACCCCCTTTTTTGCATTAAATGCTTAATATCTCGGAAACGGTTAAGATCCCCACCCATAAACCCTATATACTCTTGTTCTTTATGATGAGGCGCATTCAGTGACATGGACCTTTGGACCCTGGGGTACCAGGGGTCCGGGGGGGGGGGGGGCATGCCCCTCCCCCTTTTTTGCTCAAAATGCTTAATATCTCGGAAAAGGTTAAGATCCCCACCCACAAACCATATAATTATATTCTTGTTCCTTATGATTCAGTGACATGGACCTTTGGACCCGGGGGGTCCCTGGGTGAGGGAGGGGGGCATGCCTAACCCCCTTTTTTCCACAAAATGCTTAATATCTCGGAAACGGTTAAGATCCCCACCCATAAACCATATATATTCTTGTCGCATTCAGTGTAATGGACCGTTGGACCTACGGTTCCAGTGGGGGGGGGGGGGGGGGGGGGGGGGGCTGGGGGCCAACTCCCTTTATTTCATTGAATGCTTAATATCTCGGAAACAGTTGAGATCCCCACCCAGTTACACAGACCTTCGGTCCCTCTTGGCCAAAGATCACATATTAAAGTCTTTGAGGACTTCCTCAGAAAAGTCAGGTGAGCGATTCAGGACCAATGGTCCTCTGGTTTTAAAAATTACCTTGGGGAGGTTATTTATCTTGCATTAGACATTCTCCTTGGTTACGCCTCTTCATGTGAAAAATTATCATAATTTTCCCAGCAGTTAATAAGTTATACATCCGTAATCAGTCTTTAAAAATTGCCTCGGTGAGGCTGTTTATAAAGCTATCTGGCATTAGACAATATCATTAGCTTGATCTTGTCAATTTACATCTGCATGCAAAACATTATAAAAATATACCCGTTGGTTTGAAAGTTATACGACCGTGTCAGTGGGTGAATTTTTTACCTTGCCGAGGCTGAAATAAAGAAATTGGACATTCAGGAACTGGTTGGTTTGATTGTTACATTATCTATCTGTATGCTAACATTTGTCAAAAATATGCCAAGTAGCTTAGAAGTTACACTTCGAAATAATTTCTCAGTTTGCCTAGGCGAGGCCGTTTGTAAAGTAATTTGGCATAAGGCAATTTTGCGGGTTGATTATTGTCAATATCAACCTGTATGCCGAAAATGATCTAAGCCGGGTTTAGATGTTATACTCCGTATTCATTTTTTTTATTATTTTGCCTCAGCGAGGCCATTCATAAAGTAATCTTGCATAAAATAGCCTCATGGGTTAGGTATTGCCAATATCAATCCGAATGCCAAAAATGATCGGAATTTTTAGAGCGGTTTGAACGTTATACTCTGTCAACATTTTTCTAAATATATATTGCATCGGTGTGGCCATTTATGAAGTGATCTTGCATAAGACAGTTTCTTGGGTTAGTTATTGTCAATATCAATCCATAGGAATATTTGAAGAGGTTTAGACATTATACTCCGTTATTATTATATAAAAATAAATTGCCTCGACGAGGCCATTTATGAAATGATCTGGCATCAAGGCAATTTCTTTGGTTAGATATTGTCAATACAGCACAGTGCACAGTCTTTTACCGGAAACCAACTACTGCCCTTCTTGAATCAGCGAAAGGGATAGAATCACCGTGGAACAGATTTCACGATCAATCTCCGGGAAAGAATGTTGCCGAACCCGGCAGGTATCGAACTTGCGTCTGAGCTGATAATTTTCTTTATTATGGTCACATGCCTAGGACGCAGATGGGTCGCTTTAAAAAAGTAACATTGTCCCCCCCCCCCACTCCCACACACACACAATAACCCATACTCTGAGTATATGTCTAGCAGCCTTTTTAGGGACAAACATAGCAGACCCAGATTAGACGCTACAACAAGTGGCGTCTCATCTGTGTCTAAACTGCAAATTTTACTGATTACAATATAAGCCTTGAGTGCACCTGTCCAAACTCATTCCAAATGTCTTATTTTGGTAATACATTATCGACCCACACTGCGTACTTAACCCATTTTAAACGAATGGAATCCTCAACACCTTATATCAGTATGGAATGAGTTCATTTTAAAATCAGGGATGTCAGGTTGTGGCTTCCACGAAATATTAGGCAAAAATGGCTGAACCTTTTTGTAAGTATGCAGTTAAGGTCATAATGAGACTCCGCGTTCTGTGGTATCTGATCTGGGTTTGTCCTGTTTGCAAGTTGCTAGGTTTGGGATTTTATGGTACAAATGGGTTGTAAACTGGGTTATACGAACTGAACTATAAAAAGATTAGACTGCTACACACTTCATCAATTAAAAATATTCATCTATTCCGTTTGAAATAGTGGTCTGTGAAGCAGTCTATAAGAAGATACCGCATGGCGTAATAATCTACTACGTGAACACGGGGTACTATGTTCTCACTAGTGATTGGGTCATATGCAGTAACACTGAAAGTAGTGCCGAAATCACTTCTCATCTCACTGGAGCTACGCTGCAACAGCTATGCTCCAAAAAGTACTTTGACCTGAAGATTTCTGTTGATGGTATTTCTGGAATTCATAGACAAATTTGACATTTTGACATTAACATTGATGGCACTGTATTAACCCACTTAGTACCGGAAACCCCTAAAGGGGTAGCTTGGCAAACAGTGCAGGCCCAGATCAGATGCCTGATCAGGGCCTACACTGTTTGCTTAAAGTTCAGTCATTTCCAAAACAATTTTGAAGAAAACACAACCTGACACCCCTAAATTTTTAAATGGACTCCTGCTACATATAAGGAGGAAAATTCCATTTGGTACTAAAAGGGTTAAGGCTTGTCAGCCCTATTTGTTTAATTTTTGGTCACCTGTCACGTAGTGGCGAGGTGAGCTTTTGGGATAACTTTTTGTCTGTCGTGCGTGCGTCCGTGCCTAAACAATTTCTTCAAGTGACATCTCCTTCTAAACCACTGATCGGCTTTTGACCAAACTTCACAGGAATGATCCTAAGGTGGTCCCCTTTCAAATTTGTTCAAATGGTTCCCGCCCATTGCACATCTAGGTCACAGGAACAAAAAATAGATTTTTTTTCACTGAAAACTTAAAAAATCTTCTCCTCTGAAACTGCATGGCCCAGGTCTTTGATATTTGGTGTGTAGCTTCATCTAGTCGACCTCTACCAAAATTGTTCAAATTATTGCCCTGAGGTCAGAAATGGGCCCACATCTAAGGCCCTTTGGTTTTACATAGACTTTACAGATCTTCTTGTCTGAAATCAGAAGGCCAAAGTCTTTGATATTTGGTATGAAGCTTCGTCTTGTGGATTTCTACCAAGACTGTTCAAATTATAGCCCTGGGGCCAAAAAGGGCCCAGTCCCGGGGCCTACAGGTTTTATATAGACTTATAGAAGGAAAACCTTTAACAATCTTATCTGAAACCAGAAGGCTACGGTCTTTGATATTTGATATGCAGCTTCACCTTTTAGACCTCCCTCAAGATTATGCAAATTGTAGCCCTTCAGCCAATAATGGCCCTCCCCGGGGCTCACTTGTTACACTATGGATCAGGTGACTGATCCAGGGCCATCATGGCCCTCTTGTTATTCCATTTTTTGTCAAAAATCCGGTTAGCAAACAATAAGTTGCAGATCCTGATCAGATGCCACATTTTGCCGCGTCTGATCTGCACCTATGCTGTTTGCCAGGCTGCCCTTTTAGGGATTCCCGCCTATAATGGGTTAAGGAAAAATGGACCTATGATAAAAAAAGAACCTCTCACTTGTGATCATTTCATACAAAACTCGCCAGAGCTTGTTCCATTAATTTGAGTGACTACTGGTTATACAGGGTATCTCTCATTGGTCACTGCCTAGGGAAAATGTGGTTTGGTAAGCTGACAGGCCCAACATGACCTTAATGGTGTTGACTGGGATGTTAACCCTTTTTGTACCAAATGGAATCTTCCTCCTTACGTATAGCAGGAGTCCATTTCAAAATTTAGGGGTGACAGATTGTGCTTTCTTCACAATTTATTTGGAAATTGGCTGAACTTTTTGCAAGCCGCTTTCTTTGGCGTCTGATCTGGGACTGCACTGTTTGCCAGCTATCCCTTTTGGGGTTTCTGGTACAAAATGGGTTATACTTAACCCTTGTCCTGCTGAACCCGGATATGTCTTAGCTTTCAAACAATGTAGATCCAGATCAGATGGCTTCTGAAGAAGCCATCTGATCAGGATCTTCATTGTTTGTCATTCAATTTATGAATTTGTTGCAATGATTTGCATCAAGAAATCTGATTGTTTGATAATCAGTGGTGGGTGTGACATATTTAAATATTCAGCAGGTCAAGGGTTAAAACTGGTCTAAACTGTTTTTCGGGTTTAGTTCCAGGTGAGGTTAACGATGGAACAAGTGGGTTGTCAGACATACCCGTCCCCAAAAAACTGAGAACGAGTGAAGAACTGATATTGAAAAGAGAGGAAGAAGAAAAAGAGGAAGAATGGTGTGAGGTAAGGTCATATAGAAAATCACTAATTGCAAACCAGGGGCCAGTTGTTCAAAGCATCGTTAGCTTAACGAGCTCGTTAGTGGTCCTATTGTTAAGTGTTCTAGCAAGTACAATATCTAAAATTTTGTTATTTTTGCAGAAAAAAATGTGAGTAGCTTTTGCATATGCAAAAGCTACTCACATTTTTTCAGCAAAAATATTAGCATATTTGCAATATTAAATGATCAAAGTTTCACCAATTTGTTAACTAACGATGTCATTAGTTTTGAACAACTGGCCCCTGATAAGGAAATCCTGGAATTTACTCTGGGGTAGAAATTCTTATCCTGCCGAGGTTATCCTACCCATGGACAGACTAAAAATCAAGAATTCTCACATTTGATGCACATCATGTATTCCATCGTTACGGTTGACATCTCTGCACATAACTGATGCAAGCCTCATAGTTTTAGGCATTTGCAGGATTTCAGGCTATCTGCGTATCTGCGTCAGTCAGTAAACCAGAAGTCAATAGCCAGCCCCTGGCCAATCAGTTGATCAGATCGAATGGTTTTGAACCTAGGGGTGGAGGGTGTAGATGACCCCGTCCACCGCGACCACCAAGGCCAGGGCAAGCACCTGCTGATTTAGTTTGTTTTGTCTGTGGGGGTTAGGTCACTTTGCAAAAGACTGCAAAGAAAAGAAAACAAAACAGTTAAACCAGCAAGGGTCGGGGAAGGGGGCCGAGCCTCGACCCACACAGGAATAGGCCAGGAACAAGGGGTTCTGAAGGGGGAGGAAGGTGAGTATGGTATTTGTAGGACAAAGCCACAGCCAGACATTAACCCTTCACCAAGGACCCAGGAAGCTGAAGGCAAGGTACCAAGTACATTAAGGCAGGACAAAGGTACGGGTAGTCACTTTGTGGACACAGATAACTTGACTGATTTGCATTCACATCCTGATGATTCATCCATTGCAGGTGAGGGACAGGGGTCAGGGACCCAGGTCACTCCTACGATGGTTGAGGGAGGCTCCAAGGTACCTGAGGGTTCCGAACCCGAAATAGTTAATGTCCGCCAGTTGAGGTCAGCTTCTCAATTCACCATGGCCATTCAGGTTGGAAATAAGCCAGTTACTGCTGTGGTGGACTCCGCACCAGAAGTCACGATCATATCAGATAAGGTATATCATGCTTTGAAACATCCACCAAAAAAGTTGAGAGAAGTTACTCTGCTAGCAGCAGGTAGGGAAATGGCAATGAAAGGTTTTGTTGTAGGGCCAGTTAGACTTAAAATTGGTTCAAAGTGGTACAGTGAGAATGTGTACATTGCGCCGATAGAGCAAGAAATGTTATTGGGTTTTGACATCCTGTTCCACACAGGTACGGTAAGTCTTTGCTGAATATGCCCAGGGGAACCATAATCTTTGATGACCAAGAGATAACACTGAGCATGGGTGACTCAGGGGGTGCGCCACTTGTTGCCAGGGTAACCGTTGCCAAGAGACAGGTAATTCCTGCAAACTCAGTAAATGGGGTCAAGTGCTCTGTGGATCAAGAACTACCTGATTATGTGATAGAGCCAGTGGGCAACCTTAAGGTACTCGCACCTAGGGTGGTAAGGAGTGCAGGTGAGAAACCTGTGCTGTGTTAAGTGAATCCTTCAGACAGGCATCGCCTCATTAAAAAGGTTTTGCATATTGCAAGGGCATACCCCATTGACACTGAGGTCAAGGTGAGTACAGATGGGCACGAGGAAAACCACTTAATACAGGAAGTAAGTCAGTCGAACCTGGACCAGTCAGACCAGGAACCAGTTCAATTAAACTCCCCAATAGTGGACAAGGGTGAGTGTGACTCAAAGGGGCTGTGGTACCAGAACATCTAGAGCAGGTATTTCTAACTTCCAAGGAACACCTCACAGCACCCGAAAGCATGCAGCTGGCTGATTTGTTGAATGAATTTCAGGACATTTTCGCTTAAACAGAATTCGACTTGGGTCATTTTAGTGGAATCAAACATGCAATAGACACAGGACAGGCTAGGCCTATCAAGCAGCGCATAAGACGCACACCAGCATATTTCGCAGGTGAGGAAGAAGCTCATCTCAAGAAAATGTTAGAAGCTGGGGTTATTCAGGAATCCACTTCCGAATGGGCTTCAGCCCCAGTTTTAATAAGAAAGCGGGATGGTTCAGTCAGATGGTGCATAGACTATAGGGCTTTGAATAGGTCACAGTGAAAGACGATTACCCGCTGCCCTTGGTCGTTGATTGCTTGGACACTCTTGCAGGTAGTGTTTGGTTTTCGAAACTCGACGCTAACTCTGCTTATTGGCAGGTCAAAATTAGAGAGGAAGACCGAAAAAAGATTTTATCACCAGATACGGGTTGTTTGAGCATTTAAAAATGGGCTTCGGGCTCTGCAATGGACCTGCGACATATGCAAGGGTCATGAACTTGGTGCTCAGGGGTTTAAATTGGAAGACTGTTCTTGCTTTCTTAGATGATGTATTAGTTTTGGGCCACACCTTCCAGGATCACTTGAGTAACTTAGCTGACGCCCTTACAAGGTTTAGAGAGCATGGGCTGAAACTTAAGCCTAAGAAATGTCTTTTCTTTCAGAAAGAAGTAGTGTTTCTAGGGCGAAGGGTGAGTAACAACCTTATAGCCATGTCTGACGTGGATATACAAACAGTACAAAACTGGCCGACATCAACATGTTCCAAAGATGTGGAGAGGTTTGCAGGATTAGCAAATTATCACAGAGGGCTCGTGAAGTACTTCTCAGGCTTGGCAGCGCCATTGTACCAGGTGGTAGGTAAACACAAATTCCAATTGAGCCTGGAACAAGAGAATGCTTTTACGGCCCTGAAAGACGCATTAACAAATCCACCTGTGCTTGGTTTACCCAATCGAACCGACGCATTCGTATTGGACACAGATGCCTCAGACTTTGCTATTGCAGCAGAGCTGCTTCAAATTCCAGATGGTAAGAAGGTAATAGCTTACAGCAGCTACTCTTTAACCACTGATCAGCGTAAGTACTGTGCGACGAGAAAGGAGCTATTGGCTGTGGTGCGATTCACACGCCAGTTTAGACACTATTTACTAGGAAAACCATTCATGGTAAGGACTGACCATTCAAGCTTAACTTGGCTGATGCATTTTCATGAGCCTCAGGGGCAATTAGCAAGATGGCTCGAGGAGCTATCTCAATATAACATGGTGTTGAGGCACCGTGAAGGACGAAAGCACATAAATGCGGACTCGCTGTCCAGGATGCAGGCAAGAGAGGGGCAGTGTCCGGCATTTGAGAGAGGTGTACGTCCAGAGGATTTGCCATGTGGAGGCTGTAAGTACTGTGTTAGAGTGGACCAGAGTTGGGGAGCTTTCACAGAAGCTGTTGACAAGGCAGTTCCACTGACCTCTCAGGGGGTGCTAGGTATCGTCAATGATGTTGGCCACATCATTGGTGTAGAAAGCACAAGAGGCAAGGATGGAAGGCGGGACGTCAATGCCATGGAGGGGAATGCAGCAGACCAGGTAGGTGAAATTGGCAAGACAGTTCAAGCTGTAGAATTAGACCTAGCAATACCGTGTCTCAATGTTGAGGCCGCCTGTGAAGGGGGTGATGATCTAGCTCATGTTGACATCAATTTCTCAGGCGAGGAAGTGCATGTGCTGGCCGTGAGTGAGTGAGTGTTTCAGTTTTACGTCCCACCAACAGCTAAGGTCATACGGAGACGGGACCTCGGTTTAAAGACTCATCCGAAAGTCTGAAATGTGCTGGCCGTCACAAACAGGAAAAAGGTAGAGGCAAAGGCTGGAGACAGATCATCGAGCTGGGGGTTCTCCTTGGAGGACCTCAAGGAAGCCCAGGGTAAGGATGACACAGTTTCATTTTGCAGTGGTTGAATCACTCTGTTATCCCAGGGGAAGGTGAGCTATTCATTGGCAGTCCGGCAGCAAAATTGTACGGGCTCAACAAGGAGCAGTTTGTTCTTATCGACAGCGTCCTATACCAAAATGAGACAATGTCAGGGGATAAGAAATTAGTTATTCCTGATGGGCTGCGTGAGTTGGCAGTTCAGTGGAACCATGACTTTCCATCAGCAGGTCACCAGGGGGTGGCTCGAACCAAAGAATGAGTCAAAGAAAAGTTTGCCTGGTTCGGTTTGGGTAAGTTTGGGTCCCAGTATGTGGCAGGATGTGAGGTTTGTAACAAATGTAAGAAGTCAGACAGAAAAGGGAGGTGTCCTCTGACTGAGTATCAAGCCTGAGCACCTATGGAGAGGGTTCATTTAGACTTTCTCGGACCCCTCCCCAAAACACAAAATGGTAACGAATATGTCCTCATGATGGTAGATCAGTTTACCAAGTGGGTAGAATGTATTCCATTCCCAGCACAGACGGCTGAAGAGACAGCTAGAGCTGCAGTGGATAATTTCTTCTCAAGGTTTGGGTTTCCTTTCCAAGTCTTCTCGGATCAGGGTAGAAATTTCGAGTCCAAACTCTTTGTAGAGCTTTGTAAAGCTCTCCAGATACACAAGGCAAGGACAACACCATACAGGCCCTCTTCCAATGGACAAATAGAGCGTTACAATCGAACCTTGATGGATGCCGTCCGCTGCTTTATAGGTAAGAAACAGGACCAGTGGGACAAGCACTTGCAGCAACTTGCGGGTGCACTGAGAGCATCAGTCAACCGTCAGACAGGCTTTACAGCAAATAAATTAATGTTGGGAAGAGAAGTGAACATGCCTGCGCACTTGATGTTCCCTCATGCAGGTGAGAGATTTCAAGATTCTAGTGAGTATCTTGTTGGGCTGACCTCTAGTCTGCAGAAGGCTCATGAGGTGGCCAGGTCCAGTTTAAAGACAGCCACAAAGAGAATGAAAAGAACTTATGACTTGAGACTGCTAGAGCGCAACTATGAGGTAGGTGATGTGGTCTACATTCTAGATGAAGCATCAATGAAGGGCCAGTGTAAGAAATTACACCCTCCTTGGAGAGGTCCAGGAGTCATAGTAAAGAAGTTCTCTTCCTATTAAATTAGAGTCAAGGTAAGAAATGCCGTTATGGTCCTTAACCACGATAGAAGCAAATTGTGCAAGGATAGGTCCCTTCCGGCCTGGCTGAGGCAGTGGAAGGAGAGGCCTCCAGCAGAGGAGGAAATTCTGAACTCCGGTAAAGAGTACTGTCTGTGCAGAAAACCCTGGGAGGGGAAATTCATGATAAAATGTGACGACTGTGATGAATGGTACCACGGTTCGTGTGTGGATATCTCTCCTATTGATGCTCTAGACATTGATCTCTATACCTGTCGGAACTGCTAGAATAGGTTGCGGCAGTAAGAAGGGAAGGGAGGGACTAAGGAATGTTTTCCTTGTGTCTTTGCAGGCTGACTACAAATACTTCACTGAGTTGAAGGAGGCTATCATCAAGGAGGCGGAGGAGGCCACCGCAAAGGGAGTGTTGGTGAGGAGTGCCAGACATTTTGTGGAGGAGCTCGCCAATGCTCATGCCCCTTACGCCAGGTGTGTGGAGATACTCCTTGAGCAAGTCAGACTTGCCAAGGAACAGCGGGACCATCAGTGGTTGAAGAGAGCGGCCCAGGTAGCAAACCATAAGGGGTATAAGAATTACGACTGGATTTGTGAAAATATCTGGCATCTGGGTCCACGCAGAGAGCGTCCTGTGCCTAGATGGATCCAGGAGAGCAACAGGACATTCCATCTAGGTCCAACCCGTGGCATCAGGCTACAGGAGGACCCGTTCATTCCTGTATGGGTGTCCGACGCCCAGCAGGAGGGGTCGCCCAGTGTCACTCAAGAGGAGGAGGACAGGTTGCTGGCGTCAAGCCCGGACATATCAATCCATGCTGAGTGTGACGCGGAGTGCGACTCTGCTCTCCAGCAGCTCGAAGATACCAGTAGCCAGCAGGGGGAGCAACCAGCGCTTACCTCGGGTCCGGAGGAGAACCAGAGCATGCCTCCCTCAGCCGAGGGCTGGACCTTGCTAGATGGAGAGCAGATGCTCTTCAGTATCCCGGCATATGAGGGAAGACGCCAAGATTTGCCCCAGCCCAGCACTTCAAGAGGGGTGAGGGAGGAAAATGAGGTGCCCAATTCTCAATCAGAAGGGCCTGCGAGAGTTCGGAAGAGGACTCGTCTCCACAGAGGAGGAAGAAGGCAGCACCGCAAGGCGGCTCCAGTTGAGGTGACTGTGACGCCCTGCGGTAGCAACAGTTGGACTAGAGAGCGTCTGTCCGAAGGATCTTGCTCTTCTGCTGGGAGTTCTGGACCTGGAGGGGTGCGTCGACTTGTGTTGTCACCAGTCGGCACTCTGCCGGCTCCAGTCGAAGTGACTGTGATGCCTCGGGGTGCTGGCAGAGATGGACAAAGCGCGTTTCGCTCTTCGGCTGGGAGTTCTGGACCTGGAGCGGGGTGTCAGCATAGGCCGTCACCAGTCAGGGCTCCGGCGGCTCCAGTCGAAGTGACTGTGATGCCCCCGGGTGCTGGCAGAGATGGACGAAACAGGTCTCACTCTTCTGCCGGGAGTTCAGGACCTAGAGCGGTGTGGCAACAGAGGTCAACACCAGTTAGGACTCTGGCGGCGCCAGTTGAAATGACTGAGAGGCCCCGGGTTGCTGACAGGGACGGAGGAAACAGATCTGACACTTCTACCTGGAGGTCAGGTGGACCAGGAACAGCACGCGGGCATGTTTCCTCACCAGTCCGGAATCAGGTGGCTCCAGTCGGGAGGACTGTGATGCCCCACGGACATAGTGGTGAAAGGAATAGTGTCAGTAGAGCTCGATCTTCTGCCGGGAACTCGGGAAGGGTACGTTGGCGTGGAACTTTGCCAGTCCGGGATAGGGTGGCTCCAGTTGAGACTGTGATGCCCCACGGACTAAGTAGTGATGGAGTAAACAGGGAGCACCTGTTCGACAGGCCTCACTCCTTCACCAGTACGGCAGGAGGATCAGGAAGGGCACATCAGTTATCTCTACCAGCACCTAGGAGGGACCAGTCGCAAAGCAGGTCAAGCCCTTCGTCTGGCGTTCGGACTACAGAGACCGGGATCCAACGTAGAGTGGAGACGAGGGGCGAGGGCATTTTTGTTAAAGTGGAAGGTACTCTGGGGGCTGCAGCACCTGCCCAGTCCAGGATGTGGCCTTCAGGATGCCCTGTGTACGGGTGTAATGGCCCGTTCACCAAGAACCACTCCTATGAATGCCACCTGCCGTTGGTTTTCCATGAGGAGCTGTCCGGGGAAAATGTGTCAAATCAGCGAGTGGGTGTGCTGAGATTTCTGCTCGGTCTCCTGTTAGGCGTCGGACACCGATTGCAGGATTTGGTCTGGTATGTAGAAAACCTAGGGGTCGTGGCTCGGATGCAGGGACAGCTTAGCCTTGCACAGCGTCGGGCCATGGCAGAGTTTGGGCTAGTGACGGGTATACAGGTTCCGGATCATATAGTGATTCAAGCTTCTGGAAACAGTCCCGCCATCTTAACCCACTGGGTGCCTGCCATGATGCTGTTCTCACAGATGGAGCCTAACCAACAGGAGCAGCTCAGACGTCAATATGGCGTCCTGCTTCAAGATAGACGGCGTCTGTTGGGAACCCCAGATGCAATTGATGCGAACTGCCACCTAGAGCAGTTGATTAAAGACTTGCATCTGCCAGCTGACGTAGATCCCGTCATGGTCTTTGACACAGCTGTCCCATTGCCAGGATTCGAGGTGAACCTGCGGTCGGTGGTGCTGATGCACTCCGACCCAGATGAGTATCCCTCTCCTAAGCGAATACGTTGGCTGAGGGCCCGTGGATACTTTGTGTCTTTAGGGTATCCCCCAAAGAGACCTGCAACTGAGGCCCAGTTACAGAAACTGAAGTCTCTGCTTCTTTCCCCAGACGTAGCAGCTTTGGGGGAGATAGGGGTGGACCACTCTGTTTCAGCGAACCTCTGGGCGGGGCAGACAGCAGGATTACTGCAGCTAGTAGATTGTCTGCCACAGGGCCAGCCGAAGGTGCTGGTATTAAAATGTCGAGGGATGATGGACGAGGATGACAGCGAGGCTTATGATATCTTATGCGCCACTCTTCATGCGAGGCTAACGGGAACACAGCTGATTCACCTCCAGTGCTTCACTGGAAGTGCAGAAGTGGTGAAAAGATGGCTGAGGTCTTTCCCGCTTACCTACTTTGGGTTTACCCTAAGAGTTAGGGGATTCAATGCGGGTCAGGTGGCTGCTTTGCGCATGATTGAGGATGAGCGGATCCTTCTAGAGACCTGCTCTCCTTTCTTCAAGTTTGGCGGTCACAAGCATTCCACCCCCGTGCAGATTGGCATGACAGCTGATGCAGTTGCCCAGGTTAGGGGTGGCTCTTGGAGAAGCGTCCTCGCCATGGCAACCAGGAATGCCAGAAGGCTCTATCAGGACCGGAAGGAGCCAGACTGTGACTGGTCCTTCACCCAGATGTAAATACAGGTTAGGAGGTCGAGTGACTGTCTGACAGTCTTATGGTGTCTGGGATGTCCGACATCCCTTCCCAGTGAAAACAGAAGATACTTAGGGGGTGTCCGACATCCCTCCACAGTGTAACTAAGGAGCTTTTGGGAAAAGCCCTTTACAAATCATTGAGTTCACTCGTCTAAATATCCGATACTTAGGTGGGTAATTGAGTAAATACAGCGGAAGACTGACCGCACATGAGTACTGGTAACCCGCTTAGAGGATCTAAGCTTGCCCAGGCAACGTGGTGCGAGTCAGGCCGTCCATGCATATAAACCCTATGGTTTCATTGGGCGGTAGGGCTTTTTGGATGTCGTTTCATCCAAAACTCCCACAAAGTGGAAGCAGCACCTCCGAGGTGACCTGTGTAGTGTATAATCAGAACCGATTGGTACAATGAGAACATCAGTCAAGCCTGCTGGACCTATAAATTGAAGTACTGGCTGCAAAGCGATTCTTACTACATAGGGTATCCGCAAAAATATGACTAAAGGTACCCTGGAGTGCAGGCCTTTCAAATAAAATGGGGGGGGGGGGGGAGTGTAGTGATCGGCAAGTAGTAGGACCGCCAGGACGATGCGGTCAGTTACTGGTCATTGGGGACCGGTGTTTGTAGTGTGCAGGTTCGAGTAGAACGGGTACCATCTAAGGGATTCTGATTGGTTTAGCCTCGGGGACGAACGCACCCATGCTTTCTCTTCTATCCCAGACTTGAAGGGAAGTAGGCGTGCTTTTGACGAGTGTTGAGAATCTTATCTCAGAAGACTAAATCTAAGGCTAGATCTACAGAAGAAGATATGGTAAGTTTCCCCTTATAAAGGAAATTACTATACCTCATTCGACTGGACAGTGAACTTAACCCTTCTCTTGCTGAATATTCATTTAAGCCACACCCATATCCGTCTTTCAACCAATCAGATTACTTGATGTAATTTATTGCTACAAATTCATAAACTGAATGCCAAACAGTGTAGATCCTGATCAGATGGCTTCTTCAGAAGCCATCTGATCTGGATCTACACTGTTTGCCAAGATAGGGGTTGTCGTGAACAGCAAGATAAGGGTTAAGGACAGATTTTTCTATCACTCACATCCATTTAAGATCCTTATATTCTCACATCTGAAGCCCGGGTGCTTACAGTCACTCAGCAAGCCTCATTCTACTGGACAGTGGACTTTGGGACAAATTTTTATATCACTCACATCCATTTAAGATCCTTATATTCTCACATCTGAAGCCCGGGTGCTTACAGTCACTCAGCAAGCCTCATTCTACTGGACAGTGGACTTTGGGACAAATTTTTATATCACTCACATCCATTTAGATCCTTATATTCTCACATTTGAAGCCCTGTGGATATATAGTAGGGTTGAAATGAAAATAAGTCAACTCGTTTATGCTTGGATCAAAAGCCAAATGCTTGTTAGACAAACAACTTCTTTGTAACTGAGCAAAGATTTGTATATGTGGACAATGATATAAAGACTCTGAAATCATTATCAAATATGCTTGTAATTTTTTGCTGAAAAAAAGGCTACTCACAATTTTTTCAGCAAAAAATAGAGTATTAGATATTGTACTTGCTAGACCAGTTAACATTTTTGACCAAATTGGTATCAAATATGCTAATATTTTTTGCTGAAAAATGTGAATAGCTTTTGCATTTTCCAAAGCTACTGACAGTTTTTTCAGCAAAAAATTTTAGGGTATTAGGTATTGTCTTTGCTAGAACAGTTAACATTTTGACCAAATCATTATCAAAATGCGCTTACATTTTTGCTGAAAAAAAAAATGAATAGCATTTGCATTTTCCAAAGCTGCTTACAGTTTTTCAGACCAAAAACAGAATCATAGTATCATATATTGTACTTTCTACATCAGTTAACATTTCTGACCAAATCAGTACCAAATACGCTGATCGTCGGCCTCCCTAGCGCAGTGGTTAACATGCTCTACTCATGATCGAGGGGTTGTACGTTTGAATCTGGCTCCCTGTATCGAGGTGTGTCCTTGGGCAAGACACATAATGACACTGCCTCACTCCACCCAGGTGTAAATGGGTAGCAGTGGTGTAATAGTCACTGCCTCACTCTCGCGTGCGTGAAAACATCCGGAATGAGTGTTCGAGAGCGATTAAATGAGCTTGAATCTTCCATCCCTATCGAACTAAAATGAATAAGTATTAACTAAATATGCTGATATTTTTGATGAAAAATATGAATAGCTTTTGCATTTTCCAAAGCTAATCACAGATTTTCAACAAAAAATATTATGGTATTAGATATAGTCCTTGCTAGAAAGTTAACATTTTTGACCAAATCATTATTGGATATGCTAATATTTTTGCTGAAAAAATGTGAGTAGCTTTTGCATTTTCCAAAGCTAATCAAAGATTTTCAACAAAAAATATTAGGTTATTAGATATTGTCCTTGCTAGAACAGTTAACATTTTTCACCAAATCATTATTGGATATGCTAATATTTTTGCTGAAAAAAAATGTGAGTAGCTTTTGCATTACCAAATTATTATTGGATATGCTAATATTTTGCTGAAAATTGTGAGTATCCAATAATGAATTTGCAATAGTTACTCACATTTTTTCAGCAAAAATATTAGCATATCCAAGAATGATTTTGTCATTTTTTGCTGAAAAAAAATGAGTAGCTTTTGCAAAATTTTTGCTACTCATTTTTTTTCAGCAAAAATATTAGCATTATCCAATAATGATTTGGTCATTTGCGAAAGCTTCTCACATTTTTTTTCAGCAAAAATATTAGCATATCCAATAATGATTTGGTCAGAAATGTTAACTGTTCAAGCAAGGACAATATCACAGTTTTTCAGCAGAATTGCCAGAGTATTAGATATTGTACTTGCTAGAATGGTGAGCAATTTGACCTCTTCTAATAAAGCTAACAGGAGCAACTTCATCACGTGAACAAGTCCGTGAAAAGAGTACCCCTCTAAACCCGACATTGTATAGACAAAACGGGGGTTTACGGGAGTATATATTATTTTTCTTATTTCTGCTCCAAGACATAGGTTGTGGGTACTCGTTAGAACCGCCTCATTGAGGCGGTTCTAACGAGCACCTACAACCTATATTTGGAGTGAAAATAAGAAAAATATCAAAAGTTTTCATCAGAAAAATGTCCGTTTTTGAGATATGAAAAATGCACAAAGTCGCACAGATATGTTGTCGTAATGTTGGCCATGTGTTTCAGGTGACCACAAAGAAGAAGAAGCAGAAGGAACTGAAGAAGTTCACAGCACCTTATGTTAATTCTGCTCCCATTAAATCCCAGGCGGAAAAACAGAAAGCCCAGAGTAATTTTGAGAGACTAATTGAAACAATACAAGAAAAATATCCATCAGTAAGCAGGTAAGACTTTCCCATCACAATCAGGCTTCTACTACGTAGTATGACCCATCTTCTTTCTTATGAATGTTTTCGTTGCTCTTAAAGGAACTCATTTTTGATTTTTATTCTACTCAGGAGCTAGAGAGAAGACTCTGTGGTGTAGTGGTTACGCTACTTGCCTTGTAAACCAGGGATCGCAGGATCGATCCCGGGCTTCCCCAGACTTTCGGATGAGTCTTTAAACCGAGGTATCGTCTCCATATGACCTTAACTGTTGGTGGGACGTAAAACTAAAACACTCACTCATTCACACAGGCGCTAGAATACAACAAAAGGTGCAAGTTTACACATTACGAAAACATGCCTATTCAAATATATTGGAAAAAATTATCACCAAAAAATGAATATTTTCAGACAAAAATTCTGTAACTTTCCATTTCTGCTCCAAACATAGATTGTGGGAACTCATTAGAACTGCCTCAATGAGGGGGTTCTAATGAGTACCCACAATCTATGTTTTGAGCAGAAATAAGTAAAATAATTTATAACCCTGCTAACCCCAGCTTTACTATATAAAAGTGGGGATTCAAGGGGGGTCAAAATTATATAGGTGTGTTTTCGTGATGATGTGCAGCCAGCAAAGATTCAAATACTTTCAAGCCTGTACTATGGATAATCAAATCTTTATTAACCCTTATCCTGCTGAATAAATTTCTTTAGGCACACCCATTTCTGACTATTAGCCAATCAAAATTACAGTAAAATTCCTAAATTAAGACCACCTTTGGGTCTTTAAGACCACTTTTGAACAGTCCCAAGGGTGGTCTCTGACCAGAGGACACTGTATGGAGAAAACAGAAAGAAAGAATAACTGTAACCTACTAAATAAGCTTTTTAAAGCAGAACTAGTCTTAATTTTAGATGGCCTTATTAGCGGAACTTCACTGTACCTGATGTGAATTATTCATTCAGATTTGTAAACTGAATAACAAACATTGCAGATCCTGATCAGATTGCTTCTGATCTGCACCTACACTGTTTGCAAAGGTAGGGTTCAACGGGATAAAGGTTAATTAATACAGGTGAGTTTTGATGCATTTGCCTTTTCAGGAAATGAATGCAAGCTTTCTTAATTAATACAGGCTTAATGTGGTGGTCACTGTGAAGTAAACATAATAGTGGATTTTAACTCATTTCGTACCAGAAACCCCAAAACGGGTAGCCTGGCAAACAGTGTAGGCCCAGATTGCGGCGTCTGATCAGGGCCTCCACTGTTTGCAAAAAGTTAAGCCAGTTTCAAAATAGATTTTGAAGAAAACACAAACTGACACTCCTAAATTTTGAAATGGACTCCTGCTATATATAACAAGGAAGATTCCATTTGGTACAAAAAGGGTTAACGGAAAGTAACTGCAGTTAAACTTGAATGGCTGGACCACTCTAAGGATCATGAAAGATGTTCAAGACGTGGATAGTTTTGAGTCTGAGGGTTGATCAGAGATAGTAATGATTTATACATGTACGTACGTCTGATGTTCTATGAAATATAGTTATCTTGTGTGTACTCATTAGAATTGCCTCATTGAATCGATTCTTATGAGAGTACATAACTTATTGTTTCAGGATAAAAAAAGGAAAAAATCCTGCGCCTTGACATGTAATGCCAGGCCTTATAATCACTGAAAAATACCCTTTGGTTATTAATGTATAGGAATTAATTTCATCAAGTAATTTGATAGTCCAAAATGGGTATGCCAGAAATTAATTTATTCAGCAGAACAAGGGTTAATACAGGTAAGAAATTTTTTTTTGGTTTTGGTTTTACGGCCCTTTCAAGATTATTCACAAATATGGAGCCGATCGTTAATCAGAGGTGGGCGAAAACCGGAGTACCCAGAGAAAAACCACCTGACCTTCCGTTGCAGAACTTGGCGTCTCACATATGACCCGAGCGATGTTCGAACACAGGTAAGTAAATTCTATGTTTCTTGTGAAAAACTCATCACTGGCACTATACCATGATAACTTAGTGGATTACATAGAGGATCTTTCATGAGTGTTCATGTATTATTGAATTTATTAAACGAGTTGAGCAAAAGGGATAAAATGCGAGGCTTTGCCAAGCATTTTATCCCTTTTCCTCAACAAGTTTAATAAATTCAATAATACATGAGCACAAATGCAAGATCACGATTTTTGTACAAAATTGTCACTTTTCCTTCATAATGCGACGTCGTTAAGGACGTTGTATTGCAACATTTCAGGATGTATCTAACTAATTTGCATTTTTAATCCACTAGTGGACTTTGGAATTTATTACATGGCATTATTACATTCTCAGACGCGATGTCATGTGGTAAATCATATATCATGCTTTCAGATGGGAGACAGAAAATGCAATAACAAAGTTACGAGAACAGAAGGGAGGTACACTAAAAGGGATGAACCTCCAGGACATTGTGGCTCAAGCTGGTCAGATTTTAGAGCAAATAAAGACGGGGAAATCTAGTAATCCAAAGGTTTGTTTGTGTTTCCAGTCACTATACTGAATTAACCCATTGTATGCCGGAAACCCCTAAAGGGGTACCTTGGCAAACGATCAGACGCCGCATAATGCAGCATCTGATCAGGGCCCGCACTATTTGCTAACAGAATTTTCTGTGAAAAATAGAATAAAATTAAAAATGGCATAAGGACTTGTCCAACATATAGCAATGGAAGAGTCCACTAGTATACAATGGGTTAACCCAGAATATCTGGGCCCAGTTGTTCAAAGCATTTAAAGTAAAGTAAAGTAAAGTGCTTTCTTTATTCAGAGAGGGTGGCTCATTTGGTATAATAACCAATCTTCAACAAGGCCCTCTAGTTAAAATTGACCAACAATAAATGAGTACCAGTAGATACAAAAATGATGACAATACTTTACTGACATGGTAACAAAAATACTTTTGCAGGAGTTTCCTTGAAGATGTATCCATTCCCCTTAAGTCTGTGCTCCATTTATTATTATTATTATTATTATTTCTTGAACAGTGCTACTTCTAGGTTTTATTCACATACCTGCCATGACACACCTTGCTTGTTACTGACATTGACTAACTCTCTTTTCTCTAGGTTGAGCAATGTTTAACCTTTACCCTGCTGTAGGCGACAAGCCCTATCTTTGCAAACAGTGTAGATCCAGATCAGATGGCTTCTGAAGAAGCCATCTGATCAGGATCTACACTGTTTGGCATTCAGTTTATGATTTTGTAGCAATTAATTACATCAAGTAATTTAATTGGATGATAGACAGAAATGGGCGTGGCTTAAATGAATATTCTCCAGGTTGAGCATTGTTAAACATTTCCTGAATACCACCAGCAGTCCCAACAAAGTCGTTTTACAAATTAATTGCCATCATGTGATTGATTCCGGACTTCTCCAGACTTTTGAATCGGTCTGTACCAAGGTCCAGTCTTCATATGACCTTAGTTGTTGATGGGATGTAAAAATCAAATACACATTTATTTCCAGTTTATGGTATTGTTATTTTGGGGTACTTTTGGCATCCTGGACTTCAAGTTATAGTACACCACAACCTCTGTAGGGGCTTGTAGAAATTTATGGGCTGCATGATGCTTCCACACAGAGCTGAATCCGCGCCGCACACTAGTACTGGTAAACCGCTTAGAGGATCTAAGCCTGTTCAGGAATTGCGGTGCGAGGCGGACCGTCCATGCTAATAAACCCTATTGGTTTCATTGGGCGACAGGGCTTGAGATGTCATTTCATCTCAATGTCGGGTAAAAGTCCCACAAAATTGGAAGCAACGTCTCCAAAATGATCTTTACAGTGTTGACGGGGACGTTAAACCTCAAATCAAACAAACAAAACACCACAACCTCTTTATAACACTGTTAATGGGGGTCCAACGCAGAAATCGTTTTAGTTAAACAACCCTGTTATATACAAACAGTACTGTATAGATTATATAGGAAAATGACCATTTATAGTAATTTTTCTATATCATCTGTACATTTTTGGGATCCATCTTGAAACCGTGTAATATCCAAAAATGTGTTATAACGAACAGTGTTATAATGAAGTTGTGGTGTAATAGCAATTAACAGATTGTTGTAGATATGACAGTGTGCAACAGCATATGACATGGTGCAACAGCAGTCGTATCATTGCCTCAGGCATTTCTGTAAGAATCTATTCAACATTGAAAACTTTTCAATTACAGATCCCTGGATTATGGAATTCACAAAGAACAACACCACCAAAGCTGAACCTGCCACCATATAACCCTACTTTGGTATGTTGACTTAATACAGAGCTCAATTTGTTTTGAACAGATAACTTTAAGCTTTGAACAGCCAGTCATGACATTTTCAAACTTGCAGAGATAATAAGGCTTGACAATTCATGTGAACTGTCTGACAATTCATGTGAATTGTACAATTCATGTGAATTGTCTGTTGGGCAGATGATTGATGTGAATTGCAAAGCCTTATCTTATAGCCATAGCCCCAGATAAAAGGGGGTATCAAAATATTTTTTTTCTTATTTCTGCACAAAAACATGTTGTGGGTACTCATTAGAAGCCTCACTGAAGTGATTCTGATGAGAACCCACAGCATGTTTTCATGCAGAAATAAGAAAAATATCAGGGGCCAGTTGTTCAAAACTAATGACGTCGTTAGTTAAAGGGTCGTTAAAAAAACTTAATGCTAATATTTTTGCTGAAAAATGTGAGCAGCTTTTGCATCTGCAAAAGCTGCTCACATTTTTTCAGCAAAAATACCAAAAATTTAAATATTAAAGTTGCTGGAACAGTTTACAATATGACCACTAACGAGCTTGTTAAGCTAACGATTCTTTAAACAACTGGCAACAAAAAGCGCTTTAGCTGAAGCTATGCCACTAGGAGATGATTTACATGTATCTCTCTGAAAAACAATCATTAACCCTTTTTGTACCAAATGGAATCTGCCATCTTACATATAGCAAGAGTCCATTTCAAAATTTAGGGGTGTCTGGTTGTGGTTTCTTCAAAATTTGTTTGGATAAAGGCTGAACTTTTTGCAAACAGTGTAGGTCCTGATCAGATGCCGCATTCTGCTGATCTGGGCCTGCGCTGTTTGCCATGGTACCTGTTTAGGGGTTTCCCGACTGAACTGGGTTAAAATGAAATTCCTATATGCTGTAAAGACTTTTATGGAGATTCAAGGGTTAAAGTAGACACCTTTTTAGATTGGGCGCATGCTAAGATCAGGTTTTTCTCCCATCTGGTATTCGATGGGCTCAATATAAGTGACATGCCCCGATAGCTCAGTTGGTAGAGTGTCCGCTCCGGGGAACGGGAGGTCACTGGTTCGATCCCGGGCCGCGACATACCAAAGTCGTTAAAAATGGTACTAGCTGCTCCTCGCTTGGCACTCAGATTTACGGGGTAGAGCTAGGACTGGTCCACCCAGTGTCAGGATAATGTGACTGGGTGTGGTATCATGTAATGTGTCTGGGACATGATACTTCAGTGAAGCAGCACTATAAAAGTGAGCATTGAGCTCCCTGTCGCAACCATACACCGTCATGATATGACTGAAAAATTGTTGAAAGCGACGTTAAACCCGAATTCACACACACACACACTCACACTCAATATAAGTGAAGTAATCTTGAAAGTGTAGTAAAATAGAAGTGAAGACAATGATGAAGAATCGATACAATTTTGTCTCCCATTTGATATTGGATGGACTCAATATATGTGAAATAATCTTGAAACTGTAGTAAGACCAAAATTAAACAAAATCAAGTTCACGCCTACTAGAAACAGTGTGATGTGTTTGTAAGCCTTTCTTATTCAATTCTAGCTTTTGTTATCACAATTACAATGTCAGAAACACTTTAAACATTGTTATACCCCCGACATACCAAGTATGTCAGGTTCGTATGTCAGGGGGTATATAGTTTTCGTCTTTCCGTCCGTTCGTTGGTTGGTTCGTTAGTTAGTTCGTTCGTTCGTTCGTTTGTACTTCCTTCTGTCCCGCCGTTCGTCAACCTTTACGTCAAAGTTTTGTGTTAAACCTTTTTGATTGCTCGTATCTCTGTAACCACATGTTAGATTCTCTTCATATTTGGTAAAGGATATCTCTATAGCATTACCTTTCATATATGTAATATCTAAGCCCCTGGGTCAAGCCCCTGGGTGGGCTGTCTGTCCATTTGTCAACTTTTACGTCAAAGTATTGTGTTAAACCTTTTTGATTGCTCATATCTCTGTCACCACATGTTGGATTCTCTTCATATTTGGAAGAGGATATCTCTATAGCATTACCTTTCATATGGAATATCTAAGCCCCTGGGTCAAGCCCCTGGGTGGGCTGTCCGTCCGTTTGTCAACTTTTTATGCCCCCGCCATTTGAAGAATGGTGGAAAGGGCATATAGCGTTGCCCCTGTCTGTCCTTCCGTGCATCCGTGCGTCCTAAACTTAAACGCAGTCAATAACTTCTTTATTTCTTGATGGATTTTAAAATAACTCGGCATAAATGTTAGCCATCATGAGACGATGTGTCACGTGCAAAACCCAGGTCCGTACCTCCAAGGTCAAGGTCATACTTAGAGGTCAAAGGTAAAAAAGGGTCCGAAACTTAAACACAGTCAATAACTTTCTTATTTCTGGATTGATTTTGAAATTACTTTGTAGAAATGTTAACCATCATGAGGCAATGTGTCACCTGCAAAACCCAGGTCCGTACCTCAAAGTACAAGGTCATACTTAGAGGTCAAAGGTCAAAAAAAGGGTCTGAAACTTAAACGCAGTCAATAACTTACTTATTTCTGGATGGATTTTGAAATTATTTTGAAGAAATGTTAACCATCATGAGACGATGTGTCACGTGCAAACCCAGATCCGAACCTCCAAGGTCAAGGTCATACTTAGAGGTCAAAGGTAAAAAAAAAATGGTCCGAAACTTAAACACAGTAAATAACTTTCTTATCTCTGGATTGATTTTGAAATTACTTGGCAGAAATGTTGGCCATCATGAGACAATAACACAAAACCAAGGTCCTTACCTCCAAGGTCAAGATCATACTTAGAGGTCAAATGTGAAAAAAGGGTCCAAAACTTAAACACGGTCAATAACTTTCTATGGCTGAATACGAACATAGAGACATTTTTAGGCGGGGGCATCCATGTCCTATGGACGCATTTCTAGTATGTCAGAGTTTTGTGTTAAACCTTTTTGATTGCTCATATCTCTGTCACCACATGTTGGATTCTCTTCATATTTGGAAGAGGATATCTCTATAGCATTACCTTTCATAGGGAATATCTAAGCCCTTGGGCGGGCTGTCCGTCCGTTTGTCAACTTTTACATCAAAGTTTTGTGTTAAACCTTTTGATTGCTCATATCTCTGTCATCACATGTTTGATTCTCTTCATATTTGGAAGAGGATATGTCTATAGCATTACCTTTCATATGAAATATCTAAGCCCCTGGGTCAAGCCCCTGGGTGGGCTGTTCATCCATTTGTCAACTTTTACGTCAAAGTTTTGTGTTAAACCTTTTTGATTGCTCAATCTATGTTGGATTCTCTTCATATTTGGTACAGGATATCTCTATAGCATTACCTTTCATTTGGAATATCTAAGCTCGCGGGTCAAGCCCCTGGGTGGGCTGTCCACCCATCAGTCTGTTCATCAACATTTACGTCAATGTTTTGTGTTAAACCTTTTTGATTGCTCATATCTCTGTAACTACATGTTAGATTCTCTTCATATTTGGTAAATAATAATAATAATAATAATAATAATCGACCTTATTTATAGAGGGTAACACATTTAGTAAACTAGTACTAATCTTCCATGTGGCCCTCTTTTCCTGGGTAGAACCAGTACTAAGCAATGTGGATAAAGTCTCTTGCTCAAGGAAACAACACTTGCCGCTCGTGGGATTCGAACCCGGTACCTCTCGATCCCGAGGCCGATACTTTACCACTGCACCACAGCGCTCCACAGATAAAGGATATCTCTAGAGCATAACCTTTCACATGGAATACCTAAGCCTCTGGGTGGGCTGTCTGTCTGTCAACTTTTACGTCAAAGTTTTGTGTTAAACCTTTTTGATTGCTTATATCTCTGTATCCTCATGTTAGATTCTCTTCATATTTGGAACAAAATATAGCTATAGTATTAACTTTCATATGGATTATCTAAGCTCCTGGGTCAAGCCCCTGGGTGGGGCTAGGGGTCAATAATTAGGACTTGCACATTTTGATTACGTCAAAGTTTTGTTTTAACTGTTTTGGTTTAAACAATATTTATTAGAATAAATTCACATGTATACATCGCACAATAGTATATGGTACCAGATTTGATAACTGTTTTCATTATACTCCTTGCATACAAAGTATATCAAAGGTTATAGTTTTTGTCTTTCAATCTGTTCATTATTAGTTAGTTTGTTCTTTCTTTATGCTGTGACCCTTGTCAGATTTGTCAGCTTATATATTGGTCCTTGTGATCTTAGAAACTACAGCGACTAGAACTGTTAAATTTTGCATAATATTTTCTCTTGAAATGCAGACAATAAACAATGCAAGTAATAATAAAAAAAATGCATTGCTTTATTATGCCCCCGGCATATGAAGTATGTCAGGGGGTATATAGTTTTTGTCTTTCCATCCATTTGTTGGTCCGTTCGTATGATCGTTCGTTCGTACATTCGGTTGTTCGTCAACCTTTACGTCAAAGTTTTGCGTTAAACCTCTTGATTGCTCATATCTCTGTAACCACAGGTTGGATTCTCTTCATATTTGGTACAGGATATCTCTATAGCATTACCTTTCATACGGAATATCTAAGCCCCTGGGTGGGTTTTCTGTCTGTCCGTCTGTCTGTTCATCTACTTTTACGTCAAAGTTTTGTGTTAAACCTTTTAAGCTCACCGTCACGTAGTGACGAGTTGAGCTTTTGGGATCACTTTTTGTCCATCGTCCGTCGTGTGTCCGTGCATGTGTGCGTCCATCCGTGCCTGCGTGCGTGCGTAAACAATTTCTTCAAACGACATCTCCTCCTAAACCACTGAGCAGATTTTGACCAAACTTCACAGGAATGATCCTTAGGTGGTCCCCTTTCAAAGTTGTTCAAATGGTTCCGGTCCGTTGCACATATACGTCACAGGAGCCAAAAATAGATTTTTTTCACCGAAAACTTAAAAAATCTTCTTCTCTGAAACTGCAAGGCCCAGGTCTTTGATATTTGGTATGAAGCTTCATCTAAAGGACCCCTACCAAGATTGTTCAAATTATAGTGCTTGGGCCAAAAATGCCCCCGCCCCGGGGCCCTTTGGTTTTACATGGGCTTATATAGGGAAAATCTTTAAAAATCTTCTTCTCTGCAACTGCAAGGCCCAGGTCTTTGATATTTGGTATGAATCTTCATCTGTTGGACCCCTACCAAGATTTTTCAAATTATAGTGCTGGGGCCAAAGATGCCCCCGCCCCGGGGCCCTTTGGTTTTACATGGGCTTATATAGGGAAAATCTTTAAAAATCTTCTTCTCTGAAACTGAAAGGCCCAGGTCTTTGATATTTGGTATGAATCTTCATCTTATGGACCCCTACCAAGATTGTTCAAATTATAGTGCTGGGGCCAAAAATGCCCCCGCCCTGGGGCCCTTTGGTTTTACATAGGCTTATATAGGGAAAACCTTTAAAAATCTTCTTCTCTGAAACCGCAAGGCCCAGGTCTTTGATATTTGGTATGAAGCTTCATCTAAAGGACCCCTACCAAGATTGTTCAAATTATAGTGCTGGGGCCAAAAATGCCCCCGCTCATGGGCCCTTTGGTTTTACATGGGCTTATATTGGGAAAATCTTTAAAAAACCTTCTTCTCTGATACTGCAGGGCCCAGGTCTTTGCTTTTTGGTATGAAGCTTCATCTAGTGGACCCCTACCAAGACTGTTCAAATTATAGTGCTGGGGTCAAAAATGCCTCCGCCCCGGGGCCCTTTGGTTTTACATAGGCTTATATAGGGAAAATCTTTAAAAATCTTCTTCTCTGAAACTGCAGGGCCCAGGTCTTTGATATTTGGTATGAAGCTTCTTCTTGTGGACCTCTATCAAGATTGCTCAAATTATAGCCCTGGGGCCAAAAATGCCCCCGCTCCTGGGCCCTTTGGTTTTTCATAGACATATATAGCAAAAATCTTGAAAAATCTTCTACTCTAAAACCACAAGGCCTAGATCTTTGACATTTGGTATGAAGCTTCAGCTAGTGGACCTCTACCAAGATTGTTAAAATTATAGCCCTGGGGCCACAAATAGCCCCGCCCCAGGGCCCTTTGGTTTTACATAGACTTATAATAGAGATAATCTTTGAAAATCTTCTTCTCTGAAACAACAAGGCCCAGGTCTTTGATATTTGGTGTGAAGCTTCATCTAGTGGACCTCTATCAAGATTGTTTAAATTATAGCCCTGAGGCCAAAAATGCCCCTGCCCGGGGCCATTTGGTTTTACATAGGCTTATGTAAGGAATATCTTTAAAAAAATCTTCTTCTCTGAAACCGCAAGGCCCAGGTCTTTGATATTTGTTGTGTAGCTTCATCTAGTAGACCTTTGCCAAGATTGTTCAAATTATAGCCTTTGTTGATATTTGTTATGAAGCTTCATCTTTTTAGACCTCCCTCAACATTATGCACATTATAACCCTGGGGTCAATAATGGCCCTCCCCGGGGCCCACTTGTTACTCTATGGATCAGGTGAGCGATCCAGGGCCATCATGGTCCTCTTGTTCATTGCTGATATCTCTGTAACCACATGTTAGATTCTCTTCATGTTTGGTAAAGAATATCTCTATAGCATGACCTTTCATATGGAATATCTAAGCCCCTTGGTCAAGCGCCTGTATGAGCTGTCTGTCTGTTCATCTAATTTTATGTCAAAGTTTTGTGTTAAACCTTTTTCATTGCTGATATCTCTGTAACCACATGTTAGATTCTCTTCATGTTTGGTAAAGGATATCTCTATAGCATTACCTTTCATATGGAATATCTAAGCCTCTGGGTCAAGCCCCTGGGTAGGCTGTCTGTCTGTCTGTTCATCTACTTTTTGCAAAGTTTTGTGTTAAACCTTTTTCATGGCTGATATCTCTGTAACCACATGTTAGATTCGCTTCATGTTTGATAAATGATTTCATGATGCATGTCCCTTCCCCCACCCACGGTGGCCTTGACCTCAAGGTCACGGACTTAGAAATTTTACATTTGGTTAAAGTTTTATGTCAAAGTTTATAGATGCCTGTATGTTCTATTTGATGCCCTCACTCTCTTGGTCCATTTAGAAATTTTATGTTTTGTTTAGCTTTTACAAGCACATTTATAGATTCTTATAGCTTCTTGACTTCATTCATATTACATACAAGCTCGAAAGATATATCAGAGGGTGACGCTGGCCGTGGGTATAAGTGACCCACTGGTTGCTTTCTCTAGTTATGTCATTATACAGCTACTTTAATTCAGCAAATGTTCTATGACAGCCTATATGTTTCACGAAAATTGTTCCAAATTGTAACAAACTTTGAATTTTTATTACTCAGCAAAGACAAGCAGTTTCATCTTTGCATATGATAAATTATACTATATTTGTTGAAATGCAATAGTTATTCTCAGTGGACTAAATGGAAAGTTTATTTGGAAAGGTTCAATGCTACAAACAAATTTTCATTTCACTAAAAGGGGATGGCACTGGTCGGGGGGTATACGTGCCCCACTGGGCACTTTCTCTAGTTTACAGTGTTTCTGACATTGTAATTGTGACATTGACCTATATTTTCAGGTTCTTCGTGAAGATGAGGAAATCTGTGTGATATGTCATGACCCACTGAGTTCTGAGGAGACTAAGTCTCTTGACTGTAAACATGTGTTTCACTCTGGGGTAAGTCTAGTGAAACTTGAATGACTTCAACAGTGATGGTTCATCTACCATGGATGATTCAGACTTGTTCTTAACCCTTCTCTTGCTGAATATTCAGTTTAGCCACACCCATTTCTGTCTATCAACCAATCAAATTACTTGATGTTTTTTTTTTTGCTACAAATTCATAAACTGAATACCAAACAGTGTAGATCCTGATCAGATGGCTTCTGAAGAAGCCATCTGATCTGGATCCACACTGTTTCCAAAGATAGGGGTTGTCGTGAACAGCATGATAAGAGTTAAGTTCCAAGGAAATCTTACCATAAATGCAGATACCAGAAAATACACCTGTCAGATTTTTCCACCATTTTTAAACACTTTTATTTCATAGTTTTTACGTTGTAATCATAAAAATTGCTGTAAGGATGTGAAAACCTACAAGAATACATGTACAACCATTAAAGAGTGGTCAGTCTGTATGTCAGCCCATTATAACAAGTTGTTCTTTAGTTGCTGTGGATAGCCCAAAGGCTATAGATGTTTCATGAGATCAGTGAAAACTCTGATCAGACTGTCAGTATTTGCAGGCTGACCTGAGTCTTAGCTGGTCGCACAACCCTTATTGTAGGTCTTGTCATGCCTAGGCCTGCTTCATAATGTGTGGATTACATCTACGGTACATACATTCCATTATTATAGATTCGATAGATGTTGCATAGATTAAGAGACAACTCCATTTGCAGAGGACCATGTTCTGGAGGAGCAAAACATTTAGTCTGAGCCCCATGAAATTAAAGACAAATCATTTTAAACAAGATTAGTATGCATTCATTTTAGAAGAGTACAAGAATCACTGTTATTTAGAGTCTGTATTGTAAAATGGCATTGTTGTTTCAGTGTATCAACCAGTGGGTGTATGGTCGAGAAAGAACATGTCCAACTTGTCGACAACATGCTTTGTTTCCGGAGGAGTTCCCTAGACTTGGAAAGTGATGCTACAGAAAACATGGGTTTGTTGCTCATCTGGACAAAGGAAAACTGTTTGTTCTTCAGTCGTTTGGAGATAGTGGTGATACAACCCACCGGGTACATGATGTTTAAGGAACTTCCTATCAACATCATTGCAAGGTTATGACATTGCTTGGACATTGATATAACATTGCCCACATGTTGTGTTGTTGCTGAGAAGAGTTAAACTGTTAAGAGACAAACTCCAAATGTGTTTTCAGTAAATGCAATTGGAGTTCAAATAGCTACAAGAATATAGTCCATTTGTTGCTTGGAAATAGTGGTAATACTTATGTAGTAACAATGTTCAAAGACATTTAAGTTCAATTTCTTCCAAGTGCTGACTGTATTTCTATATCTAGACTAGACAAACTCCAAATATGTTTTCAGAAAACTTATTTTATTTGGAGTTTGTCTAGATATAGGAATATAGTCATACTGTAGCTTGGAGACCAGTCAAGTTCCAGATGTGTTTCCAAACATGTTTGGAGTTTTCCTACAGACTTCAGACAGAGTTTGAAGTTTGTCTAGAGACTCTGAATACAAATATTGTCCATATATAACTTGGAGATGATGAGGATACAAGGAAAGCTGTTAAAAGAGATTTATATTTATTTTCTTCTGAGTTTGAAGTTATAGGCAAGGATGTGCTGAAATAAACTGAGGAAGTTTGTTTGATTTAGATTATAGAGGTTGTGAAGAATTACGGTCAGCATTATATTATGTATACATGAGACACAGGCATATGAGAGGAGTTATGTAAGAATGTGTCAAACTTGAAAATACAGTAAAATTCTGCTATTAAGACCACATAAATTTAAGACTAATTCTGCTATAAAAAGTTTTTGTAGACTGCATTTATTCTTTGTGTGTTCTGCATAAAGTCTCCTCTGGTCAGAGACCACCTTTGGGACTGTTCAAAAGTGGTCTTAAAGACCACTTTTGAACAGTCCCATAGGTGGTCTTAATATAGGAGTTTTACTGTATGTTGCTTACACCAACTGGAACCATAGATCAGCCTGTACATTTGAGCCAATCAGTCGTCACTTGGTAGTGAAGGAGCGGATGGTGATCCAGAGCATCAGTTGGACAGACAAGACTGTGATCTAGGCTGTGTTCTAGGCTTTTGTTTGTTTGTTTAAATTGAGGTTTATTGTCCCCATCAACACTGTCTAGGTCATTTTGGAGATGTTGCTTCCAATTTTGTGGTACATTTACCAATATTGAGATGAAATGTCATCTCAAGCCCTGCCGGCCAATAAAAAAAAACAAAAAGACGGTCTGACACACATCACATTGCCCGGGCAGTCTTAGTCCTTCTAAGTGATTCACCAGTACTCGTGTGGTCAGCTCTGCATGGAAGCACCATGCAGCCCAATCTATTTCTCAAATCCCAATGGATGTGATCTTGGTAGATGTGAAGTCTGGTTTTGTCATCTTGAGAAAAAAGTACTTCCTGCATTCTGATGCAAACCATAAAAAAAAACCCGCCTTACATGGAGCTTTGAATTATTTCTGGGCCTGCACTGTTTGTTTGCCAGGGTACCTGTTTTGGGGTTTCTGGTACTAAATGGGTTAATGCTAAGCACTCTGGGTAAACATTTCAGCAGACAACATTTGAAGATGTTTCTCCTATTTTAACCAGAAAACAGATTTCACCAAAACTAATGATCCCAAAACCTGTTTTCAAGGAAAAATGAGAATAAAATCAATTTGTCGTCTGCTGAAGTAGCCCAGAAAGTGGTAAAAGTTAAGCTTGAAAGGCTTGGATGCTTATTTAGAATACAGACACGTCTGCTTGAAGAAGTAGAGTCAAAGGTCACCCATAAAAGCACAATGAAGCATGATCACGCTGCATAGATGTACAGGCTAATCTGATTCTTAACAGTGTCCACTTTGACACATCGTGTGAACAAGTCCGTGAAATGAAGACCCCTTTAAACCCCATTTTATATAGTGAAAACTGGGGTATACATTATTTTTAGCTCACCGTCACGTAGTGACGAGGTGAGCTTTTGGGATCACTTTTTGTCCGTCGTGCGTCCGTCCGTCCGTCCGTGCGTGCGTGCGTAAACAATTTCTTCAAACGACATCTCCTCCTAAACCACTGAGCGGATTTTGACCAAACTTCACAGGAATGATCCTTAGGTGGTCCCCTTTCCAAGTTGTTCAAATGGTTCCGGTCCGTTGCACATATAGGTCACAGGAGCCAAAAATAGATTTTTTTCACCGAAAACTTAAAAAATCTTCTTCTCTGAAACTGCAAGGCCCAGGTCTTTGATATTTGGTATGAAGCTTCATCTAGTAGACCCCTACCAAGATTGTTCAAATTATAGTGCTGGGGTCAAAAATGCCCCCGCCCCGGGGCCCTTTGGTTTTACATGGGCTTATATAGGGGAAATCTTTAAAAATCTTCTTCTCTGAAACTGCAAGACCCAGGTCTTTGATATTTGGTATGAATCTTCATCTGTTGGACCCCTACCAAGATTGTTCAAATTATAGTGCTGGGGCCAAAAATGCCCCCGCCCTGGGGCCCTTTTGGTTTTACATAGGCTTATATAGGGAAAACCTTTAAAAATCTTCTTCTCTGAAACCGCAAGGCCCAGGTCTTTGATATTTGGTATGAAGCTTCATCTACTGGACCCCTACCAAGATTATTCAAATTATAGTGCTGGGGCCAAAAATGCCCCCGCCCCGGGGCCCTTTGGTTTTACATAGGCTCTATAGGGAAAATCTTTAAAAATCTTCTTCTCTGAAACTGCAAGGCCCAGGTCTTTGATATTTGGTATGAATCTTCATCTGTTGGACCCCTACCAAGATTGTTCAAATTATAGTGCTGGGGCCAAAAATGCCCCCGCCCTGGGGCCCTTTGGTTTTACATAGGCTTATATAGGGAAAACCTTTAAAAATTTCTTCTCTGAAACCGCAAAGCCCAGGTCTTTGATATTTGGTATGAAGCTTCATCTACTGGACCCCTACCAAAATTGTTCAAATTATAGTGCTGGGGCCAAAAATGCCCCCGCCCCGGGGCCCTTTGGTTTTACATGGGCTTATATAGGGAAAATCTTTAAAAATCTTCTTCTCTGAAACTGCAAGGCCCAGGTCTTTGATATTTGGTATGAATCTTCATCTTATGGACCCCTACCAAGATTGTTCAAATTTTAGTGCTGGGGCCAAAAATGCCCCCGCCCTGGGGCCCTTTGGTTTTACATAGGCTTTTATAGGGAAAACCTTTAAAAATCTTCTTCTCTGAAACCACAAGGCCCAGGTCTTTGATATTTGGTATGAAGCTTCATCTACTGGACCCCTACCAAGATTGTTCAAATTATAGTGCTGGGGCCAAAAATGCCCCCGCCCAAGGGCCCTTTGGTTTTACATGGGCTTTAATATTGGGAAAATCTTTAAAAAAACTTCTTCTCTGAAACTGCAGGGCCCAGGTCTTTGCTATTTGGTATGAAGCTTCATCTAGTGGACCCCTACCAAGACTGTTCAAATTATAGTGCTGGGGCCAAAAATGCCCCCGCCCCGGGGCCCTTTGGTTTTACATAGGCTTATATAGGGAAAATCTTTAAAAATCTTCTTCTCTGAAACTGCAGGGCCCAGGTCTTTGATATTTGGTATGAAGCTTCATCTTGTGGACCTCTATCAAGATTGCTCAAATTATAGCCCTGGGGCCAAAAATGCCCCCGCTCCGGGGCCGTTTGGTTTTTCATAGACTTATATAGGAAAAATCTTGAAAAATCTTCTACTCTGAAACCACAAGGCCTAGATCTTTGACATTTGGTATGAAGCTTCAGCTAGTGGACCTCTGCCAAGATTGTTAAAATTATAGCCCTGGGGCCACAAATGCCCCCGCCCCAGGGCCCTTTGGTTTTACATAGACTTATAATAGAGATAATCTTTGAAAATCTTCTTCTCTGAAACAACAAGGCCCATTTCTTTGTTATTTGGTGTGAAGCTTCATCTAGTGGACCTCTATCAAGATTGTTTAAATTATAGCCCTGAGGCCAAAAATGCCCCTGCCCGGGGGGCATTTGGTTTTACATAGGCTTATGTAAGGAATATCTTTAAAAAAATCTTCATCTCTGAAACCGCAAGGCCCAGGTCTTTGATATTTGTTGTGTAGCTTCATCTAGTAGACCTTTGCCAAGATTGTTCAAATTATAGCCTTTGTTGATATTTGGTATGAAGCTTCATCTTTTTAGACCTCCCTCAACATTATGCACATTATAGCCCTGGGGTCAATAATGGCCCTCCCCGGGGCCCACTTGTTACTCTATGGATCAGGTGAGCAATCCTGGGCCATCATGGTCCTCTTGTGATTAATATTAGGATCACTTTTTGTCTGTCATCCGTGCGTAAACAATTTCTTCAAACGACATCTCCTCCTAAACCACTGATCAGATTTTGACCAAACTTCACAGGAATGATCCTTAGGGGGTCCCCTTTCAAAGTTGTTCAAATGGTTCTGGTCCATTACACATATAGGTCACAGGAGCCAAAAATAGATTTTTTCACTGAAAACTTAAAAAATCTTCTTCTCTAAAACCACAACGCCCAAGTCTTTGATATTTGGTATGAAGCTTCATCTAGTGGACCCCTACCAAGATTGTTCAAATTATAGTGCTGGGGCCAAAAATGCCCCCGCCCTGGGGCCCTTTGGTTTTACATGGGCTTATATAGGGAAAATCTTCAAAAATCTTTTTCTCTGAAATCACAAGGCCCAGGTCTTTTATTTTTGGTATGAAGCTTCATCTAGTGGGCCCCTACCAAGATTGTTCAAATTATAGTGCTGGGGCCAAAAATGCCCCACCCCCACGCCCTTTGGTTTTACATGGGCTTATATAGTGAAAATCTTTCAAAAATCTTCTTCTCTGAAACTGCAAGGCCCATGTCTTTGCTATTTGATATGAAGCTTCATCTAGTGGACCCCTACCAAGATTGTTCAAATTATAGTGCGGGGTCCAAAAATGCCCCCACTCCGGGGCCCTTTGGTTTTACATAGACTTATATAGGGAAAATCTTGAAAAATCTTCTTCTCTGAAACCACAAGGCCTAGGTCTTTGATATTTGGTATGAAGCTTCAGCTAGTGGACCTCTACCAAGATTGTTCAAATTATAGCCCTGAGGCCAAAAATGCCCCACGCCTCGTGGGCCCTTTGGTTTTACATAGACTTTAATAGGGAAAATCTTTAAAATCTTCTTCCGTGAAACCACAAGGCCTAGGTCTTTGATATTTGGTGTGAAATTTCATCTAGTGGACCTCTATCAAGATTGTTCAATTATAGCCCTGGGGCCAAAAATGCCCCCGCCCCGAGACCCTTTGGTTTTACATAGTCTTATATAGGAAAATCTTTAAAAATCTTCTTCTCTGAAACTGCAAGGCCCATGTCTTTGATATTTGGTATGGAGCTTCATCTAGTGGACAATTATAGCCTTTGTTGATATTTGGTATGAAGCTTCACCTTTTTAGACCTCCCTCAACATTATGCACATTATAACCTTGGGGTCAATATTGGCCCTCCCCGGGGCCCACTTGTTACTCTGTGGATCAGGTGAGCGATCCAGGGCCATTATGGCCCTCTTGTTCTTATTTCTGCTCCAAGACATAGGTTGTGGGTACTCGTTAGAACCGCACTCAGCCTATGTTTTGAGTATTTATAAGAACAATATCAATGTTAGTCATCAGAAAAGTAGCCGGTTTGGAGCTGTGAAAAATGCACTATGTCGCACAGGTTAGTTATCATAATGAGAAGGAACTTTTTATGCCCACTCCACTCAAAGAATGATGGAAAGCACATATAGTATTACCCCTGTCCATCATTGCATGTCTCTGTTCACATCTCTGTCGAGATGGCTTTAGCGTTTTGCTTTTAAGTTTTCTTAATTGTTGGACACAATTCTATTTTTTTTGCTTTTTGCTTTTAATGGCTCATCTCGTAGGAACATGAAGTTCTGATTTGTGTACTAGTTGTTCAAAACTAATGAAATTATCATCTTAGTTTAGTTTAGTTTCTTGTAATATTTTGTTCATAAGACATTTAGTTTAGTTTGTTATAATATTTTGTTCCGAAGAAATATTAGTTTGTTTTTTTTCCTATATTTTTTTCATATACATGTATATATATATATTTTTGTTCTATGCAGCAGACTACATAGGCCCAGTTGTTCAGAACTAACAAAGTCCTTGGTTATCACATGTGTTAAAACTAGTGACTTAGTTTGACTAAAACACACATATTTGCTGAAAAAAGTGCAAAACTATTCCCATGTTTTTTTGGCAAAAATACCATTTATTTTTTAAAACCATTGTCCTTTTGACCCACAGCAATTTCATTAAGATTTCAGTTTCAGTTAGTTGCACTGATCATGGGCAAAGTCCTGGGCCCATTTGTATAGAACTAACAATTTAGTTTATGTGTTGTTAAAACACTGATAATTTAATATTGCAAATACACTCGTATTTTGATGAAACAATGTGAGTAGCTTTTGCATAAATTTATAAATGCAAAAGCTACTCACATATTTTCATCAAAAAATACCAGAGTAATAGATAGCATGCTTCTCAGAGTAGTTCATATTTTGACGACTAACGAGCATGTTGAGCTACCACTGCTATGAACAACCAGACCTTGATCAACAGGAGTGGATATTGCTTTCATTTGAGCCCCGCCAAGCAAATTTGTGTCTTCGAGCATTCCGTCATGACAAATTTTAACTGCGCATGCCCAGCCATTCAGAGGGGCCAGGGATATGGCTTTCTGTCTGAAGGTTCCTCTTGATTCACTGCTTGTATGAGCGAGCAGCGAAGGTTCTGGTGAGACTGCGCGGATGCGCAGGCTCGCCTGAACCTTCGCTACTCGCATAGGGGATAAATACCAAAATCGCTTGACGGGGCCCATTTATTTATTTCATGTAGTTATGCCCCCAACTTTAAAAAAGTTGGGGGGCATATTGCTTCTGGCTTGTCCGTCCGTTCGTCCGTTCGTCCGTTAGTCCGTTAGTCCGTTCGTACGTCACGCTTTCTTGTGCATAGCATATCTTTAGAACCGTGTATGCTAGTGTTTTGAAATTTCATATATGGGTTCCTCATGAAAAAATAGTTGACCCGTATTTTTTTTCTTGTCCAAATTATCCCCCCTTCTTGAATTATTTCCCCCTTTAATTAAATAACATAGAATTCTCGTTAGCAAGATATCTCAAAAAGTATTTGAGCTACAGCCTTGATATTTGGTATAGTGATTGGGACTAAGGAGGAGATTACCTGATTAAATTTTCAACCAATTCTATAAAATTTTGTTAGAGTTATGGCCCTTTGTAATTTTTTGCCACTCAATTGTGTTGCTTTCTGGTGCATAGCATATCTTTAGAACCGTGTATGCTAGTGTTTTGAAATTTCATATATGGGTTCCTCATGAAAAAATAGTTGACCCGTATTTTTTTTCTTGTCCAAATTATCTCCCCTTCTTGAATTATTTCCCCTTTAATTAAATAACATAGAATTCTCGTTAGCAAGATATCTCAAAAAGTATTTGAGCTACAGCCTTGATATTTGGTATAGTGATTGGGACTAAGGAGGAGACTACCTGATTAAATTTTCAACCAATTCGATAAAATTTTGTTAGAGTTATGGCCCTTTGTAATTTTTTGCTACTCAGTTGTGTTGCTTTCTGGTGCATAGCATATCTTCAGAACCGTGTATGCTAGTGTTTTGAAATTTCATATATGAGTTCCTCATGAAAAAATAGTTGACCCGTATTTTTTTTCTTGTCCAAATTATCTCCCCTTCTTGAATTATTTCTCCTTTAATTAAAAAACATAGAATTCTCGTTAGCAAGATATCTCAAAAAGTATTTAAGCTACAGCCCTGATACATGGTATAGTGATTGGGACTAAGGAGGAGACTACCTGATTAAATTTTCAACCAATTCTATAAAATTTTGTTAAAGTTATGGCCCTTTATAATTTTTTGCCTCTCAATTGTGTTTCTTTCTGGTGCATAGCATATCTTTAGAACCGTGTATGCTAGTGTTTTGAAATTTCATATATGGGTTCCTCATGAAAAAATAGTTGACCAGTATTTTTTTTCTTGTCCAAATTATCTCCCCTTCTTGAATTATTTCCCCTTTAATTAAATAACATAGAATTCTCGTTAAGAGTTTCATTGATGATACTTGGTACATGCTTGCAACTAGGAGTGAAATTTTTATGCAGGCATCCATGTTTGACCTTGACCTATATTTCATGGTTTGCTGACTTTGCGCCCCCACAGGCGCGACATAGCCTTCGGGTTAATTCTTGTTGTATGTTTTTGAGTCTTTAACAATATTTGTTGAATATTTTGCCATCTAGGGACAAGCAAAGGTTGGGGGCATTGTGTTTTACAAACACCATTTCTAGTTACTTGTAATTGTGGTCTGTTCAAATGAATTCACTGTTTAGTACTAACAACAATTCTCAAAACATGGCATTCAGGGAATTACTTGGCTCTTTGTCTCACATGTTTAAGATTATGTAATATATATCGTTATAAACCTCACTTTATACAGAGAAAATTGGTGTTGACGAAATCTTCTTTTTGTTTATTCTTGCTGAAGGACATAGATAATGGGTACTCATAAGGCAGTCCCCGCCCATAGGGGCTTGAAGAAATATATGGGCTGCATGATGCTTCCACACAGAGCTGAATCCGGCCCGCACACTAGTACTGGTAAACCGCTTAGAGGATCTAAGCCTGTCCAGGAACCGCCGTGTGAGGCGGACCATCCATGCTAATAAACCCTATTGGTTTCATTGGGCGACAGGGCTTGAGATGTCATTTCATCTCAATGTCGGGTAAAAGTCCCACAAAATTGGAAGCAATGTCTCCAAAATGACCTTTACAGTGTTGACGGGGACATTAAACCTCAAATCAAACAAACAAAACTCATAAGGCAGTCCAGTGAGCACCCACCAACTTTGTTTGCAGTAAAATTGGACATATTTATAGTAAAATACCAGAAAAAAGTCAACAGAAAAAGTTTAGTTTTGGAGTCCTGAAGGAATGTACTATTTGCTAGAATGCACAGATGTACTACCCTACTGACAGAGAAATACATTTTGACAGTTGCCTCCCCTGGGAGTGTGAACTGTCTCCTTAGCATTGTTGCAATAGTCATGTTCATAGCTTTAGAAATACATTTTGACAGTTGCCTCCCCTGGGAGTGTGAACTGTCTCCTAAGCATTGTTGCAATAGTCATGTTCATAGCTTTAGAAATACATTTTGACAGTTGCCTCCCCTGGGAGTGTGAACTGTCTCCTAAGCATTGTTGCAATAGTCATGTTCATAGCTTTAGATGAGACGGAGAACAGAGGATAATTTGGAAATCTCAATTAAAACATAATGTGGGTACTTGTTAGAATCACCTCGTGGCGGTGATTCTAACAAGCACACCACAACCTCATTATAACACGGTTTTGGATATAACACTGTTTCAAGATGGATCCCAAAAATGTATAGATTATATAGAAAAATGACCATAAATTTCTATATAATCTATACATTTTTGTTTGGAAATAACACGGTTGTTTAACTAACACGATTTCTGCTTTGGACCCCATTAATAGTGTTATAAAGAGGTTGTGGTGTACCCACAACATGTTTCTAACAAAAAATAAAAATAACTATTGATAATCCCTGTAATTCCTCTTAATCTGGAGCTATAGACAAGTCGTATAGAAGTTACCATTCAACTTGAAATGGCATATTTTTTGTAAATATGAATATAACATATACTAAAGTTGTTTGTATATTTTTTGAGCCATTTTTTTTTTTCTTTCTTTTTATGTTCACCCTGACATAGTCCAGGAAGAGCTATTGCACTACCCTGGTGTCCGCTGTGGAGTTTCGTTAAAGTTTTTTAAGAACTCACATTTTCCAAACCTTATGAATTTGGTTAATTTATGGTGAAATCAGCTTTTTTCAGGAAGGCTACTTTTTACTTCCCCATGACAGTTTCATTGTTCATTTTTGCATTCTGGTTGTAATTTCTTGACTGATTATCTGTGACAACCCATTGTGGCCAGTTTAAGCTTGAAGGCCAATGTTTGGAGAAAATATGACAGTTTTGCTGTGGGTGGTCAGCTTGTATTTTTCCTTTATCTGACAAGGGCAAAAATTATCATGTCTGGAGCCAGCCCACATTATGAACAATGACAAGAATTCCACCAAAGGCTATGACATACCTGAGGGGGCAAAGTCTTCACAAAGTCTGTGAACCATTAAATGAAGGTAAAGGTCAAATAACTACAGAACCCTGGAAGGGACATGCAATTTATTTAATATGTTGTGCGAACAAGAGAACACAGTATCTTGTGTACACAAGATATTATCACAAGATATTATCTTGTTAGCACAACATAGATCTTGTGCTGACAACATAATATCTTGTGCACACTTGTTCACACAACACATCTTGTTAACACAACATAGATCTTGTGCAGACAACATAATAACTTGTGCGCATAAGATATTATCTTGTGATATAATCTTGTACGCACAAGATATTATCTTGTTCGCACAACTTAATATCTTGTTCGCACAACATATTATCTTGTTAGCACAATTTAATCAGACACATAAGATATTGTGTTGTCCGCACAAGATCTATGTTGTGCAAACAAGATAATACAAGATATTAAGTTGTGCAAACAAGATAATATCTTGCGCGCATAAGATAATATGTTGTCCACTCAAGATAAATTATGTTGTCTCTTGTGCACACAACATATTATCTTGTGCACACAACTTAATATCTTGTTCGCACAACATATTAAAAATAAAATTGAATGTCCTTTCCCGGTTACACTGTTATATTCCAAAACTATGTTATAAAGAGGTTGTAGTATTGTATGATTTAGAGCAAGTATGTTATACCTTCCACCAGTCACCCAGGCAATGACCTTTGAGGACTTAACATACAGTGGATTTGGGATGTTAAGATTCCTGAGTTTTTATTTCACAGAAGTCCCACTTCTACCCATGATCTCATCAAGTGAACAAGTCCGTGAAATGAAGACCCCCCTAAACCCCACTTTATATAGAGAAAACTGGGGTTTACGGGGGTATTATTTTTTTTATTTCTGCTCCAAGACATAGGTTGTGGGTACTCGTTAGAACCGCCTCAATGAGGTGGTTCTAACGAGCACACACAACCTATGTTATGAGCATTTATAAGAAAATTTTTCAAGGATTTTCATCAGAAAAGTAGCCATATTGGAGATGTGAACAATCCACTATATCGCACGGGTGAGTTATCGTAATGTCAAGGTAACAGACTACCGTAAAAATCCTAAAAGTTCAGACATCTTGAGAACTTGCTGTAGTTCTCCTAAAATTTAAAACAAATTAAGGAGTCCAGCAAGGAGTACAAAAAATGCAGCTGAATGACAAACAGTGTAGACACTGATCAGACTGAGAAGTATGATCCGGGTTCTGGGTCTGCACTGTTTGCTTAGGCCTGTGGTTGTCTGTCCCAAAACTTAGGATCAATATGGTAAGGCATGTGTCCAGGTGAGCTATGCTTTCTGATGACAGCTCTTGTTTATTTGAGCCCCGCCAAGCGAATTTGTGTCTTCGAGCATTCCGTCATGACAAATTTTAACTGCGCATGCCCAGCCATTCAGAGGGGCCAGGGATATGGCTTTCTGTCTGAAGGTTCCTCTTGATTCACTGCTTGTATGAGCGAGCAGCGAAGGTTCTGGCGAGACTGCGCGGATGCGCAGGCTCGCCTGAACCTTCGCTGCTCGCATAGGCGGTAAGTACCAAAATTGCTTGACGGGGCCCATTTGTCTTTATGTTTTTGTGCATTTTTGCTTGTTAAATATTCCTGTATATACAGTATTGGTGCAGTAATGCCCGACCAGTGTAGCTCCAGACCAGGACTAATAAGGATATTTTTTGGATAAATTTTCTCAATAGTGGGTACATGTTGGATAGGTGATTCCCAAAGATACCCACAACATATGAGAAATAAATAGAGTTGATCAATTACAGAGAAATAATTCACCAGCTTCTGTGTAAAAAAAAACCAAAGGAGTGAGTGATAGCGAACCATTTTTTACAAAAAAAAAAAAAAACCTTAGAATACTCAAAAGCAAACTGTTTATCACATTTCCTAACCCCAACAGTGTGTTGTTAATGGGATTTCGTACTTTAAGTAGAGATATCAATGCCCAATTATCTGGCCTTGAACTGCAGAACTCCACCTCCCCCCCCCCCCCCCCACACACACACACACTTTTATTTGTATTAAAGCATTGAAAGCAAAAGATTGCAAATCTTTCACTAAACAATTTAATTACGTCACAGAAGAGTCACATGACCTACTTTGATTATGAGCTTCATGAAGTCAACCATTTTCTGATGTAGAAAGAAGTGGCAGAAGTAGTTTTAGGTGGTTTGAGTTCCTCAAACTCAGTCATAGTCATTTTCATGTTGATTTCATCCGAGTCTTTCATAAGACTCATGATAAGATGTCCGACATTTTGACAGCTCATACCAAGCAGATGAAAACCTTGATCTAAATATAGTTGACCTCAAAGTACATGTAGTTTGACAGATGATGTCAGAAATTCTTACATATAAATGATTCTAATGAGTAGCAGGTATAATGGAGAAATAATGAAATGCCCACCAAAATTATTCTTAATATTCCTTATCTTTAGCTATGTTGTAGACTCAGCCGATGCTGCTAGCACATAAGTCTGATCAATGTCTACATTATTTATCAATCTGCCAACACCATAGCTGGAAAGCAAAGTGTGTTTTGACAGCTTAGAAATGTTATTAAATCGTTTATTGTTTCCTTTTTTGTAACTTTACTTTTGTTTACAAAGATGTTTAAATACAGTCAAACTTTAATGGCTTGAACAAATTTGCGACCATAAAAAATTGTTTAAGACAGGGGTAGTTGGAGGCACTGAGGTTTAATCATACTGCCAGGTCTGGAGACAAAGGGATATCATTTTGATTTTCTTTAACCCTTCTCTTGCTGAATATTCAGATTAACCACACCCATTTCTGACTTTGAACCAATCAGAATACTTGATGTAATTTTTTCCTACAAATTCATAAAATGAATGTCAAACAGTGTAGATCCTGATCAGATGGCTTCTTTAGAAGCCATCTGATCTGGATCTACACTGTTTCCAAAGATAGGGGTTGTCATGAACAGCATGATAAGAGTTAATATAAAGGTATGATGTGTTTACTCATTAAGATCTCCTGGACAGGCAATTCTATTGAGTACTCATACCATACATTTTCAAAATAGAAAAGAAATTCTCAATAAATAAATTAATATTTTAACCCTTGTCCTGCTGAATATTTTAATCTGCCACACCCACTACTGATTATCAACCAATCAGATTACTTAATTCAACTTATTGCAATAAATTCACAATCTGAATGACAATGTAGATTCTGATCAGATGGCTTCTTCAGAAGCCATCTGATCTGGATTTACATTGTTTGAAAGTTAAGGCATATCCATGCTCAGCATGACAAGTGTTAATATCTACAGTTATGGGAAGTCTTTCATGGGAACTCAAGAATGTGTACAAATGAACCATAGTAAACAAGCAGTCAGTGTTTGTGCCATCAAAGGTTGACTGTATAAGGCAGCTTCCCCCTCCAATTCACAATCTCTCTTACAAGGGAGCTGGAGGAACGTTTTTCCTGTCCTATTTCTTTATTCTAGTCCTGATATTACATGCTGTTGTTATTGTAATGTGCCTTGCCAGTATGTGTTCATTAAGAGAGAAATAGAGAATCTCACACTCATCATTTCATAAGAAATTATGAAACAAGCCTTTGGCGAGTTTTCATGAATTTCATTTGGACAGACCAAAGAGATACTTTTTATCGTATGATAAAAAGTATCTCTTTGGTCAGTCCAAATGAAACTCATGAAAACTCGCCAAAGGCTTGTTTCATAAATTTTATGTGTTTTCTCCTGTTTGTTCCATAGAGAATCTACAGAAAACATTGTTGTCACACATGCTGGAAAAATGCTTCCCATTGTTGCTAAGTGATATTACACTCATTACATATGGGGAAAATATGAAATAATGTTATACCACTGGTTTAGTACTGTAATACTGTTTCATATTTGATGTGTGGTCACTTCATATATGATGAAAAAAAACAAACTCACAATGTTTATTATACCCTGGGCATATGAAGAATGCTGTGGGGATATATAGTTTTCATCCTGCTGTTCATCCGTCCATCCATCTGTTTGTCCATCATTCCGTCCGTTAACATTTTGGTTTAAGTTTTGCGTTAAAGTTTCTAAGAGATTGTATCTTCTGAACCCTATGATAGATTTAGTTGATACTTACACTTAAGTTACATAATGGTCTTAAGTTTTCATTGATGTATGTCCCCCCCCCCCCCCACCCCCACAGTGACCTTGCGGTCAAGGTCACAGACATAGAAACTTTACATTTGGTTAAAGTTTTATGACAAAGCTTATAGATGCCTGTGTTCTATACTCTTAAGACAAATTCAGTTGATACTTGCATCAATGGGCATCTAGATTTTGGAAAATTTCATAGGGACTAGACATACTTGACCTCAAAAAGTTTTACTCATCTTGGTGAGCGGACAAGTGGAATTTTGCAGCCCTGTAATACACATGTCTGTAATGCTACATCTGATTGGATAACATCAAAAATTTGTAAAGGTAAATTCTGTGATATACTGTGGGAAACTACACATCGTGTTACACCGCTTTTCATTGGTTGGTATTTGGTTTTACACAGCTCACTGCGCTTGCCAGTTTGGGCAAATATAACATTTTTTTTTTAGAAAAACAAGTGAATAAATGCAGATATAACATTTTTTTTTTAGAAAAACAAGTGAATAAATGCAGTAGTATTGAAAATTGTAATTTTAGGAGGTATGTCGGTGGCTTTTCCATCACACATTTAATTTTATGGCCATATCAACTGACAGCAATGCTTAAGCACAGTTTCCAACCATAAAACTGCTGATATACCTCCCCAAATATCAATTTTGAATACCATTACGCAAACACGCCTATACAAATACATTGCCACCTTTATTGCCGAAAAAATGAAAAATTTATGATGAAAAGTTGTGATATTTTTCTTATTTCTGATCCAAATCTAGATTGTGGGCACTGAAAATCGCCTCATCGAGGCGGTTCTAACGAGTACCCACAATCTATATTTTAGAGCAGAAATAAGAAAAATAAGGTATACCCCCGGAAACCCCAGTTTTACTATATAAAAGTGGGGTTCAAGGGGGTCAAAATTATATAGGCGTTTTTTCGTGATGAGTTATCCCCTAAGTGACTGGACATGCCTTAGAGAGCTCTGAAGAGGAATGGATGTGCATGTTAAGTAGAAGTAAAACAAAGATCAGGAATTGATACAATTAACTTACTCCACCCATAAAAGACACCAAAGGGAAAGAAATACAAACATTAAGCGACCAGACCATAATGGAAACCTAAACAAAGGAAGGCCATAAGGACAGTTACTTTCCCACAAAATGGCCATATGGCCATCCAAAACCAAAAGACACAAGTGATACACACAGTAAGTAACAAACAACAACATAAATAAATCGCCACAGAAGAGCCGCCTTGGAACGGTCAGTGGAAGATTTCCACTGGGGGGGCTTAAATCGATTTTACGTGGCCACAATCCTCGCCCTTACTTCCGTCGCAATTTAGACAAATAATTTGTTCAGTCCGCATGAAGGCTTCCTAACTCATCAGTGCAACATCTCCGTGAACACAAAAATCAAAGAACCACAGAGGTGAGACAACGGTGAGGACTCGACAGCAAGAAACCACTGAAATGCTGGAGCAAAAGAAAACCAACAGTTAGACTCCGATGAGCCCGACCAGAGACAGAGCATCAGGCACCAACCGACATTATCTCTCTAATTTTCAATAAGCCTTTACGTTGGAGCCGTCATAGAATCTGAGGCCTGACCCACCGGCGTGCAATTAAAGAGGGAAGCAAAGTTGCCAACCGTGATTGGGTTAACTACCATGCATGCAGTCTGTCGTATAATATCCATGTTGTACTCAATCTTTTTATATCGAAGAATGATTTTACGAAATTGGGTGCTGAAGTCATTGCGGTTATATATTTTTCTGAATTTATATACTAAGTCACCATAAAATTCGGGTTCCGATAGACCTTGTTGCAGAAGAGATTTAAGTCCAATATTGAATTTTGAAATTAAATCAGAATGGCGTCTATAAAATTTTGAAAAGGCTTTGCGTAGTTTATGGTACCGATAACCCTGATTAAGGAGTTTAGCCGTTAATAATTTAATAATAATAAACCACTTTTTACAGAGACACCTCAATTTGTATTCCTGTTATAAAGAATTACTTTGAAAAGTGGTCTACTCTTGAAGATAAGAATTTGCTCTCAGGAGCACTTAAGGGGAATGGGAACATTTTTCAAAGGGAGACTATAAGCCCTGTCCCAGTAAAAAGGGGTCTAGTCGTAAAGGAAAAAATTTGTTCCTCAGGAGCAAATGCTTTACTTTTAGAGTTGACCCCTATTGACATGGCAGACAAAAATGCTTTTGCAGGAGTTGCATTCCCTGAAGGTGTATCCATTCCTCCTAAGCGACCTCATATTATTTAGAAAGTGCTATTCCTGATTGTATTTTCTTTAATGGTTGATCAGATACAGCTGAATAAATTGGGCTTCTACTTTTCAAAGGGAATGGACTTGTGATCAAGAGGTTGCAGTCTATTGCCATGAGGTCAGCCAACATTCTTTCATGCAGGCTGGTCATGAAGTATTTCCCTTCTTGTGAACCAGAAAGACCAGTTTATGGTTTCTGGCATAAGAATGTGCAATGCATATGGGTATGTTTGGTAAACTGAATGACCCAACAATGACCTTAATTCTGCTGGCTGGGCTGTTTAGCTAAAACAATCCATCCCCAGTTACTGGATAGAGACCCTGGGAGCAGATTTCTTTCTTTTAACCCTTGACCTGCTGAATATTTAAGTATGCCACACCCACTACTGATTATCAACCAATCAGATTACTTGATGCAAATTATTACAACAAATTAATAAACTGAATGGCAAACAATGAAGATCCTGATCAGTTGGCTTCTTCAGAAGCCATCTGATCTGGATCTACATTGTTTGAAAGATAAGACATACCCGGGCTCAGGAGGACAAGGGTTAAGTGTAGCCCTTTAATGAGTACAGGATGGGAGAAAAGTACAAAAATTGTCTTGCTTCTCATAAAAAATGGAAAAAATGCCACGTTTTCATTCCCTTAGGAAATGTATTATTGAAGATGTTGATGGATGGAGACTGGTAGAACTGTCATTTTCAAAATCGTTGTTTTTCAAAATGTGTTCAAATAAAAACAACAGTAGCAAATGCAGAAATCCTTTTCTATTTCTTCCAGATTTCAAGAGTTTTGTTTTACTCCAGATAAGGTGGAGTAACAAAGATAATTCTGTGATAATTTTTCTTATTTCATTAAAATATATGATGTGGTTACTTGTAAGAATTGCCTCTTTGAGACCCACGGAATATATTTCTAAGAAGAAATAGCAAAAATTATCCCCCATTCATCCTCATTACTCCTTATCTGGAGTTATTTCTTGGAGAATTGTAGCAAAGCGAGACATTCGTAAACAGTGCAGACCCCAATCAACAGCTCCTTTGATTGTGCACTATTTGTCAAGATCTGTCATGTCTAAATAATCGGGCTTTTTCTGTAAAATATGCTGTCCATCTGTGATTCTTTAACAATATGGCATGATGCTGAGGATTAAAAAGTATCTTTTGAACTGGTCATTTTCCGTAATTTTTTCCGGACATCTCGATATCATGCACTGTAAGAAGGGTCACAGACCAGAGTGAAATCTTTGCCTGGGGAGAATCTAACACAGATTAGCCACTTACACATGATGTGTTTCTAGTGTTACATTTATGATATGCACTTTATTCATTATTAACATGTTTCTTTCAGCCATTGTCATCCTGTCTTTGTGATTCAGTAATAATAACACAATGTCCAGCACCACAACCAATTTTTATCACAGGTTGTACAACAGTCTGTACCAGCCGTGGCTGCCTGACAATATCCTCGTCCCCTGTGGCACACATACCATGCTCATTCCAACCCCAGCTGTATAGGCAGCCATCTTCTGAAGTAGAGAAAATGTGACATAGGATGAAGCCCAAGTGGGCCAGAAAACACTCACCTAAGTGAGGCAGATCATATTTTACATCAAGTTATGGTGGCCATCTTGACATTGACAGACAATCTGGGCCCAGCTGTTCAAAACATCATTAGCTTAACAAGCTCGCTAGTGGTCAAATTGTTTTACTGTTCCAGCAAGTGCAATATCTAACACTGGTATTTTTGCTGCAAAAATGTGAGTAGCTTTTGCATATGCAAAAGCTACTCACATTTTTTTCAGCAAAAATATTAGTATACTTGCCATATTAAATTATCAAACTTTGCATATGCAAAAGCTACTTAAATTTTTTTCAGCAAAAATATTGGTATACTTGCCATATTAAATGATCAAACTTTGCATATGCAAGAGCTACTTACATTTTTTTTCAGCAAAAATATTAGTATACTTGCCATATTAAATGATCAAATTTTGCATATGCAAAAGCTACTTACATTTTTTTCAGCAAAAATATTAGTATACTTGCCATATTAAATGATCAAACTTTGCATATGCAAAAGCTACTTACATTTTTTCAGCAAAAATATTAGTATACTTGCCATATTAAATGATCAAACTTTGCATATGCAAGAGCTACTTACATTTTTTTCAACAAAAATATTAGTATACTTGCCATATTAAATGATCAAACTTTGCATATGCAAAAGCTACTCACATTTTTTTCAGCAAAAATATTAGTATACTTGCCATATTAAATGATCAAACTTTGCATATGCAAAAGCTACTCACATTTTTTTCAGCAAAAATATTAGTATACTTGCCATATTAAATGATCAAACTTTGCATATGCAAAATCTACTCACATTTTTTTTTTCAGCAAAAATATTAGTATACTTGCCATATTAAATGATTAAACTTTGCATATGCAAGAGCTACTTACATTTTTTTCAGCAAAAATATTAGTACATGTATACTTGCCATATTAAATGATCAAACTTTGCATATGCAAGAGCTACTTACATTTTTTTCAGCAAAAATATTAGTACATGTATACTTGCCATATTAAATGATCAAACTTTGCGTATGCAAAAGCTACTTACATTTTTTTCAGCAAAAATATTGGTATACTTGCCATATTAAATGATCAAACTTTGCATATGCAAAATCTACTCACATTTTTTCAGCAAAAATATTAGTATACTTGCCATATTAAATGATCAAACTTTGCATATGCAAGAGCTACTTACATTTTTTCAGCAAAAATATTAGTATACTTGCCATATTAAATGATCAAAATTTGCATATGCAAGAGCTAATTACATTTTTTTCAGCAAAAATATTAGTATACTTGCCATATTAAATGGTCAAGTTTTAAAGATTTGTTAGTTAACAATGTTGTTAGTTTAAAGCAACTGGCCCCATGTAAGCTTTTTAGCAACTCTGAATCTAGATGTTGCCTTCAGGCCTCTGATTAGAAACCTCCGTGGTGTAGTGGTTACGCTTTTCGCCTTGTAAACAAGGGATCGCAGGATCACTCCCGGGCTTCTCCAGACTTTCAGATGAGTCTTTAAACCAAGTCCCATCTCTGTATGACCTTTGCTGTTGGTGGGAAGTATAACTCAAACACTCACTCATGCCTATGATAAGTTTCTTACATCTTTCAAACTTAGGATTCAGAAGGAGATGCTGGTGCCAAGTGGAGGTAAGAATTTCTCCAGATGAACAAGGATTTGAGCAATTCTGAACCACATCACCCTAATGCCTCCTATCAATTTTCAGCTCAGTCAGACTGACCATTCAGATGTCATTTGAAGATATTCAAAATGGCTGTCATTTTAACACTTGTCCTGCTGTGCCGGGAAACGTCTTATCTTTCAAACAATGTAGATCCAGATCAGAAGCCATCATATCAGGATCTTCATTGTCATTCAGTTTATAAATTTGTTGCAATTATTTGCATCTGAATTCTGATTGGTTGATAGTCAGTGGTGGGTGTGACATATAAATATTCAGCAGGTCAAGGGTTAATGGGGACATCCTCCTGATGGAACCCGGAAATATGCGAAGCGAAGACAGCATGGCTGTCAGAACGGAGCATACATTCCTGGAATAGGTCAAGTACAGAACAATTTAACAGGCGGGGCAACGGTAAAGACCAAATTTGCTAGGGACTTGGACACAGGAAGACCCTTAAAAAGCCTTTTAGACTGACCGTTCAAAATAAAATAAAAGCGAAATTGCACAATGGCTGGTTAGCCACATACTCGCCTTTGCCAAACCACACAACTTTTCACCACTAAAAAGACACGCCTATATGTAAACATTATAAGCCTAACCACATTGATCCTGAACAAAAGAGGGCTACAACATTATCACACACAATCAGAACTAATCTATAATGTATTACAATCCATATATCCCCAATATGATATCCTCCTTCACGTAGGATGGGAAAATGATATGCAAACATGGCGGTCCGGTCCCAATGGACCCACTTAAGATTTTATAAGAACTCGACATCCTACGTCGATGAAAGCATCACCTTTTCATAAACTGAAAAAGCTAAGAAGCAAAATAGGATTGACCTCCTTTTGCATCCTATGCGATAGAAGTCACTAACTGCACACTGATTGGCTGGATTAACTACAAACTAAGAGAAAAGCAACAACCAAAACACCAACACATGACATCCCAACACAACGCAGCTAGGGGCCAGTAGTACACGATACTACCAAGATTATCCTTGTAGAGACCTGGGGGGTGGCAACACAGCATAGGCGTGTTTTCAGGGTGGTAGAGCACGGGTACTAGGACATTTTGCAATAGCCGAAATTGGCTGGTCTAATAGTAACCCTTCCTGGCTCACTTTTGGCCGCCGTTCAAACTTCAAAATTACATGCATTATCACCCTTTAACAAGCACCGTGTCCATAGGCGTTTTCTCTACCATGGTAGGGGTGGGGGTAGAGTCTAATGGAAGCCAAAACTGTTAATGCATGAGAAGCTTTTTTCCTCGGTCAGACGGGCTGTGTACTGACACATTTTGCAGCCGGAATTGGCAATGTGTCGCCACATTCTACAGCCCGACCATTGGTCTGCATTTGCATTCAAAATTCGAACACCGCCAGAGGACTGCTCATTTTACAGGACAAACGCTTAACATTTGGTGCGTTCTGTGCCTACATGGAATCTTGAGCGGGGAATGGGAGAGGTGGGATTGACCTACTTCTTATGTCCTCCGCGAAAGAAGTCACCTAACTCCCAATCGGCTAGCTGATAACCGTCAAGCAGACAGGAGTCAGCATATTGGCAGCCTAGGGAAAAGAGCAGTACCTACAACTAATCCCAGCTGGCAAACTGGGGGTAGCCCCTATGTGCCCTTGGCGCCCGGTTACCTTAAAAACAACAGTCAGTCAGGGTTAATGATATTACAATGTGTTATGGTGATCGTCTTGGCTATCATATCAGATTGACTAAAGCAATTCTAAAACTGCATGTTGCCTTGATGCCTCTGGTAGGTTTCTGAACAGATCAAACTGACTTAGGTTTCAGATGTTGGTGCAGAGTGGAGGGAGATGTCCTTTGAAGAATTTACAAATGGCCACCAAGGCCTCCATCTTGGATATCTGAATGGAACATTCTAGCCATTCTGAATAGCCATGTCATCCTGATACCTCCTATCATGTTTCAGCTCAATCTGACATGAATATAAATTGAGCCCCGCCAAGCGAATTTGTGTCTTCGAGCATTCCGTCATGACAAATTTTAACTGCGCATGCCCAGCCATTCAGAGGGGCCAGGGATATGGCTTTCTGTCTGAAGGTTCCTCTTGATTCACTGTTTGTATGAGCGAGCAGTGAAGGTTCTGGCGAGACTGCGCGGATCCGCAGGCTCGCCTGAACCTTCGCTGCTCGCATAGGCGATAAGTACCAAAATCGCTTGACGGGGCCCAATTGATTTGCCACAACCAATCCTGAATCTCAACAAATAAATTTGCTTGAAATTATTTATTCATTAGAATTTGCAAACTTAATGACAGTGTAGATCCTGATCAGATCAGATGGCTTGGATCTACACTGTTTCAGTTGCAATGGGAGGGGTTAACCGTTATCATGGTTTAGCGGGATAAGGGTTAAAGATGGATTCAAAGAAAGTATAGATTATATAGAAAAATTACCATAGATGGTAATTTTTCTATATAATCTGTAAATTTTTGTTCGTCTACAACATAGTTGTTTCTGCTTTAGACCCCAATAGAAATGTTATAAAGAGATTGGTGTGAACTTTGAAAAATGTTGTCTATTAGTCGTACTTACCAGTCACTCCTAGAGTATGTTCTGAGCCACAGTCTAAGAGTCTCACATTGTTCATTAACTCTAGTATTTGAGCAGGAATGTGATCATGTGACGGATGGTCATGTGATCTTCCCAGCTGGCCATAGTCTGCTCTCCCCCAGCTGTAAATGTGATGGCCATCTGAAAGAAGGTACAAACTGTAACAAAGTGAAGATGAATGGCTGCATTTGAAAGTATAACGGAAACATGCCTGTTCAAATATATTGAAAATTTACCAACAAAAATTGAAATTTTTCATATAAAAAAAAAGATTCTGATATTTTTTTATATTTCTGCTCAAAACATAGATTATGAGAACTTGTTAGAACTTGTTATGGGGGTCAAAATTATATAGGCGTGTTTTCAAGTGGTTTTGCCACTTTGTCCCACTTGGTTCTAGCATGACATAAAATTGGGATCCATATATTTGTTCTAGACATGACATCAATGAATGATGCTAGCGGAGGCAGTGTTGAAATAAAGATTACATGGACATAACCACTGAATGAGGCGTAAGTCTGGAATACTGTAATCTCACATTTTTATTTTTTTGTAATTATAATAATCTTAGTTTTGCTATTTTCATTCAGTGCATTAGAAAGCGCTTTCAAGATGGTGTCTACACAGTTTTTGTTTGAACAGTTTCAGTCAGCTCCTGCTACCATTTGCATGGACTGTTATGTTAACAGAACTTTATTAAGAATTAGATGCAAAATTAACTATCAGCTCAAAATGCATGTAATATACAGTCTATTGACTTGGGTGTTTTGACTGATAGCTCAGTGGTTAATGCACTTGCCTCTGATGCTTGAGACCCCCGGTTCGATCCCTGGACGCGGTGATTATTTTGGTGTCCGAACACACTCCATTGGAATCATTTGCAGGGATGAATGCCAAAAAGTGCACCATCCTTAGGATCAGGGGCCAGTTGTTCAAAACTAACGACCTCGTTAGTTAACATATCGTTAAAACTTTGATCATTAAATATGGCTAATATGCTAATATTTTTGCTGAAAAAATGTGAGCAGCTTTTGTGAATGCAAAAGCTGCTTACATTTTTTTCAGCAAAAATTCCAAAATTGTGAATATTAAACTTGCTAGAACAGCTAACAATATGACCACTAACGAGCTCGTTAAGCTAACGATGCTTTGAACAACTGACCCCTGGACGTTAACTGGAGGCCCTCTGACGTTAACTGGAGGCAGGAAGGGACATCTCCTGTGCAGGTTAAAGACCCCTACCATAAATACATGATTACTGTGTAGGCTTTCAGCCCTGCAACCTTGAGTGTATGTAATGTACACCTGCGAGTAATGGTCAGATGTGACTGATCGCAGTATAAGAAGAAAGAAAGAAAGGCCATCTTGAATATGATATTTATAAACCTTGGGGAGGTTGAACATCCAATAAACTCTTTTGCAAGCACACTAGTTTCTTTATCGGATATTCGACCTCCCTCGGTTTATAAATCCCATACTTAAAATTGGCTGTTTGTTTGTTTGATTTGAGGTTTAACGTCCCCGTCAACACTGTAAAGGTCATTTTGGAGACGTTGCTTCCAATTTTGTGGGACTTTTACCCGACATTGAGATGAAATGACATCTCAAACCCTGTCGCCCAATGAAACCAATAGGGTTTATTAGCATGGACGGTCCGCCTCGCACCGTGGTTCCTGGACAGGCTTAGATCCTCTAAGCGGTTTACCAGTACTAGTGTGCGGGCCTGATTCAGCTCTGCGTGGAAGCATCATGCAGCCCATATATTTCTTCAAGCCCCTATGGGCGGGGGCTGTTAAAATGGGCTGAGTAATAAACTCAATATATTTCCTGAAAAAAAAATTCAAAAGCTACTCACATTTTTGGAGCATTAGAAGAGTTAAGATGAGCTTGTTAAGCTAATGCTGCTTCAAACAACTGGGCCCAGATTAATAATTGCTGATATATAAATATCAGGGACCAGTTGTTCAAAACTAACAATGTCATTAGCTGACATATTGTTAAAACTTTGATCATTTAATATGGTATACATGCTAATATTTTTGCTGATAAAATGTTTTTTTCAGCAAAAATACCAATATGTTAGATATTGTACTTGCTAGAACAATTAACAATTTGACCACTAACAAGCTCATTAAGCTAACAATGCTTTGAACATCTGGCCCCTGAACAGTAGAATGTTAAAGTTTAAGGTATGATGGCCAAAATAACACAGATGAGCGGTGACTAGCAGTTCCCTATATTTCTGTATAAAGAATAAAATCGACTTCCACATTAAATGGATGTATAATCTACCTTCAAAGAGAAGCCATGTAACTACCTGATTTAGCCATTAAATGAGTCCATCCTGTTTTAACCTCTGTGACCTTTCCACTGAAGAGGCTGGTTCTCAGCTTATAAGGAACATTGATCTGGGACACTGCAGCTGGATCCTGTGTTGATTGGCCGTACTTGTTACAACCCCAGAATAACACCTCACCTGTTTCTAAAAACGGGGAATTTTTGATGACTCTTAAAACAGTGAAACTTAGATGACTGGAACACCTTTGGGACCATGAAAATTTGTTTTTAAGCCACTGAGGGTTAATCATATCACATGTTCAGAAGGTGTAATAGGATAATATTTATCTTCCATGAAATAATGTATGTTTTCTGTACTCATTAGAATCGCCTCAATGAGGCGATTCTAATGAGTATAGAAAACAGAATATTTTCCAAGTAAAACAAGAAACTCCCAATATTATCAAAAGCATATGGATATGTGGAGGTATGGTAAGAATTCTTTAGGGACTAAACAATAAATTTGAAACAGCTATGGTTAACCAGCCATTAGGGTTTGAAGTGTCACTGTAGTATGTAGCAAAGATAGCACATCTTTGTAACTGATTGATTGATTTGAGGTTTAACGTCCCCGTCAACACTGTATAGGTCATTTTGGAGATGTTGCTTCCAATTTTGTGGGATTTTTACCCGACACTGGGATGAAATGACATCTCAAGCCCTGCCACCCAATGAAACCAATAGGGTCTATATGCATGGACGGTCCGACTCGACCGCTTTGCCTGGGCAGGTTTAGAGACCAGTACTCCTATGCAGTCGGTTTCAGCTCTGTGTGGAAGCATCATGCAGCCCATCTATTTCTTCAAGCCCCGATGGGTGGGGGCCAGAGCACATCTTTGTGAGACAATGCTTTAATCCTTGACCTGACGAATAAATTAATTTCTGATTATCAAATACCTTGATGTAATGTATTTATTCAAACCACATAAAAGCCATCTGATAAGGATTTACACTGTTTAAATCTTATCAGGTGGCAAGAAGCTAGCAGATTAGACTCTTCACTATTGTGGTTCAGCAGGACAAAGATTATTTCTTTGTTTTGGTTTTACAGTTCTTTCAAGATTATTTCATTTATTTCCAGCCAATCATTAATCAGAGGTACATGAAAATTGAAGTACTCAGACTGTCAATTCACAGCTGAAAAAATATTTTCTTTTAAAAATTGTGTGATATTTTACCTTTTTGCTGCCCCAACCACAGTAGACTGTGAATGCCCATTACAACTACATGTACCTCCATAATGCTTTGGAGCAAAACTGATAACATATTTGTCACAAATTTATCATTCAATAGTACTTTGCATTACATTTGAGCCAGTGCATGACAAAATCTACAAGAAGTCTTGAGCGACCAGCAAAGACTCAGATCAGCCTGCACGTTCGTGCAGTCTGATCAGAGTCTTCGCTGATTGCGTGTACCAACTATAGGTTAATATCTATCCAAACAGATGTTAGTAAAAGGTCGTGTCATAGTGGAGGGGTGCACAGGTTGATTTGAGTCTCTGCTGGTCACACTGGTCTTACTGTAGGTTTTATCATGTTCTGGCTCATTTTTATCATCCACTAGGACTTTGCATTACATTTTTCAGTGAATTAGAATGTTTCATCATTATGCTTTCAAAGCTGGAATTATAACAGCAACCAGAATAAATTCCCTCAAAAGCAGTAAAATATTGCTCTTACCTGTTAGGACCACAGTATGATAGGAACCAGCCCCAATCTGAACCACTCTCCCACAGTTCAAAGGTAACGGAACTGAAATTAGAGATTAACCCATTTTGTACTGAACACAATCTTCTACCTTTGTTTAAGGAATGAATTTCATTTTTTGTTGGTTTCATTGATGCGTAAACTCCAGTGAATCACTCACAAACTGCATGATGATCGATATGCTTCATACTAAGTTTGTGAGTTATTCGCCGACATTTACATCGAGAAAATCCACAAAAATGATAATTCATTACTTATAATTCCAATTTGTCCTCATGTTTAAAAATGCCAACAAAATGGTACATATACGTTATTATTTTGAAAACATAAGAATGAACTTACCGACAGTCATGGCGGAATGAATATTCAATTGGAAGCTGCCATCTTTGAAAGAAACCATCACGAAAACACGCCTATATAATTTTGACCCCCTTGAACCCCACTTTTATATAGTAAAACTGGGGTTTGCAGGGGTAAACCTTATTTAGTCTTTGAATTCAGTTTATTTTCTTCTAACATTTACATTTTCAGTTGTTTTCCATCTTTTAATCCGACGCTGTTGACATAGCTTCATAAATAATGACGTTCTAAATGTGCTAGTTGATGTCACATTATAGTACTAAATGTCGCTAAGTAAAACTGATCTAAGATTCTTGCACATGGAATTTATTGAAATATAAAACTTTTATTTTGACCAATCAAATCGCTTGTTATGCACATCATGATGGCGAATTGGAATTATATATACCATAATAAATATAATTATCGCACATGTTTTAAAAGTGCACAACAATACTTTTTCATGTGTGAAAAAAAGCCTGGAAGAAATTCAAGGAGCTGCTACCAGTTCTCTCTTCCCGCCACCTCTCGTTAAGACATGGGGCCGTATGTGGAGGGTAATGCTTCATGCCAGTGAGACTTGGCCATTGACAAAGCCAAATCTCCAGCGTCTTCAGCGGAATGACAGGGCAATGATCAGACAGATCTGCAATGTCAAGCCACAGGACACTGTCACCATCAGGTCCAGTTACTTGTGTGTCTTGGCATTGAGGACCTGGACCTCATCCTAAAAGAGAGAAGGCTCCGCTGGTATGGACATGTGGAAAGCTCCAACAATGCAGTCAAGACTGCCTGTGACATACAGGTAGTTGGAAGACTTGGGGGGAGGCCCAAGATGACCTGGAAGCAGCTGACAGAGAGAGATTGCAGAGAGTGGAAGCTCTCTGCTATCGACCCTCATGATAGACAAACATGGAGATCTGGTTTGAAATCTGCCATGAAGGCCAGCGACCTGGATGCGAACTCATTTATGTTGATGTTGCCCCTGTACCTGCATGTTAATCAAAACGTCAATGATGATGAAGCATATTTGACACCATTTACGGGTGCACGTTTTTGCTGTTGATTGATTTGAGGTTTAATGTCCCCGTCAACACTGTATAGGTCATTCTGGAGCTGTTGCTTCCAACTATATGTATATTCCTTAAGTGATATATAGCATGATCTCATTCATGTTACCTTTGTGCAGTCCAGCCAAACCATTATAAGCTTATTGCACTGCACATGAGAATGATTGCTGCACACAAGGAGATTCAGTGTCAAACTCCATCTACATTTCACTCCTTTATGACAAGCATGTACAAGTTCTTACAATTTACAAATAAAACAAGGTACAGCTCAAACACTCCTGGGACCATGAAAATGTGTTCCAGACAGAGGTAGTTTGAGCCACTGATAGTTTAGCAGACATAATGGGAATAATTTTAGCCATCTACACCAACACTGTTTGCATAGGTATCTCTAACAGTCAACAAGATTAAACAGAATCAGAAACTAAAATAACAGATCTATTTACCCTTATCCTGCTGAATAAATTCTTTCAGCCACACCCATTTCTGACTATAGGCCAATAAAATTACTTGATATAATGTATTTGTGGAAATCACAAACTGCATGACAAACAGTGCAGATCCTGATCAGATGGCTTCCGAAGAAGCCATCTGATCTGGATCTACACTGTTGGCAAAGGTAGAGGTTGTCATGTTCAGCGGGATATGGGTTAAGATTACTAGCCACACATTTATATGTATTTACCTTTAGTTGGTTTCTGAATCTGTGGTACAGATCTGCCATCTTCTGTCACTCCACATTGTCCTTTCTTCCCATGACCCCAACAGTACACATTACCTGCTGTTGTCATGACAACAGAATGTCTCAGACCAGCAGCTACACTGACTGCCCGCTCACCATTGCCCACTGATATCTTGTTCTAGCAAAACAAAAATTGTTTGCGTGTTGGTTTTTTTCATATATATGCATGAATGTATATTATTCCTTTTTCATTTTAACCCATTTTATATGGGGTTCCCAATACTGAGACATAAACAAACAGTGCATGCCCACCTCAGATGCCACAGTACATTGTGTGACTGTCTAATCTGGGCTGTCACTCTTTGCAAAAATTTCAGCCATTTTATGAATAAATTTTTCTAAACAAATTTAATTTATTTAGAAAATACATTTCTAGGTGACCATAGCAACAGATAAGGTAATAAAGTGATATAGAGTGATAATTGAAGGATAGTTTTTGTCAGTTCTTCAAAAAAAGCTTTATTGTGGGTATTCACTGGAACCGCCTCACCGAGGCAGTTCTAATGAGTACCCACAACATAGGTTTATATGAAGAAATAAGGAAAACTATCCTTAAATTATCACAAAATGCTTACCTTATCTGTTGCTATGATGACCTTTTTTTGCAAACAGTGAAGGCCCTGATCAGACATTGTATTCTGCTGTGTCTTGGCCTACACTGTCACTGTGCCATTTCGAGGTTTCCCATACAATATTAAGGTAAAAAGGCTCTATTTTTTTAATGGTAACTAGAATTTTTTTTCAGAGCACTACCACCCCCCCCCCCCCCCCTACCCCCCCCCCCCCCCCCACCCTATATATATCTGACCTATATTTTACAATTCTTTGGAGACGGTGACCTTAAAAATGAGTTAATCATCATCATGCACCAGATAAGTTGTGGTCTCCACATATTATTTTTCTTATTTCTGCACAAGAAACGTATGTTATTGGAACCAACAACATATGTTTTCATGTAGAATAGGAAAAATATCTGCACTTTTTGGATAAAGACAGCGCCTTATCTGGAGCTATGGAACCGTTGATATATCTAAAATTTAAGCATTTCTTTTTTATTTTGGTTTTACTGCCTTTTTAAAGAGAAGTCTCCATGGTGTAGTGGTAATGCCACTCGCCTTGTAAACCAGCGGTCGCAGGACCGATCCCCGGCTTCTCCAGACTTTCCGTCGAGTCTTTAAACCGAGGTCCGAATTTCCATATGACCTTAGCTGTTGGTGAGACGTAAAACTCAAACACTCACTGCCTTTTACAGATATTTCACTTCTTCTGAGCTGGTCAGTGTACTGTCAAAGGTGGGCAAACACCAGTGTATCCAGAGAAAAACCACCTGATATTCCATTGCAAACAAGAGGGCCCTCTGGGCCCTGGTTCGCTCACCTGATTCAATGTATAACAAGTGGGCCCCGGGCAGGGTCAATTTTGGCCCCAGGGCTATAATTTGAACAATCTTGGTAGAGGTCCACAAGATGAAGCTTCATATCGAATATGAAAGACCTGGGCTTTCTGGTTTCAGAAAAGATTTTAAAGGTTTACCCTGCATATAGAAGTCTATGTAAAACAAGGATTTCCCTATATAAGTCTATGTTAAACCAAAGGGCCCCGGAGCAGGGGCATTTTTGGCCCCAGGGCTATAATTTGAACAATCTTGGTAGAGGTCCACTAGCTGAAGCTTCATAACAAATATCAAAGACCTAAGCCTTGTGTTTCAGAGAAGATGATTTTTAAAGATTTTCTCTATATAAGTCTATGTAAAACCAAAGGGCCACATGGCGGAGGCATTTTTGGTCTCAGGGCTATAATTTGAACAATCTTTATAGAGGTCCACTAGCTGAAGCTTCATAACAAATATCGAAGACCTAAGCCTTGTGGTTTCAAAGAAGAAGATTTTTCAAGATTTTCCCTATATAAGCCCATGTAAAACCAAAGGGCCCCGGAGTGGGGGCATTTTTGGCCCCAGGGCTATAATTTGAACAATCTTGGTAGAGGTCCACAAGATGAAGCTTCATACCAAATATCAAAGACCTGGGCCTTGCAGTTTCAGAGAAGAAGATTTTTCAAGATTTTCCCTATATAAGCCTATGTAAAACAAAAGGGCCCTGGTGTGGGGGCATTTTTGGCCCCAGCACTATAATTTGAATAATCTTGGTAGGGGTCCACTAGATGAAGCTTCATACCAAATATCAAAGACCTGGGCCTTGCGGTTTCAGAGAAGAAGATTTTTAAAGATTTTCCCTATATAAGCCCATGTAAAACCAAAGGGCCCCCGTGTGGGGGGCATTTTTAACTCCAGCACTATAATTTGAACAATCTTGGTAGGGGTCCACTAGATGAAGCTTCATACCAAATATCAAAGACCTGGGCCTTGCGGTTTCAGAGAAGAAGATTTTTAAAGATTTTCCCTATATAAGCCCATGTAAAACCAAAGGGCCCCCATGCGGGGGCATTTTTGGCCCCAGCACTATAATTTGAACAATCTTGGTAGGGGTCCACTAGATGAAGCTTCATACCAAATATCAAAGACCTGGGCCTTGCGGTTTCAGAGAAGAAGATTTTTAAAGATTTTCCCTATATAAGCCCATGTAAAACCAAAGGGCCCCCGTGCGGGGGCATTTTTAGCTCCAGCACTATAATTTGAACAATCTTGGTAGGGTTCCACTAGATGAAGCTTCATACCAAATATCAAAGACCTGGGCCTTGCGGTGTCAGAGAAGAAGATTTTTAAAGATTTTCCCTATATAAGCCCATGTAAAACCAAAGGGCCCCCGTGCGGGGGCATTTTTGGCCCCAGCACTATAATTTGAACAATCTTGGTAGAGGTCCACTAGATGAAGCTTCATACCAAATATCAAAGACCTGGGCCTTGCGGTTTCAGAGAAGAAGATTTTTAAAGATTTTCCCTATATAAGCCCATGTAAAACCAAAGGGCCCCCGTGCGGGGGCATTTTTAGCTCCAGCACTATAATTTGAACAATCTTGGTAGGGGTCCACTAGATGAAGCTTCATACCAAATATCAAAGACCTGGGCCTTGCGGTTTCAGAGAAGAAGATTTTTAAAGATTTTCCCTATATAAGCCCATGTAAAACCAAAGGGCCCCCGTGCGGGGGCATTTTTGGCCCCAGCACTATAATTTGAACAATCTTGGTAGGGGTCCACTAGATGAAGCTTCATACCAAATATCAAAGACCTGGGCCTTGCGGTTTCAGAGAAGAAAATTTTTAAAGATTTTCCCTATATAAGCCCATGTAAAACCAAAGGGCCCCCGTGCGGGGGGCATTTTTAGCTCCAGCACTATAATTTGAACAATCTTGGTAGGGCTCCACTAGATGAAGCTTCATACCAAATATCAAAGACCTGGGCCTGGCGGTTTCAGAGAAGAAGATTTTTTAAGTTTGCGGTGAAAAAAATCTATTTTTGGCTACTGTGACCTATATGTGCAATGGACCGGAACCATTTGAACCACTTTGAAAGGGGACCACCTAAGGATCATTCCTGTGAAGTTTGGTCCCAGCACTATAATTTGAACAATCTTGATAGGGGTCCACTAGATGAAGCTTCATACCAAATATCAAAGACCTGGGCCTTGCGTTTCAGAGAAGAAGATTTTTCAAGATTTTCCCTATATAAGCCCATGTAAAACCAAAGGGCCTGTGCGGGGGCATTTTTGGCCCCAGCACTATAATTTGAACAATCTTGGTAGAGGTCCACTAGATGAAGCTTCATACCAAATATCAAAGACCTGGGCCTTGCAGTTTCAGAGAAGAAGATTTTTCAAGATTTTCCCTATATAAGCCCATGTAAAACCAAAGGGCCCCCGTGCGGGGGCATTTTTAGCTCCAGCACTATAATTTGAACAATCTTGGTAGGGGTCCACTAGATGAAGCTTCATACCAAATATCAAAGACCTGGGCCTTGCGGTTTCAGAGAAGAAGATTTTTAAAGATTTTCCCTATATAAGCCCATGTAAAACCAAAGGGCCCCCATGCGGGGGCATTTTTGGCCCCAGCACTATAATTTGAACAATCTTGGTAGGGGTCCACTAGATGAAGCTTCATACCAAATATCAAAGACCTGGGCCTTGCGGTTTCAGAGAAGAAGATGTTTAAAGATTTTCCCTATATAAGCCCATGTAAAACCAAAGGGCCCCCGTGCGGGGGCATTTTTAGCTCCAGCACTATAATTTGAACAATCTTGGTAGGGTTCCACTAGATGAAGCTTCATACCAAATATCAAAGACCTGGGCCTTGCGGTGTCAGAGAAGAAGATTTTTAAAGATTTTCCCTATATAAGCCCATGTAAAACCAAAGGGCCCCCGTGCGGGGGCATTTTTGGCCCCAGCACTATAATTTGAACAATCTTGGTAGGGGTCCACTAGATGAAGCTTCATACCAAATATCAAAGACCTGGGCCTTGCGGTTTCAGAGAAGAAGATTTTTTAAGTTTGCGGTGAAAAAAATCTATTTTTGGCTACTGTGACCTATATGTGCAACGGACCGGAACCATTTGAACAACTTTGAAAGGGGACCACCTAAGGATCATTCCTGTGAAGTTTGGTCAAAATACGATCAGTGGTTTAGGAGGAGATGTCGTTTGAAGAAAAGTTTACGGACGCACGCACGCACGCATGGACGCACGACGGACAAAAAGTGATCCCAAAAGCTCACCTTGTCACTACGTGACAGGTGAGCTAAAAATGGCATCATCATAATTGACCTGAGCATGGCTCAACCCACAGCTGTATGAGACGTAATGCTCAATGCTCTAAACCACTAGGCAACAGAGGACCATAAATCCAAACAAGTCTTTGGGAGGTGCAATGATATATTGTACCAAGTTTGACCACAATTCATAAATACCGTATTCGCCCCAATTACCGCACATGCTCCTATAAGCGCACACCAAAGCTATTTTTGAAAAGGAAATGCATAAGCGCACACTTTACAGTAATCTCCCCTTGAAGCTCTCATAGTAAATCTATAAAAACTTAACATTATTTCTTCCAACAGTGAAGGCAATGCTTAAGTATTTTTATCCGTTCCATTAAATATCAGTATGCACCATCTTGGAAGCTGTTGTTTTCGTATCAAGTGTGCGCTAATTAGGTAGATTTTTCACCATAATTTTATGACACCATTTTGAAAAAACTAAGCGCACGGTGCGGTAATTAGGGCGAATACGGTATGTTCAGGAGGTAGGGTGCAAATGAGCTATTTTTGACCGTTTGGTTTTTGGGAGAATGTGACCTTGAAAATGAGGCCAAGGCGATCAAAACCTAATTCCAATTTTAGCCTATCGATACTACCATGCAAGTTTGGAGAGAATCCACCCATTAGTTCAGAAGATATAATGCTTCAAACAGCTGATGCCCATGCAAATGGGAGTCACACCAAAGAAATGTTGGACAGTCCCCTTCCCCTTTCATTGGGGTACACTGGGAAACAACCTGTCAACATTAATTTCTATTGGAATACAGCTCTAAATTCTGATATAAAAGCAAATTGACCCTTTAGATGACAGTCACAATTGTTGTCTGCCTTATTGGCTATTAGTTACTTTAAAAGAGTGTAGACCCATGTTCTATGAGCAGTCTGATCAGGGTCCACACAGTTTGTCTGTATGTTTGAAAACTTTGCAAGAATATTTAGCAGACAACATAATCAGAAAACATTTTCAGATGCAGTTTTTCTTGATATTTTATAGGTTAAAAAAGCTTCATTGATTTTCCCTGCTCACTGCAAAGATTACAAGATACAAAATTGTAATTTAAAACTTTATGCCATCTGCTAGTCTGCATGATTAGCCGACAGCAGTTTGAAAGCATTTGTTTCTTATTTTTCAGAGAAATAAGACTTGACATTACAGGAATCATCTGAATGTCAAGCCTCAATCTCTCTGAAAAATAAAATGAAAAAAAAAAACAAAAAAAAAAAAACAGATCGTCATCTACATTAATAGGATTTTCTGTAGTTCTGTAAGGGTTTAGTTGTACTACTGTTTTCACAGCTCTTGAAGGAATAACAGACGACTAGACAGACAGGAATAAAACAATTTAAAAAACCAAATGATTACAATTAAGTTTCAAAACATTAAATGTATATGAACACAGCTACTGGTATGAAGGAGTGCTGTAAAAATCCTCAAAATTTGTACACCTTGAGCACTTGCTGTAAATCTCCAATAATTTTAACAAAGACATAATGGCAAACAGTGTAGATCCTGATCAGACTTCTCCTTCAGGCATCCACAGTATATGTTTTTTTGTGGCACCCAAGTTGTAGATGTTTCTGTGGCACCAACAGTCTATGTTTTTGTGGCATCCAATGTATATGTTTTGTGGCACCCACAGGTTATGTTTTGGTGGCATCCACAGTATATGTTTTTGTGGAACCCACAGTATATGTTTTTTGTAGCAACCACAGTATATGTTTATTTGCATCAACAAAATATGTGTTTTTATGTAAACTGTTGGAGGAGTTATCCGTAAACAAAAAGTTTACAAAAAATTTCAAAAGGGGCATAACTCTATTAATATTTGGTGGACCGTAACCTCGAAACAATAAGTGCTGCCCCACATCAAAAGCAGACTGCCAGCCTCCTTTGTTTAAAACGGTGGAAAATATTGTGCGTTGCAATCACTTCCTAAGTCATTCATTACTCACAGGTCTGGTAGTCTTGGCTGGTAAACTAGAATCTCCCAGCTGCATAAAGCTGTTTGAACCCCAGCTGTATACATCACCACTGGCTGAAAATAAGAGGTGGGTGAAAACCAGAGTACCTGGAGAAAACTCCCAGACCTTCAGTTGCCAAACTTGGCACATCACATTTGACCCGAGCCAGGTGCAAAACCAAAGTGAAACCTAATGATAAAGAGTCAGTACTCTTAACAACTAGGCCAAGGAGGCCGGGATCTGCTGAGATATATATGACTGCACCCATTGCAAAAGTTAATCAAAGGCATGTAACTCTTCTATCTCATAGTCCAATCAGATCTGACCTTTATGTACATTCAATTGTTTTGGAGTTTAACACATTTTGTACCGGAAACCCCAAAACGGGTAATTGGCAAACAGTGCAGGCCAAGAACAGGTGCCGCTGAAGTGGCATCTGATCAGGGTCTACACAGTTTGAAAAAAGTTCAGCCAATTTTGTTTTGGAGTTTAATGGCCCAGTCAATACTATTTAGGTCATATCTATTGAGTCAGTTCACCTATCCACACTTTTCCAGGGCAGGCTTATGCAACTTGTTAAACCAGACCAGCGCACATTCTTTCACCTGAAATTGACAAGAGCCCATAAGATGAAGGAAAGAATCAATGCATTGAAAAAATTTCATGATCAATCCCAACGAAAGAATGTTGCCGACCTGGCAGGTATAAAACCCACGACTTCCTGATCACGAGACAGGTGCTCATCTCAATGAGTTACAGAGGCCACCTAGCACATTTCACTTGTCAGCCTCGATAGCACACTGATTAACGCGTTTGACTTATGATCGAGAGGTTGTGCGTTCGAATCCGGCCACCAGTGTGTGTGTGAATTCGGGTTTAACGTCGCTTTCAATAATTTTTCAGTCATATCACGATGGTGTCTGGTTGCGACAGGGAGCTCAATGCTCACTTTTATAGTGCTGCCTCACTGAAGTATCATGTCCCAGACACATTACATGATACCACACCCAGTCACATTATCCTGACACTGGGTAAACCAGTCCTAGCTCTTCCCTGTAAATCTGAGTGCCAAGCGAGGAGCAGCTAGTACCATTTTTAACCACTTTGGTATGTCGCGGCCCGGGATTGAACCCGTGACCTCCCGTTCCCCGGAGCGGACACTCTTCCAACTGAGCTATCGGGTCCGGCCACCGGTATCGAGGTGTGTCCTTGGGCAAGACAAGTAATGACATTGCCCCACACCACCCAGGTGTCAATGGGTAGCAGTAGTGTAAAAGCCACTGCATCTCTCTCATGCGCATGTAAACACCCGGAATGAGCGTTCGAGAGCGATTTAATAAGCTTGAAGCTTCCATCGCAATCGAACTAAAAATAAATTAGTATAAACCAAAAGCCATTTTCTTATGTAAAAGACCCAAACAGGCTGCAGCATTAGAAAGAGAACCTCTAAAAAAGTACCTCTAAGAACAAATTAACAAGAAACCCTGTTTTTAAGCCCCTGCATTTTAAAAATTCCAGTTTTTGAAAAAAAAAAAAAATCTACAAACTTGCAAGTCAGAATATCTGTTTCTATATTTTCCTGAAGAAGAAAAAAAAAAAATACCTCCACCATAATTTGAACTCACAAGCCACTGCACCACATTTAACAAAGGGAGCTAAAGGAGGTAATACTGATGAAATTATTAACTTCTAAAAAAAAAGAGTCCAATTTAAGCCCAAAACTTGGGAAATGGAGTAAAAAAAAAAGAATATGTAAAATACATGTATATATATAATTTTTTTTCCTGTTGTTAAATTGATTCGAAAATATGTTAAACTTTGTAAAATATCACAAATAAGAGCTTGCAGGTAAACATAAACCATTTGCAGACGCCAACGCTGAAGTCGGGGTATAGCAATAGCTCCCCATTACTTTCGTAATGCAAGCTTATAACTCAACATTACATCCCTAAATTTCAAAATGGACTCCAGTTATTATAGTCAGGAAAATTCTATTCAGCTCAAAAAGGGATAAACTGTAACACTTTTAAGGCTTAAAGGTTTCACCTGTGACAGCCAATGAGAAATCCCATCCACCTGTTGCCATGACTACATCCTTCAGATCAGGAACCAAGGTCAAAGTGGAAACATCATCAGTTGTGCCAAGGCCTAGCTGACCCTTATTATTTGATCCACAAGTCCAAAGTTGTCCTTCATCTGAAAATAAAATATTATGTAACTATGTGTAACTAGAAGTTTTTATTATAATTCTTTAATGCTCTGCATGCTGGGTATTTTTTTTGTGTGTGTGCAGCAGATGGCATTTTGAAATCAGATGGCATTTTGAAATATTTTTATATTTTTCCTAGAAAACAGGATTTGACATCTCATGAAAATTGTCTCCTATTTGCATGTGATGTCAAGTCCTGTTTTCGGGGTAAAATAAGAAAAATTATGAACAATTTGTCATCAGATCTGCTGAATAAGCCTACAGAGTTATAAAGGTTAAATCACATGTTCACCTTCAAATCAAACTGGTTCAGAAGATACCATGCAAACAATTCTACTCAGTTTGATGTACATTTATGTAGCCCACCAAAAGGAAATTGACAGAATAGAACTAGACATGTGTCCAAAGTACACAGATGCCCCCGCCATATATCTTTGTTGATATGGCTTGTACCCATCCTCTAGAATGGCCTGGGGGTGTCCAGAGGGACCCGGAGCTGTCCACAGGGACCCAAGGTCTGTATCAGTGAATGCATCTTATCATAAGGAACAATAATATATATGGTTAAGTGGTGGGGATATGAATTGTTTCTGAGATATAAGGCCTTTTATGAATTGAAGGGGGTGGAGCATGGTCCAGGGTTGACCAGAGGGAGCCAAAATCTGTGTCTTAGAATGTGTCATATCATAAGGAACAATAATGTGTATGGTTTAGGTGTTCGAATCTGATTTAGTCTGTGTCAGTCAATGCATCTTATCATAAGGAACAATAATATAATTATATGGTTTAGGTGTTCGAATCTGATTAATTTTCAAGACAATTCATATCATAAGTAACAATAATATATATGATTAAGGCATTCGAATCTCATTAATTTTCAAGATAATTAGGCGGGGCATGGCCCGGGGGTGACCGGAGGGACCCAAAGTCTGTGTCTGGGAATGTGTCATATCATAGGTAACAATAATATATATGGTTTAGGTGTTTGAATCTGATTAATTTTCAAGATAATTAGACATTTTGACAGTTTTGCATACAAATTTCTATATAACGGGGGGGGGGGGGGGGGGGGGGGGGGTTGGGGGGGGGGGCTGGGCATGGCCCGTGGGTGACCGGAGGGACCCAAAGTCTGTGTCTTGGAATGTGTCATATCTGTGTCTTGGAATGTGTCTGAGTAATTTCAACTTTGTAGCACAGCAGGTAAAAAAAATTATGAGCTCGAATGCGAGCCCAAGCTTTGAGCTCGACATTTCAGCCGAGGTGGTTAAGAACGTGACATACCAACGTATGCACATAACATCACGGCAAAACGCTATATGCCCCACTCTTGCCAAGGCAGGCGGGGGCATAAAAATGTTCAGAGGACTGCTGCCTGATGGACCTGAAAGTGTTGGTGCAATCAGAAGAGTCATGTTGGAGAAATGCTGGATGAGCTCCAATGGCCAGAGCTGCAGGAAAGATGACGGCAGTCTTCTCTGACTCTATTCTACAAAATTCACAACAGCCTAGCAATTGTTGATAAGAGTAGGTACCTTGTCAGAAGTCGGTGTGGGGAGCAGGAGAACCAGGTCCCATCCATTTCAGTATCCAAATGCATATGTGGATGGTTTTAAAAAATTCTTTTTCCCCAGGACACTATTGCAATTTGGAATGGCCTTACAACCGAAGCTGTCTCTTCTGAGATACAGTAAAATTCCTATATCAAGACCACCTTTGGGACTGTTCAAAAGTGGTCTCAAAGACCACTTTTGAACAGTCCCAAAGGTAGTCTCTTACTAGGAGAGACTTGGTGTAGAAAACACAAAGAAAGATTAACTGAAACCTTCTCATTTAACTTTTAAAAGCAGATTTAGTCTTTATTTTAGGTGGTCTTATCAGCGGAATTTTACTGTAGTTGATGGCTTTACTTTAAGGCTAAGACCTAGATTTTGGCAATGGTTAGGCAAGGAATGCCTGCCCCTGAGGACTTCTTGCAAATAGTTATAATCTTCTGCTGCAAATCACAAATTCACTTTTTTTATGATAACTTATGTGCCACACCGAAATCTGCCATCATGGTCATATTTGACTGAGTGCAGTATCAAGAGAAAGAAAATGATGACTTCCTTGGAGAAGGGCAGTATTACGGACCACAACTTGTAACATGAGTTATCTACTGTGGTAGATTATGCATAGCTAATAGATTTGTATAGTAGTCGCAGATAAGATGGACTAGGCGGAGCTATCGATTGCACCTGCCCTTGGAATGTTCTATTAGGTAACAAAAAGGTAAACCAAGTCATCCGATTGTGTGAATTCAACTGTAACACTGGCGTATATGGCCATTTGGTCCGCTTGAAGAAAGCATGCGATAGGCACTCTACCAGATCTTCTAGTGGACACAGCGAATTTGACATATATTGACAACACCTGAATAGCTCCGCCTAGTCAATTTTATCTGCGACTACTATAATATAGGGATCAATCCACCGAAATCAAGACCGCGAACAGTAACTTTTTCCGTACGGTAGTGAGAATAATATGAACTTAGGCACAGCCTAGATACGGACATGAGCATTACCAGTCAGTTAATGTTTAAAAGCAAAGATGCTAGTGTTTTAACCCACCTGAAGTTCGAACACTAGAGGGGAAGTGAATAAATGGTGACAACAAACCATTTTACCAATATACAGATAAGCGTTATCTTACGCCCCTTGTTAAAACAGACAGCGTTTTTGGTTCTGTATAGCTTTACTTGAGAGCATTCTTGCTGACTGAATAGCATTTCTGGGCATTCTTGCTGACTGTCAGAATCAGAAATGTTTACTGGTGACACGTCCAAAGACAACCCTTCACAAGTCAAGATGGTTTCTGAAGTCAAAGGTATTGCAAAATGCAACTACCGTATTCGACCTATTTACCGTACCATGGGTCGGGTATGAAACACCCTTCCCGATCCCGATACCGATCCGAAAATCCCCGATCCAAAATTTTCTATTTGCCCGAATTCATTAATTAAAATATATTTTAAACACTTTTTGTGTTTATTTTATTACTTTTCAGTATTTTAATCATGATTTATGTATATTTTGTTTAAAAAATTCCAATTTGTGATTTTAGCCTAAATTATTCCTATCTCAGAGGTATGAAAAACCCTGCCGATTTTTCGTAAAAATATTGTATTCTTCCGCCTCTAATTAAAAAAATAAACAATAGCTAAATGATAAAATCAACATTAAGGAATTGTTATATACGTTTATGGATTTTCTCAAATAAAGACTTTCGGGGGTGTTTTTTGGATAGTTTAATCTAAAACGATTAGCGATCATTATTTCTATTTATAGTTACGTAAATTGAATTGAATGTGAAAGAAATCACCGGAAACGGACCCATCTTGAGTTTCATATTGTCTGAAAAATAAAAATAGATAGATAGGACGTAGTGAAACTTCTCTCACTTGCAAAATGGTCGTTAAATGTCACATATACGATTTTTGAGACAATGTGAAACTCAAGATCGATCCGTTTCCGGTCATTGTTTTCACATTCGGTTCAATTTCCTTAACTACAAATAGCAATCATGATCGGTAGTCGCTTTGGATAAAAATATGTCAAAAACGTCTCCGAAACTCTTATTAAGTTCTCTTTTATTCTAGAAAAGCCATAAAAGTATATAACAATTCTGTTATTTTGATTTCATCATTTAATTATTGATTTAATTAGAGGCGGAAGAATACAATATTCTTTACGAAAAATCGGCAGGGTCTTTCATACCCCCGAGAGAGGAATAATTTAGGATAAAATCACAAATTGAACTTATTTAAACAAAATAAACATTAATGATGATTAAAATACTTAAAAGTAATAAAATAAACACAAATAGTGTTTAAAATACATTCTAATGAATGAATAAGGGTAATTAGAAAATTTTGGATCGGGGATTTTCGGATCGGGATCGGGAAGGGTGTTTCATACCCCGACCCGCACCGTGCGCTTAGTTTTTTCAAAATTGTATGAAAATATTGTAGTGAAAAATCTACCTAATAAGCGCAAACTCAATACGAAAAAAAAGCTTCCGATATGATTATTTTATAGAGTTGAATTTCAGCATAGGGGTTCACCACATATACATATGATTTCCTCGGGTCAAAGATGCAGCAAAACTCAATATGAATTAGTTGGGAGGTTACTGTAAAGTGAGCGCTTGTGTATTTTTTTCCAGAAAAAGCTTGGGTGTACGCTTATAGGAGCAGGTGCGGTAAATAGGTCGAATAAGGTAGTTCAATTTTACCATGACATTGTGGGGAATCTGGTTGGGGTCATAAATCGTGGTCACTTGACTCAGTTGACTGACTTGATCATCATGGACTTCGCCAAGGCCTTTGACAAGGTTGAAGGTACCTCACAGAGGGCTATTATATAAAGTGACTACTATGGGATAAGTGAATCCACACATAGGTGGATAAGCTCATGGCTCTCAGGGTGCTCACAAGTTGTACTTGATGGCCAAGCACCTGATCAGTCCCTGTTTTATCTGGAGTCCCCCAAGGTTCAGTCCTTGGGACCAGTCTTCTTGGTTTTCATCAATGATCTGACTGTTAATATCAGGACAACAGTCAGTTTGTTTGCTGATGATGTGTCCTGTATATATTCTCCGTCTGACTGTCTTATTTTACAAGATGACCTGGATCAACTTGCAGAGTGGGAGGTCGATTGGCAGATGAAGTTCAATGTGGCGGGGGCATTTTTGGCCCCATGGCCATAATTTGAACAATCTTGGTAGAGGTCCAATAGATGAAGCTACACACCAAATTTCAAGGACCTGGGCCTTGTGGTTTCAGAGGAGAAGATTTTTTTAGATTTTTCCTACATAAGTCAATGTAAAACCAAGGGGCACCAGAGCTATAATTTGAACAATCTTGATAGAGGTCCACAAGACGAAGCTTCATACCAAATATCAAACACCTGAGTGAGTGAGTGTTTGGGTTTTACGTCCCACCAACAGCGAAGGTCATACGGAGACAGGACCTCGGTTTAAAGACTCATCCTAAAGTCTGGAGAAGCCCAGGATTGATCCTGCGATCCCTGGTTTACAAGGCGAGTAGCGTAACCACTACACCACAGAGGCTTCTGATCAAACACCTGAGCCTTCTGGTTTCAGACAAGAAGATTTTTAAAGCTTTTTCCTATGTAAGACTTTGTTAAACCAATGGGCCCCGAGGCAGGGGCATTTTTGGCCCCAGGACTATAATTTGAACAATCTTGGCAGAGGTCCACTAGACTGAAGCTACACACCATCTATCGATGGCCTGGTTTCAGATTAAGTTTTCATTAAAAAAATCTGTTGTTGGCTCCCGTGACCTTGATGTGCAGACTGGAACCATTTGAACAACTCTGAAAGGGAACCGCCTACGAATCATTCCTATGAAGTTTGGTCATAATCCGATCAGTGGTTAAGGAGATGTCTTTTGAAGAAATTGTTAACGCAAGGATGGACGCACGGCGGACGAAAAGTGATCCCAAAAGCTCACCTCATCATTACATGACAGGTGAGCTAATAAAAACGAAAAAAAAATAGGCCTGATCCCCTTATATGACAAATGGACTTGTCCAATATATGGCAGTGGAAGAGTGTAATAGCATACAATGGGTTAATGTCCCCATCAACAATGTAAGCTTTCGTTCCTATGAATTATTATTGTATGTATATATGTATTGCATGTCACAGAAATTGTGAAATAAATATGTATTTTAAATTTTTACCAAGTAAATACAGGATTTTCTATGAAAAAGAAAAATGATATTATATCACAAAGAGAAATAGTTCCCACTGAGAAATATTACCCTGCCGGAACTTATTTTCTCACCTAAAAATCCTGTCTTGTGCCCCACAGAGTATCCCTGTACACCATAGTGCTAAAAATAAATTCCTAACCTAATTTGTGAACTAAATGATTAGACTTAATCTAAGGCAAAATTCACAATGGAGAAACAGTTCATTGGAGATACTAGTATTAAAATTGTCTTATCTGTCTCTAAAAGTATCAAGAGGGCCATGATGGCCCGATCCATAGGGTAACAAGTGAGCCCCTGGGAGAGCCATTACTGGCCCCAGGCTATAATTTCAATTATCTTGGTAGTGGTCTAAAAAGTGAAGCTTCATACCAAATATCAAAGACTGGAGCAGTCTGGTTTCAGACAAGAAGATTAAAATTTTAAAGGTTTTTCCTCTTCTTCAGTTTAAAGTACAGGGCCCACTCTGTGGCATTGACGTACTCGGAAATATATATATCTATATAAATCTTGGGGTCCCTGGGGCGGGCCATTTTTGACCCCAGGGCTTTAATTTGAACAATCTTGCTAGAAATCCATAGACAAAGCTTCATGTCAATTATCCAAGACCTTGGCCTTCTGCATTTGACTTGACTTCTATTTCCTAGGGCTATAATTTGAACAATTTTGATAGAGGTCCACTGGATGAAGCTTCACACCAAATATCAAAGATCTGGGCCTTGCGGTTTCAGAGTAGAAGACTTGTTTTTAATTTCCTATATAAGTCAATGTTAAACTGAAGGGCCCCCGGGCGGAGGCATTTTTGGCCCAATGGCTATGATTTGAACAAAATTGGTAGAGGTTCAGTAGATGTAGCTTCATGCCAAATAGCAATGACCGGGGCCTTGCGGTTTCAGTGAAGTAGATTTTAAATATTTTAACTACCGGTAAAGGGCCCGGGGCGGCAATTTTTTGGCCCTAGGGCTATAACTTGAACAGTCTTGATAGAGGTTCACTAGATGAAGCTTCACGCCAAATACCAAAGACCTGGTCCTTGCAGTTTCGGAGAAAATTTCCCTGTATAAGCCTCTGTAAAACCGAATGCCCCCGGACGGGGGCATTTTTGGCCCCATGGCTTTAATTTGAAGAATCTTGGTAGAGGTTCACTAGATGAAGATTCATACCAAATATCAAAGGCCCAGGCCTTGTGGTTTCAGAGAAGATTTTTCAAGTTTTCAGTGAAAAAATCTATTTTCGGCTCCTGTGACCTAGATGTGCAATGGACTGGAACCATTTGAACAACTTTGAAAGGGGTCCAGCTAAGGATCATTCCTGTGAAGTTTGGTCAAAATCCGATCAGTGGTTTAGGAGGAGATGTCGTTGGAAGAATTGTTTACAGAAGCACGCATGGACGACGGATGAAAAGTGAACACAAAAACTCACCTTGTCACTACGTGACAGGTGAGCTGAAAGAAATGTTGTAGGTACTTGTTGGACCAGTCACAACATAGCATTTCACAGGTATCCATAACATCTTTTTCAAATAATCAAAAATATTATCCCCATTTTCCCATCTTTTCTCTATATCTGAATTGCAAATACTTTCTGGCAACAAGAATGAGTTCAGATCCCATGGGCAGTAAATTTGTCTGTTAAAAAGGCGGACACGATTAATCTAATAATGGATCGATAAATTCCGCAAAAATGATCATCATTTCTGACTTGCTTTTAATCGATTACTTGATAGGTACAATTTAATTACTACCCTAAGTTATGCCTAAAACAGCTGGGTGAGTGGCAAAAAGTGCAGACCCTGATGATATGTTGCATTATGCGGCATCTCATCTTGGTCTACACTGTTTGCTCAGGCCTGTCTGTTCAAATATACATATGGTAAAGACCAACATATGGTAAGAGTCATGCTTAGACAGAAAGCCAGACAGGTAAAATAATGACAAAAACCTCAGCGATTACTAATCGATTATCGACCACAGTGACAGGACTGATAATCCATCATCCTTTCAGCTCCGATTAGCCAACCCTATCTGTTAACCAAGTCATCTACATCTACCATCCATGTGCTGGGCTCTACAGGGTTGTACGAACATCTGTCTCAATCTGGTTGTCCATGAACAGATCCAAATCAAATCAGCTGCCTTAATGGTACACAAGAGCATGTCAAAGAAACACTTCTTTAACTGACAATGTTTACAAAGACATGCAACCAGTGTCTTTCATGGATGTGTCCTGATCTATCGCCGTTGGTCCCAAGTCAGGCTCTAACTGCTCTCTTCTTCATCCAGATAATGAGTCTGCTGTACGAAAGGATATCAATCGAATTTGCCATCCATTATACTCTCAGCTCCGATTAGCCAACCCTATCTGTTAACCAAGCCATCTACCATCCATGTGCTGGGCTCTACAGGGTCGTACGAACATCTGTCTCAATCTGGTTGTCCATGAACAGATCCAAATCAAATCAGCTGCCTTAATGGTACACAAGAGCATGTCAAAGAAACACTTCTTTAACTGACAATGTTTACAAAGACATGCAACCAGTGTCTTTCATGGATGTGTCCTGATCTATCGCCGTTGGTCCCAAGTCAGGCTCTAACTGCTCTCTTCTTCATCCAGATAATGAGTCTGCTGTACGAAAGGATATCAATCGAATTTGCCATCCATTATACTCAAATGCATCAAGCATGCATTGCAGCCCATCAATTTCTTCAAGCCCTGATGTGTGTGTGTGTGAGGGGGGGGGGGGGGGTGGCACACTTTTCAACAATATGTGTACATATGATTTTTCTGTATTGATGCTTTTGGAGAAATTCACATTAACAGCTACACTTTAAAAGAACCCTGAATTAATCAATACCTTCAGAACAGACTGGCTTCCTATACAAACGTGAGAGAAACAATGAAATGCGAAAGTGACAAGATAAACGATCAGCAGAAATGGATAGAAAAAAAAATGAATTAACTCTGTCTACGGAGCATGGTAGCTCAGTGGTTAGTGCACTTGCCTATCATGCTTATGCTAGAGGCCCCCAGTTCAATTCCAGGCAGCGGTAAGAAAATTGTGGTGTCTGAACTGCTACACTGGCATCATGAATGCCACAAGGTGCACTGTCCTTCGGATCGGGACGTTAACCGGAGGCCCCCTGTACAGGGAGAACCATCCATGTGCAAGTAAAAGATCCCTACAAAAAATATCTATCTCTATTTTCTGCCAACCCCTCTCTCGAGTGTTACAGGCAGATTGCATGATTACTATGTAGGCTTTTATTCTGCAAACCTGGACTGTATTTGTTTGAGGTTTAACCTCCTCCTCAACACTGAAAAGGCAATTTTGGAGATGTTGCTTCTAATTTTGTGGGACTTTTACCCGATATTGAGATGAAATGACATCTGAAGCTCTGCCTCCCAATTTATAAGCCTGGAAGGACGGTAGAGCATGGTAGCTCAGTGGTTAGTGCACTTGCCTCTGATGCTAGAGGTCGCGGTTCGATCCCCAGCAGTGGCGATAAAATTTGATGTCCAAACAGGCTCCATTCACGGCATTGGCATCATTTGCAGGGATGAATGTCAAAATGTACACCGTCCTTTAGATCGGGACGTTAACTAGAGGCCCCCTGTGCAGGGAGAACCATCCCCTGTGCAGGTTAAAGATCCCTACCGTAATTATATGATTACTGTGCAGGCTGTCATCATGCAAACCTGGAGTGTATGTAATATACACCTGCGGTAATGGTCAAATGTGACCGACACAGTATCAGTAGATAGATAGATAGGATGGGTCCGACTTGCACCGCTTTGCGTTGGCAGGCCTAGTTCCTCTAAGGGGTTAACCAGTTCTCATGGTCGGATACAGCTCTGTGTGGAAGCATCATGCATCATGCTATTTCTTCAAGCCCCGATGGGCGGGGGCCGTCCTATAGTACATGTAATGTACACCTGCAGGTAATCCTCGTGAGAGGATGGTGCAGTAAAAGAAAGAAAAGAATTCCAAGGCATTATGCTTTATAGGACATAAAGCGAATCGGAATTACCATGGAAATACTGGAAATAAACGAAAACTAGGATGTTGCTGTCGAATAGAAACGCGGCCGGAAGGTAAATAGAAGACCGGTACTTTATGTTTTTATTTTGCGCCAACTGTCAAACAGTTTGTCTATGAAAATGCAATAAGCGTCTCTGCAACATGGATCAATAATAGAGAAGCAGTCATCGTGAAGTTTTTTAAAATCCCAATTTACAGTTTTTATTTATTTATTAATTTTTATTTGGTCAGATACGACAAAAAGTAATACATACGTATATAAGTAGACAGCATTTAAGATCGAAAACAGAAAATAAATAAATAAAAGTGACAGTCATGCAGTGCGCGTCACCGGAATTCTCGCATCTCGCGAGAAAATTGAATCACTTCAACTTTTTTCTAGATTGGTTCCCCTTCGTTATTACCTCCCCTTCGGTACGCACATAACGATAGGTAGCGAGTAAATTGATTTGAGGTAGAGAATCCTACTCTTACCACTGCGCATGCCTACAAAAGCGCGTCTGTTAATTTAAAATAGTGCAGAAGTAGGCCAGCTGTCTGTGTATTACTCATTGTAAATTGTATCTGCGAGTGTTAAAAAGATACTATTTCAAGATAATGATAAGAATATCACTAGTCTATGTAAAATAAATTATTATAAATTATTTCAGTATAATAAGTATCGATCTTTTTGTATCATCAGGTATGACTGACTCAGCAGTTAACCTTGTTGAACTCGGGTATTTCAAATACCGCGTCAGTGCTTATGCTATAAATAGACGTAATGGCTTCATCGTTATGTTGTAGCCACCTAGCGGAGACATTTACGACAAGGGAACCAATCTAACTTTTTTCATAGGCAATGCCGCTGACAACAACAACAACAACAACATGTGCTCGTATAGCGTTACCTATAGTCGGACATGAGTCCGATGTCGTCCTTACGGACGACATCGGCCGATGCCTTCGGCATCGGCCGACTCATGTCCGTAATAATTACTCCCTTGCATTCGAATCGCGACAAACAATTTCGGCCCAGTTCGAGTTCGTAGTTGCTTAGTGCCAAAAAATGGCTAAATTATACTCTACTCGTGATTGGAAAAGCGATTCGTTTATTTATATAAATGTAAAAACGCTGGTTTTAGATTAAGAAATAAAAGACTGCAACAGATAAACAGCATGTTCCTCTAACAAGAACCCGCTTTCACAAAAATCATATAACCTATACTTAAGGGTACATTTTGCCATTTTCGAACGACATAAACTTATTCACAACAATCAAAACGCCATTTGAACAAACAAAATGACAAAAAGACAACAAACATACTTGTTTGTAGAAATTATGGGATGAACAAGTGAATCGAGCAAAAAATATTGCAATATGTTATATTAAAAACAGTCATAATTTTCTACTTATTTGACAGAGTTTGAACCCATATGGGAGCCCTTCCAGGGAATGTGACACAATCACCCTATTTCCATACAGCTTGTTTCTACATAATCGATAATTATAACATTTCCCAGAAAATAAGGGGCTGGATATCAAAGAAAACAAACTGAAAATTCAACATGTGAACAAATACAGCCCGCATTAACCCCCCCCCCCTTTTGCCCCTAACCAGGGGATGTGACACAACCACATCACTATCTTAATACAGCTAGGGTATCTGCCTTCTCAAATAACATAAAAAAATTCCGGAAAATAATGGGCTGGGTATCAGAGAAAACGTTGAAAATTCAACGTGACAAAATTTCGATTTTTCGATTTCCCGCAAAACATAGGCTATATTTACCCATATCTGGCCCCAACCAGGGGATGTGGCACGACCATGTCCCGCCTTTTAGTAAAGCTAGGGTAGTTTTCTACTCGATAAGCAGCATAAAGGTGTCCAGAAAATAAGGGACTGAGTATCAGAGAAAACATACTGAAAATTCAACATATGAAAAAATTTCAACTTTACCGCCCCCCCCCCCCACCACCCCACCCCCACCAAAGTCGCACCTAACAAAGGCATGTGACACAACCTCAACCATACTTAAAATAGATATAGATAGGGTATCTATCTACTCGATAAACATAAAGGATTCAAGAAAATAAGGGGCTGGATATCGGAGGAAACAAATTAAAAATTCAATATGTGATAATATCTCGATTTTTACCGTTTCCGCAAGACATATTTACCCCTCATTTGCCCCTAACCGGTCAATGTGACCCCCAATTGGTCCTAACTAGGGGATGTGACACAATCGCACCAATATTCTGATATAGCCAGGGTATCTATCTACTCGATAAACATAAAGGTTTCTAGAAAATAAGGGGCTGAGTATCTGAAAAGTATGTTGGAAATTCAACGTGACAAGATCTAGATTTTACCGTACCCGCAAGACATATGTACCCCCAATTTTGCCCCTAAGCAGGTGGTGTGACACAATCTTAAGCCTATTTCGATGTAGGCAGGGTATCCATATATTCGATAAAAATTGAGTTTCGAGAAAAAAAAGAAAAGGAATGAAGTTCTGAGAAAAAGTATTGTAAATTCAACATGGGACACTATCTGGAATGTACCCTTCGTGGAAGACATATTTACCGCCAATTGTTACCTCACCCGAGGATGTGAAACATTCACACCCCTATTTTAATATAGCCACCCCTTTTCCGTGAATCAGAATCAGAATCAGAATTGTTACTGGTGACACGTCAAATGACATTCATACACCAGGACCTGTGATATGGGAAGTTAGTCCCTAGCTCTAACCAAAGATGTAAACTTAGCTACACAATCCTCAGCACCTTCAGCCGTCAAAATAATAGAATCGGGAAGGGCATTCCAATCTCTAATGGTTCGGGGGAAAAACGATTCTTTATAAATATCCGTTCTTGCAGTAAGGGTCTGAAACGTCATTGAATGGTGTTTTCTACAGTGCCTAGCCGGGGGAACAAGGTCATCTGTTGGAATGCTGGCAGCACCCTTTAGACCTTTGTGTAAGAGTATGAGCCTACTGTCTCTTCTCCTTTTCTTGAGAGACTCCCATCTTAATTTTCCTAGAATTCCAGTCATGCTCCCAGTTTCAAAGCAACTTGTCTATCTCCTTATTTTTTCTCCTATTACTGCTACTCGCTCACATCTGAGCATTACGAGCAGGATTTCCTGGGTGGTAACCAGTACTTTCTGTTTTTTTTTTTTTTTTTAAGCAATGTGGATGAAGTGCCTTGCTCAAGGGCACAACACTTTGGTCAGCGTGAGGCTCGAACCCGCAACCTCTTGATCACTAATCCGATGCGCTACCACTGCACCAAAGCGCTCCACTTAATCGATGATTATAACAGTTTTCGGAAAATAAGGGGGTGGAAATCGGAGACAACTATTGAATATCAACATGTGACAGAATCTCAGTCTGGTCGTTCCCGGCCGTTGGACATTTCCACCCGAAATGGGACCCTTTAAAGAGAATGTGACATAAGCACACCCCTATTTCAACGGTGTTAGCGTATTAATTGAAATCATCTATTTGATTTACATTTCATTGCTATAATGAGTGAAATGTACTTATAAGTTAATAACTACAGATGCAACTGCACTTTTACAACGATCAACAGAATGAGATTTTTTTTTGAGTTTTACGGCCCTTTCAAGATTATTTCACTCATATCGAGCCGATCGTTAATCAGAGGTGGGCGAAAACCGGAGTACCCGGAGATAAAACAACTGACGTTCCGTTGCAGAACTTGGCCAACACAATGAGAAAATATCTGTACAAAGGATCTAACCAACGGCCCTGAATTTGTGTAAAACTTCAGCACTATAAACCTACAGGCTTTTGACCTTTCAGGAGTCGAGTACAAGGGATAGTAGGGACGAGAAATGGAACAGGGAAGGTAGAAAGGGGAGTGGGAATGAAGACGTCTTGACCTATTACAAGGCTTTATAACCAAAGCGCTACAGAGATGGTTACAGAGCATTGTTTTCTCCCCTCCCTCCCTGTTTTCCTCTCCTCAGCCGTTTCCGCCCCCCCCCCCCAAACCCTTCTTCCTTCTTGCCTCCTCCATTTCGGCGTCTCTTTTCCACTTTGTTTGTGGGCCAGTTCATGGAATTCATTACCAGGAATTCTCGTACTACAGGAACTGTCACTCAGATTACCGATATCCCATATTTGATTGACATCAGTTAATTCCCTTACACCGTAGTCGAAATAGCGTCGTTTACCTGTGTTAACAGTGTGTAATAAGTGTTACGAGCCAGGCGTAGCAGAAAGAAAAAGCAAACAAGCCTTTTGAAAAATTTAACAAAATTTATTTACAAGTTAACTTTAACCTGTAGAGGTAAGAAAATTAAATGTACTTAGCTCTGAATGAAATATCCTGAATGAATCTATTTTCCTGATCCCACAGAATTCACAGTCCGAAATGAAAAGTAATATCCTTTAACAATCCAACACAGAATTTAGAAATAACTTTTCTTAAATGCCCAAACATCAAACTCCAAAGTCTGACTCAATGAGAAAAATCAAGCTCTTTTATAGACCCTAAGATTTCTCTAGAACATTCCAGAGGGCTGTGGAATAAGATGATATAATTTTCTAAAAATAATGCAAACCTGAACTTTCTGGAAGGTTCCAAAGTACTTTTCCTTGTAAACATGTTGTTTACAAGTAGAAATTAATCTGTGACTCAGTTTTCTAGAATCTTCTATAAGAAGATTAACAAGATATTTATATCACTATTAGGTCACAGTGGGGTGCAAGTGGGAATCAGAAAAATAAATTCTTATGCATAACACTCCCCCTCTTCGAGGAAAAGAAAGATTTATGTAATAAAGCTTTCTTTTGCTTTAAGAATTATAAAATATTGAGCATAGCATATAAAATTACATGTATCTACAATCCACTTTAGTAGGAAAGAGAAACACAGCTCCTGACACTGCTCAAGCTCTTGAAAGGGCATCAGGGATAATGTTATCTCTCCCTCTGATATGTCTTATGTCTAAATTATACTCTTGTAGCATAAGACTCCACCTGAGCAATCGCTGATTTTTGTTTTTCATTTTATGTATGAAAGTCAGTGGATTGTGATCACTGAAAACAACAATCGGTGCAGTAGTAGGGGTAATATAAACTTCAAAATGTTGCAGAGCAAGAATCAGAGACAAGCACTCTTTCTCTATGGTAGAGTAATTTCTCTGATGCTTATTAAACTTTTTGGAAAAGTAGCAAACTGGATGATCCACACCATTTTCATCTTCCTGCAACAAAACACTACCTGCACCTACGTCACTAGCATCTACAGCTAGCTTAAACTCCTTTTCAAAGTTTGGTGCTAAGAGAACTGGTTCACTCTTGAGTATGGCTTTAAGTTTATCAAAAGCATTTTGGCATATTGCATTCCAATGGAATTTTGTTCTTTTGCTGAGCAAATTTGTCAAAGGCTCAGCAATGACAGAGAAATTATTACAGAACTTTCTGTAATAACCAGCCATACCAAGAAATCGCATCAGCTGTCTTTTGCACGTGGGTACGGGAAAATTTGAGATAGCCTCAACTTTAGCATCAATGGGTTTCACATGACCTTGACCTACAACATGACCTAGAAATGTCAAACTTGCATGGCAGAATTCACTTTTAGCAAGATTGATTGTCAATTTGGCATTACTCAGTCTATCAAAGAATGCTCGAATAGTCCCAAGATGTTGATTCCACTGGTCGTTGTATATGATAGCATCATCGATATAAGCACTGCAGCCTTCCAGCCCCGCAATTACCATGTTTATTAAGCGCTGAAATGTTGCCGGAGAGTTTTTCGTTCCAAATGGCATGACTTTATAGTTAAATAATCCATCTGGTGTTGTGAATGCCAAAACCTCCTTTGCTCTATCTGTGAGTGGAATTTGCCAAAATCCTTTCAGAAGGTCGAATTTCGTTATGTATTTGGCATTCCCGATGTTATCAATGCAGTCATCCATTCTTGGAATAGGAAAGCTATCTGTTTTACTTAAGGAATTAACTTTCCTAAAATCTGTACACATACGATATGTCCCATCAGGTTTTGGTACTAGAATACAAGGAGAACTCCATTCACTTTGGCTTGGTTCAATAAAGTCATTGTCTAATAGATACTGAACTTCTTCTTTAAGATATTTTTGTTTCACAGGATTCATCCTGTATGGGTGTTGTTTTACAGGTTTAGACCCATTTATGTCCACATCGTGAAATATTTTGTCTGTCCGTGTTGGAATGTCAGGAAATAAGTGTTCATATTCAAAAATCAGCTGTTTCAGTTCATTCCGCTGATTTGGCTCTAGATGTGACAGTTTCTGGTCAAGATTCCGTAGAATGTCAGAATTCTGAAGTTTTGATGATGTGGGATCCGACTTCACTGAATTAATATCCTCACAGTCATTGTCACATGAATTAAGTGGAACAGAGCTAACTAGATTGACTGATGTTAAAGATGTATTGTCCCTATCTATGTATTCCTTAAGCATGTTAATATGACATAGCTGCTTTAGCTTGCGCCTCCCAGGAGTGTTTATTATGTAATTTACGTCACTGATCTTTTTGTTTACAGTGTATGGACCATAATACCTGGCCTGCAACGATTTTCCTGGAATAGGCAAAAGAGCTAGTACCTTATCACCTGGTTTAAAATTCCTTTGTTTTGTCCCTATGTCATATAGCTGTTTCATTTTCCTTTGGGCTGACTGAAGATTGGTCCGAGCAGCCTCACAAGCTTTTGAAAGTCTAGTTTTGAAATCGGACACATACTGAAGTAAATTCAGGGAGGTGTCATCATTGGAGAGAAATTTCTCTTTGAGAAGTTTCAAAGGACCACGAACAGTATGGCCAAATACTAATTCAAATGGACTGAAGCCAAGAGATTCTTGCACAGATTCTCTAACAGCAAATAAAAGGAGATGAATGCCTTCATCCCAATCCTTCTCTGTGTCAAAACAATATGATCTTATCATGTTTTTCAATGTTTGATGAAATCTTTCAAGGGCACCTTGACTTTCAGGATGATAGGCCGATGACTTATACTGTACAATGCCAAGCCCATGCATTACTTGTTGAAATATTCCAGACATGAAATTTGAGCCTTGGTCTGACTGAATAGATTTAGGAAGCCCAACAAATGTGAAAAACTTCACTAAGGCCTTGACGATTGTCTTAGTTTTGATATTTCTTAAAGGAATGGCTTCAGGAAAGCGTGTGGAAGCACACATAATAGTCAAAAGATATTCACAGCCAGACTTAGTTCTGGGCAAGGGACCCACACAGTCTATAATTATTCGACTGAAAGGTTCATCAAAAGCAGGTATAGGCTGCAAATGAGCCTTAGGTATAGTCTGATTGGGTTTTCCTACCATTTGGCATGTATGGCAGGACCTACAATGCTGAGAAACATCTGATTTTAACCCAGGCCAGTAAAAATGATTAAGAATCTTGTGATAGGTTTTATTTACACCTAAATGTCCTGACATGGGAGTTTCATGTGCCAAGTTTAATATTTGGGAACGGTAAACCCGTGGAACCACTATCTGGTGGTTGACAGTCCACTCGTCTTCTGCTGAGACGTCTGGTGGACGCCATTTTCTCATAAGAATGTCATTTTTGACATAATAACAGACTGGGACATCAGATACTTCCTGCTCATCTAAAGCCCTTTCAAACATAGGCGAAATTTCAGGATCCTTGTGCTGCTCTATAGCTAGTTGAGACCCGGACATTTTGTCTTGGCCTAGATCGACAGATGAGTTATTCTCATGAAAAGCTGTCTGCTTATCAGGCAGGCTTGAAGACAGAGACCTTGTTATCTCGTCATTAAAAGACTGACCCAAAAAGGTATCAGTTAAATCAAAATCCTGTTTCCCATCAGTTTGCTTGGCCTTACGTGCCATAGCCCTTGTGACTGCACAAGACGGATAAAGACCAGGAATTTCCTGCTCAATGGGATCAGGCGGTTGGTCTATGCAAGGATTAGAAGTCAAAAGTGGGTTTACCACGACCTTATCTCCAGCTAAGTCATTGCCTAGCAATAAATGAACACCTTTAAAAGGTAAAGAAGGTCTAATACCAACAGCCACTGAACCGGATACCAAGTCTGATGACAAATAAATGTTATGAAGCGGAACATTAACAAATCCACATTCCACACCCTGAATAAGGACACTTTGGCCCAAAGAAGTCTTCTCAGAAAAAGGCAGAGTATCTGCTAGAATAAGAGATTGAGAAGCTCCGGTATCTCGTAAGATTTTAATAGGGGTAGGATGGGCATAACTGTCACCATTTAGTGACACAAAACCATCTGATAAGAATGGTTCATAAATCTCCATAACTGAATCAGTCTCAGATAATTTGGTATCAGAAAGAGTTTCCTCCCTTACACAAGACTGTGGTTTTGGCCTTACAGAAGTCAAGCCTGTAGGCTTAAGTTCCTCTTGTCTTTCTCTTTCTTTCCTTCGCTTTAATTTTAAACACTCAGAGATCAAATGACCTGTATTTTTACAATAATAACAAACTACTTGAGATTGAGATAAGGGATTCTGGTCTTTGTTTTCACCAGAAGGTTTGGAAAAATTCTGGCTTCTGTTTTCACCAGAAGGTTTGGAAGGATTCTGGCTTTTATTTTCACCAGAAAGTTTGGGCATAGTACTAGATGTATGGCTATAACTACCAGAAGGATTACTGGGATAGAATCTTGGACCTGTCTGTGGATTATAAGGTTTTCTAGGATAAGGCCTGTACACAAATGAGACTTTATGAGTCAAAGCATAATCATCTGCCAAACGAGAAGCTTCCTCCAAAGTTTCAACCTGTCTCTCATCGAGAAAAGATTTAATGTCTGAATTAATGCACCGTTTGAACTCTTCAACAAGGACAAGCTGTCTAAGTTTGTCATGATCAGAGCCTACTTTTTTAGAAGAACACCACCTATCAAATAGCTGTTCTTTGGTTCGAGCAAATTCTACATGGGTCTGGGAAATTTCTTTTTTGCAATTCCTAAATTTCTGCCTGTAAGCCTCAGGGACCAACTCATATGCCTTAAGAATAAGCTCCTTGACCAGATCATAGTCTGAGCTTTGCTCGACAGTCAGCTGAGTGTAAATGTCTCGAGCCTTTCCGACAACAACGCTTTGCAAAAGTAAGGTCCAATGCTCTTTTGGCCATTTTAAATTTTCTGCAACTTTTTCAAAATGCAAAAAATACTTATCTACCTCTTTTTCTTGAAATGGCGGAACTAATCTGATGTGCTTTGTGGCATCAAAATAACTACCAGAGTCAAAAACAGGGGTAGGTTTCACCCTATCCTGACCCTGGAGTTCCAATTCCTTCATCTTTAATTGAAAATGCCATTTTTCTCTTTCTATTTCTAGTCGCTCTTCTTTTTCGATTTTTTCTTTCTGAAGACGTTCCTCCATTTCTAATCTTTCCATCTGCATTTGTCTCTGCATTTCTCGTTCCTTTTCCTTCTCTCTTTCTTCCATTTCTCTTTGCTTTTCCTTCTCTCTTTCTTCCATTTCTCTTTGCTTTTCCTTCTCTCTTTCTTCCATTTCTAACCTTAACTTCTCTAATACAATTTGCCTTCCTATTTCAATTTGTCTCATTTGCAATTCAGTATGTGAAACCATAATGAGAGACAAAGCAGATGGATCGAAAAGTTCTTCATCAACAAAAAACTGTACCAAAATATTCTTAATTTCATGCTTCTTCATGCTGGTTTTGACAGCAGTGACCCCATAATGGGAAGCAATTTCTAACAAATCTGTCCTTTTGGCCAGATTAAACAACTCCTGAGTAGGCTGAGCCAAAAAGCTTCTCAAATCAAACGACATGTTTGCTTTTTGTTCGTTTTATAAAGTAATTATGGTACTACAGATTGAGGTTAATTTGACAAAGTTTGTTTTTTTTTTTAAAATGACAAGCCCAACAAAAATTTCACATGAAATGACAAGTACTATTTCACCTGAAATGACAATTCACATGAAATGACAATCCCCTATATGCCTATAGGGAAATACCAATCCTGTGAAGCAACTGCCAAGTCTATGTTTGACAAGAAATGACAATTACCTGCCGTCACATGAAATGTCGGTTTTAAAATGCTCGAAATGGTATATCCCGGACGAGCCCCCAATTTCTGTTACGAGCCAGGCGTAGCAGAAAGAAAAAGCAAACAAGCCTTTTGAAAAATTTAACAAAATTTATTTACAAGTTAACTTTAACCTGTAGAGGTAAGAAAATTAAATGTACTTAGCTCTGAATGAAATATCCTGAATGAATCTATTTTCCTGATCCCACAGAATTCACAGTCCGAAATGAAAAGTAATATCCTTTAACAATCCAACACAGAATTTAGAAATAACTTTTCTTAAATGCCCAAACATCAAACTCCAAAGTCTGACTCAATGAGAAAAATCAAGCTCTTTTATAGACCCTAAGATTTCTCTAGAACATTCCAGAGGGCTGTGGAATAAGATGATATAATTTTCTAAAAATAATGCAAACCTGAACTTTCTGGAAGGTTCCAAAGTACTTTTCCTTGTAAACATGTTGTTTACAAGTAGAAATTAATCTGTGACTCAGTTTTCTAGAATCTTCTATAAGAAGATTAACAAGATATTTATATCACTATTAGGTCACAGTGGGGTGCAAGTGGGAATCAGAAAAATAAATTCTTATGCATAACATAAGAGTTTCACACCTCCCGGTTTGTGTTACAATACACAACCAATCTGTGTTCTATCCAGTGCCCTGTTAAAATTAGTATGGATGTTTTTGCCGCCGAAAATTTCAAGATGAAAAATTCTGATATTTTATATAAAAAAGGCATGTTTTGCTAACGGTTGACCAGGTGTTTTGTCCTCGATATAAATTAAATATTCATGGCCGGGCCGTTAATCCAAAATTATAGGGAAATAAAAATAGATCACGTTTATACATGTATAAATGTATTATTTCTTTTTTATATATTTCATGGGTATATTCATGTAATTTTGTTCCTTTTTATATTGTGGCCATTTGTGAATAATAAAAGAAACGTAATGATGACAATATGTAAAAGAATTTATTTAATTAATGAAATTCAACGTATAGTAATGACATGCCATTTATAAAACTCTGGCCTCTAGGGAGGACTGTTACGTCGTAAAACAATTATGTATCCGAACATAGGCCCTAGTAGACACGGTGGCGTATGTTTGGAATTCAGCTTCGACACAGGATTTCAAATAATGTGGTAGTTTTTAGGGTGAAAACAAGATCAGCCTGCACGTTTACTGATTCAATAACGGTTCTATGAATTGCATTGCTTCCGCGTACCAAAGTTTCTGATCAGACTGCACTTGCTTAAGCGCAGTCTGATCTGAGTCTATGCTAGTCGCCAATGCCACATTGTTTAAAATCACGTCGCGGCTTTTTTTTTTTTTTTTTTTTTGCTTTTTTTTTTTTTTTGTTATGGAAAATTCATTTTAAATAACCATATATGAAGACCTAATTTTACATGGGTGTTGACTTATTTCTGAAGCCGGCCTCGGTAGCTCAGTCGCATGCGCGAATGATTGGTGATCAGGAGGATGCGGGTTCGATACCTGCCGGAGACGGCTATATTCTTTCGTGGAAACTGATCATGAAATCTTCTTCTCTACATTCATTCTCTTTCTTCCACTGTTTCAAAAGGGCAGCTGTCAGTTTCAAACAAAAGAATTTGCGCCATACAGGTTAATCGCGTACGTATACTCCGTAGAAAAATGGGGAAAGGTAAACTGACAAGCTCGATATCACAAAAAAAGTGTTGAGAAGGCCTTTAAACTCCAGTCTTATTTCTGATATGAAGAGCTCTATACCTACACTGGGATGTGCTAATTAAAGCAACTAAAGCTCTGTCGTCTATATCAGATTAACCCATTTTGTACCGACCGGAATTCGTCAACCTTATACATAGCACAAGTCCATTTCAAAATTTGATTGCGTGAAGCGTTTTCTAAATATATTTAAAAAATAAAAAATGGCTGAACTTTTTGCAAAAAGAAGTTCCTGAACAAAAGCCGAGCTCGGTGGCGTCTGATCTGGGCCTGCACATTTTGCTATAACCCGTTTTGTGAGATTCGGTACAAACGGGTTAATGCACAACATTCACAAACTTTGGATAAACATATCTCGGACGCCCTAGGCGAGCAACTCACATTATTTCAATATACAGCCATACATCCTGAGTCATTTCAGAATAAGGAAACTGGGTTTGTGTCGTAATTTTCTTACTTTAAGATTTAAACAAGACACAACGAAAGGAGCCTATACTCACATTATATTATATTATATTAAAACCTTTACCACCCTAAAATTGAAATTTTCAGATTAAAAAATCCTGATAATTTTAATATTTCTGCACATAACATACATTGCGGATACTCGGCAGAAACGCCTCGACGAGGCTGTTCAAACGAGAACAATATAATAAGTCACATCTATACTATCAGCCAATCAGACTACATTGTATACTGTTTTCGTTCAGATTCACAATCTGGTAGACAAACAGTATAGATCCTGATCAGATTGCTTCTTCAGAACTAATCTGATCGGGATCTACACTGTTTGCAATGTCAGGGGTTGTGGTGAACAGCAGGATAAGGGTTAATGCAATGTAAAAAATGGTTTGTGATTTGTTTGTCATTATAAACTTCACTTTTTTGTCTATGTAATTAAGATAATCAAACAATTCATAAAACTAACGTGGTCTTCCAAAATTTGATGATGTGAAGTGTTTTCTAAATATATTTGAAAAATAAAAAAATGGCTGAACTTTTTGCAAAAAGAAGTTCCTGAACAAAAGCCGAGCTCGGTGGCGTCTGATCTGGGCCTGCACATTTTGCTTTAACCCGTTTTGTGCGATTAGGTACAAAATGGGTTAATGCACAACACTCACAGACTTTGGATAAACATATCTCGGACGCCCTAGGCGAGCAACTCACATTATTTCAATATACACCGATATATCCTCAGTCATTTCAGAATAAAGAAAGAGGGTTTGTGTCGTAATTTCCTTACTTTAAGATTTAAACAAGACACAACGAAAGTAGCCTATACTCACATTATATTATATTTCATGTATATTAAAACATTTACCACCTTAAAATTGAAATTTTCTGATCAAAAAATCCTGATAATTTTGATATTTCTGCACATAACATACATTGCGGGTACTCGGTAGAAACGCCTCGACGAGGCTGTTCAAACGCGAATAATATAATAAGTCACAACTTTACTATCAGCCAATCAGACTACATTGTATACTGTTTTCGTTCAAATTCTCAAACTGGTAGACAAACAGTATAGATCCTGATCAGATGGCTTCTTTAGAACTAATCTGATCTGGAACTACACTGTTTGCAATGTTAGGGGTTGTCGTGAACAGCAGGATAAGGGTTAATGCAATGTAAAAAAAAAACAATTGGTTTGTGGTTTGTTTGTCATTATAAACCTCACTTTTTTCTATGTAATTAAGATAATCAAACAATCCATAAAACTAGCGTGGTCTTGCGCGGTATATCACGCCCCCATCCCCACCCCACCACACACACACCTTTTGACATAAACGATCAATTTCATAGCATAGCCTTCGGGTGAACCATTGTGTATTTTGCATTTAAAAATGACAACATTGTATATTGTGATTTAAGGGAGTAGGTGTGGGAAAGAAACACAGCTTCTGAAACGATTGCACAAATGAGATATTTTGCCAATTTTAATATTTTATTTCGGCTAAGCCCAGAGAAGATTAAAATTAATTAATGAGACAAAAAAGAACCACTATGTTTGGACTTCATAAGAGAAAAATGACACGATCCAGACGAAAGATTCTTACTTCTTATGTATGACTTTTAGCCACGAACCATAAATTCAAGGTGCTCATTTTTCTTATTTTTTTCTCTAAAAAATAGATTGTGGGTACTCGTTAGAACCGCCTAGCAGAGGTAGTTCTATCGCGTACCCATACAGTATATGTATAAGAAAAACATCATATTTTGTTTTACAATTGCTGGTTTTGACGGTGAAATTTACAGTGTATTTGAATAGGCGTGTTTTCGTAATGATGGAAATATGCATCGTATTATATAAATTATAACATATCGAGAACATTAAAGTTTTCTAAACACATGAATTAAAACACTGCATCTACAGGACTGGTGTAAAATCTAACAAACATTACCTAAACATGCCTATTCAAATATAGATTGAAAATTTTACCGTCAAAAACTGAAAATTATTTGATCCTCACAAACAATAATTGTCTTATCATCACGTGAACAAGTCCGTGAAATAAAGACCCCCTAAACCCCACTTTTTATACAGGAAACTGGGGTTTACGGGGGTAAACATTATTTTCCTTATTTCTGCTCCAAGACATAGGTTGTGGGTACTCGTTGGAACCGCCTCAATGAGGCGGTTCTAACAAGCACCCAAAATCTATATTTGGAGTGTAAATAAGAAAAATGTAACAAATTTTCATCAGAAAAATTACCTTTTTTGAGGTTTGAAAAATGCCCTTATATCACACGGATGTGTTATCGTAATGTTCTGCTAAAAACATAGGTTGTGGTTACTCGTTAGAACCGACTCAGTGGGGATTTTAACAAGTACCCACAATTTTTATTTTGAGCAGAAATGAGATAAAAAAAAAAAAAAAAAAACTTTTGAGCTTAAAATCATACGTTTGACTGTTCTATCGAGCCATCATCGTCATTCTAGCGAGTATACCCTCAATCTATAATTAAGAGCAGACATAGGAAAGAACTGTTTCTTAAATTGTTGTAAGTTGGCCGTGAAATTTACAATGTATTTGTATAGGCGCGTTTTCGTAATGGTGGAAATATACATCGTATCATTCAAGTTTTCTAATTAAGCAGTTAGTAGTTTTCCTAGGCGAAAATATAATTAAAGCAAATCTTAAAACAAGCTTCAAAAGGTTGCAAATTAAAAACATAATTTTACATTATAAAAAATAAATTAATTAAGTTATGAGTGCAAAGTTTTTAATTATGGATGCATATTTGTTTTCTTAAAGCAAAATATTCTTTCTAATTCTATCAATAATATCAGACAATATTATTCATATTGATACCGATTTTCAATTCTTATAACTTCTTTTGCGATTCATTCTAATATCCTGTGTTATACAAGCCCTGCGTCTGTGTAATCTTTACACATTTTTGATCCGAAACTTCAAATATAGCTATTTTCTACAACCTGTGGGCCACTTTTAATAAACTGTTTTTCTATTTTTTTTACCACATGAATATAGATATTCAATAGATCTTTCTAGTGAGAGGTTATAGCGCACGGAGAAATTTTAACAAATATGACTTTTGAGCCTTTGAATTAAGGCTATTTTTAATTTTTGTTGTAAAATACAAAGACTTAATAGGGAAATACCCCAGTGACATTCATTAGAATCTGGGCCACTTTAAAATTTATTTTATTTCAACAAATTTGGTACCAAAATGAAGCAGATACATTTTTCTATCAAATGCGAGGTTATAATAATATATTGTAGAAATGAAAATAAAAGATTTTATTAGTTAAATGACGGGCTCCTATATAACTCTATACATTTTCCTAGTATTACCTGTATGAAAACTAGCGAGTGGCTGTGACGTCACAGAAGTGACAGATAAGTGTGGATTAGTACCTGTAGTACGAGTATTCCTGCTTATGTTGTTTTAACGGCCCAGTCAATTGTTGAGCCTGTCAGTTTACCTATTCACACCTTTCCTGAGCAGGCTTATAAATACGTAAGCGGCTAACCAGTACAGTGCGCATTCTTCTCACCAGAAACTGACAACTGCCCTTCTTGAATCAGCGGAAGGGAGATAATGACCGTAGAAAAGATTTCATGATCAATCTCCACAATGGAATGTTGACGACCTCGGCAGGTATTGAACCCGCGTCCTCCTGGTGATCAACCAGTCAGACAGGTTGAGTATTCCTTCTTGAACAAATCTCTCTCTCTCTCTCTCTCTCTCTCTCTCTCTCTCTCTCTCTCTCTCTCTCTCTCTCTCTCTCTCTCTCTCAGAAGCCTCTGTGGTGTATCGGATGAGTATTAAAACCGAGGTCCCGTCTCCGTAAATTGAAAATTCAACATGCGACAGTCGATTTTACCGTTCCCGTAAGTCATATTTACCTCGAATGCGCCCCTAATCAGGGGATTTGACACGACCACGCCCATATTTCAATGTAGCTAGGATTTTTAAATCCTCAATAAACATATAAAGTTTTCCAGTTGTGATTATCTTAAAAAAAAAAAAAAAAGAAAATCGGTATATTAAATATCATTAAGATAACTCATCAGTGCGCTACTTTTTCTGATAAAAATCCGTTTTTTTGTTTTTTTTTCTTACAAATGCTCGAAAGATATGCTGTGGGTGCGGTTCTTACGAGTACCCAAAACCTATGTCTTGGAGCAGAGATAAGAAAGGTAATGTATACATCCGTAAACCCCAGTTTTCTCTATATGAAGTGGGGTTTAGGGGGGGGGAGGGTCTTCATTTCACGGTTGGTTGATTTGAGGTTTAACGTCCCCATCAACACCGTAAATGTCATTTTGGAGACATTGCTTCCAATTTTGTGGGACTTTTACCCGACACTGAGATGAAATGACACCTCAAGCCCTGTCGCCAAATGAAACCAATAGGGTTTATTAGCATGGACGGTCCGCCTCGCATCGCGGTTCATGGACAGGCTTAGATCCTCTAAGCGGTTTACCAGTACTAGTGTGCGGGCCGGAATCAGCTCTGCGTGGAAGCATCGTGCAGCCCATATATTTCTTCAAGCCCGTATGGGCGGGGGCCATGAATGTATGATAAAAGTTCAAATATATGTCATAGGGTATAGGTATATAGCACACTTGTACTGCCTTGCGGGAGTGTTGGCCTGTCGATCTGGTGGACCGGGTTCGATCCCCGGCCTGGTAAAGGTGATTAGCATTTGTGTTCACATAATGTAGTCCAGATTTTCTACGAACTGCTTACTCGAGACACTTTGAACCCCTATGGTGTCCCTTCCATGAAATGTAGCAGAATCGCATCCCTATTTCCGTGCTGCTAGTGTATCTACATACTCGAAATTTATAACAGTTTCCAGAAATATCCAGCCAGCAAAGAATTTCCGGGGCAGCGTCGGGTCGACAGCGATACGACACCCCCCCCCCCCCAAAGTGCACCTTACCCGGTGAAGTGACATGACCACACCTGTATTTTAATATAGCTGGGGTATATCTGCTACTGTGTTCGTAGAAAACAAAAGGCTGAGTATGTTAAAAAAAAAAAGAAAGAAATACGGTGTAATTGAAATAAGCCGGATTTTCTGCTTAAACTCGAGACCCCTTCGAGGGAATGTCACAGAGTGCTTTGCGTGGTAAAATGGGTGGGATTAGCCTGCGTGTTTGCGATTGAACGCATTGCTTTGTTTGAATTGAAGTTTAACTTCCCTGTCAACACACTTTACTTTTCTTTTTTACTGCCATACGCCCTCGTGGACATTTTAGGCATGTGCGCCGTGCTTAGAGACGTTGCTTCCAATATTGTGTGACTTCACCCAATATTACGATGAAATGACATCTTAAGCCTGTCGTCCATGAAGCCAAATGGGCTTATATGCATTTGTTGGTCTGACGCGCCATTTCTGCTGGACAGGCTCAGTCCGTCTAAGTGGTTTACCAGTACTCATGTGAGGTCAGTTTAAGCTCTGCGTGGAAGCACCTTGAAAAAAAATCTCCAAGCCGGAATAGGCGTGCTGGTGGGTGTGTGTGGAGGGGGTAATGAACTGATGCATTGGTCGAGGATCGTAAGTGATATCATTATAAAGGTTCTCTTTGGAAATATTTGTGGGCCCTGAAAAGGGCCATTTGTGGATGGAGTGAAGTCCTACTCCGACTGTAGGAAAGCTCGCTTGATGCCCTTCCGATACTCCTTTAGACCTCGCTTCTCTGAGAGATGGACCAAATCCCTGCTGTACAATGGCGATGGACCCGCATTCACAAGAGGGGTGGGCCGGAATGCACTGGCGATAAAGAAGTGTATGAACCACCGACCAAGACGTCTCTGGAGAGCTCGATTGATGGTCTTCCTCTTTTCATCGTACACCGCCACTGTCAGGTCCGGATCACGAGATCTCGAAACATCTCCTCTTGGTAAAATTTCGCCCACAAAAACCCGACGTACACCTGCCTCCAACAGTTCATCCCGCATGCTAATTATGTCAGCTACGAAATCCCCTCAGGTGTTTTGGTATCGATGGAGTTTCCACCAACGTGCAAGAAGGCCTGTGTTGGAGATGAGTTTTTCAGTTCTGTCCATTTATGGTGTTTCTTGGCAGCAGAGAGAGTCAAACCAGGAACTCCGAAGTACCTAACATCAACGCCCAGGGCGTGGATGTCTGGGCGTTGATGTTCAAGCGAGCTTGTCCCATCCTGTGAACATATGAGTCACCAAATACTGCAAGTTTCTCCATTCTGTCAGTATGTCACTCATGTGAGGCGACTAAACGGGAATTACGACTAAGTCGGAAAAGCTAAAGACTATCTCGGAAAACTTCTATCAGGCGCTTAAATAGGAAATATACGAAAGCCTACTAGGGTCAATATAAGAAGAGAAAAAAATAATATTTCTCGTACGAACGAGAAATTTTCTCGTACAAACGAGAAAAAATCTCGTACGTACGAGAATTTTTCGCGTACAAACGAGAAACTTTCTCGTACAAACGAGAAAAATTCTCGTACGTACGAGAATTTTTCGCGTACAAACGAGAAACTTTCTCGTACAAACGAGAAAAATTCTCGTACGTACGAGAATTTTTCGCGTACAAACGAGAAACTTTCTCGTACAAACGAGAAAAATTCTCGTACGTACGAGAATTTTTCGCGTACAAACGAGAAACTTTCTCGTACAAACGAGCAAAATTTCTCGTACGAACGAGAAACTTTCGCGTACGTACGAGAAAAATCTCGTAGGGACGAGAACATTTGGTCAATGCCATGGCTCAGTCAATCCTAAGGCTTGCAAGCAGATGATAGAAAATCATTACCTTACTATAATTACATTTTTTCTTCGATTGTTTGTCAGTCGACATAAAGTTTAAGGACAGTAGCCTTCAATATGACTATCACTGATTTGTATGAAATCCGTTAAACGTCAACTTACAGAATATAACTTCGAGAGAAAACTGGGGTTCACATGGGTCTACATTATTTTGCTTATTTCTGCTTCTAGACATAGGTTGTGGGTACCGTTAGAACCGCCTCAATGAGGCGGTTCTAATGATCACCAACAGCCTATGTTTGAAGTACAAATGAGAAATATATATTAAGGTTTAAACGAAATGTTTCAAGACCTTTTTTCAGCCTACACACAAAAACAATCGACCCACCTGTGCTGTCAGTGCTTTGATTCAGGTAAACAGTTAAACATCACGAGAACACGCTTATATAATTTTGACCCCCTCATATCCCACTTTTATATAGTAAAACTGGGGTTAAAGGGGGGATACATTGTTTTTCTTATTTCTGCAATCTATGTTTAGAGCAAAAATAAAAAAAAATCTCACAATTTTTCATCTTAAAATCTATAAATATTGTCCAAAAAATTGGCAATGTATTTGTATAGGCGTGTTTTCGTAATGGTTAACGGGGCAGAGGGAGCTCGGCCGGGGGGGGGGGGGGGGGGGGGGGGGGCAAGGGGCAGACAGGGGTTAAAAGGGCAGGGAGGCAGAGGACTATGCTGTTTGTGATTCGTTTATTTCCTGTTTTGTTGTCTTCGTTGTTAGTTACTCTTCCAATTGATTAGCTGTAATATTTTTCTGGGCATCTATTTCAATAACTTTTACAATGAAATTACTGTCACATCCCGCTAGTGATATGGAACCTCACATACGGATAGAGCTCTCTGCTGTTTTAATTTATGCTCATCCTTAATAAATGGATAAATACATAAATAAATATTACTGTAAGCTGATCATGTGTCTGCTGCATCATCTTGCAAACTTTTTCATTGCGAAAACACTCCTATACAAATACAAGGTAATATTTACCAACGTAAATAAAAAAATTTTAAGCTGATAAAATTGTGATATTTTTCTTATTTCTGCTCAAAATATAGATTGTTGGTACTCGTTAGAACCGCTTCATCAAACCGCCTCATCAAGGCGATTCTAATGAATACCCACAATCTATATTTTAGAGCAGAAATAAGAAAATAAAGTTTACCCCTGCAAACCCCAGTTTTACTATATAAAAGTGGGATTCGAGGCAGTCAAAATTATATAGGCGTGTTTTCGTGATGAGTACGAGTCGGACCTCCTTAAATCTGGCGGTAGGGTTTGAGGTGCCATTTCATCTCAGTATCAGGTAAAAGTGTCACAAAATCGAAAGTGACGTCTCCAGAATGACCAAAATACTGATAACAGGGACGAAAAACCTCAACATAAAGGGAAACATACCGGCAATCATTGTGGACACATATCTGATTGCTCCTATAGGAGCAGTATGTTGGTCCACACTGTTTGCAACAACGACTTTTTAAGCAATCAACAGACAACAAAACAGGCGACAATTGTTGTGATTGGCAGGCTAAGGTTTAATAACGAAGACATTTCACTGAGTACATATGCTCGGATAATATTACTCGACTTAATAACAATACTCGACTTTATTTATAGAAGGTAACACAATTAGTACCAGTACTCATCTTCAATGTGGTGCTCTTTTTTTTTCCTCTTCCTGGGTATAAACCAGTACTAAGCAATGCGGGAAAAGTCTCTTGCTCATGGTAATAAACTCATGTCCCCTGATTTCCAAGCCCAGTGCCCAATCAATGGCGACTTCAGAGGAAATAAGGGGTAATTAAGAAACCAGCTCATAGGAATGAGAAATATTCTCGAAAGAACGAGCAAAATTCTCGTACGAACGACAAATTTGTCGTACAAACGAGAAATTTTCTCGTAGGAACGAAAATATTCATGTATATATAAACCACCCCACATTTCATTTCAAATATTTCATATATGAAACCACAATAAAAACAAAACAAAAACGAAAATGCTGCCTCGTCAGAAGGAGGAATTAGTTGAATTATACCACAGGCTGGGGTTATCTTATGACGAGATACTAAGTTTCCTCGCATTAAATCACAGAGTTATAATAAGCAAATCTACACTGAAGCGTATTTTAAGGCGTTTAAATTTGTGGCGAAGAAAAAACTATTCTGAGATACTGGATGTCGCGCTTTTCATGACAGAGGAACTTGAATCTTCCGGAAAATTACACGGATACAGATGGATGCATAAAAAATGCTTACAAACAGGTTACCACATTCCTAGAGATACCGTTTACGAACTTATGAAACTCCTCGACCCTGAGGGAATCTCGGACCGCAAACGAAAGAGGCTGCGAAGACGACAGTATAAAAGTAAAGGACCTAACTACGTTTGGCATGTAGATTCATATGACAAACTAAAACCGTTTGGGATTGCAATCAACGGGTGCATTGATGGTTTTTCAAGAAATGTGATTTGGCTTGAAGCAAATACAACAAACAGTGACCCTAAAGTTATTGCTGGATATTTTATTGAAGCTGTGAAGCGCAAAAAGGGTTGTCCCCAGAGAATAAGGGCTGATATGGGAACTGAAAACTCATACATTGAACAGATGCAGATTTTCTTGAGACGAGGCCATGACGACGAACTCGCCGGCAGTAAAAGTTTTCTTTGTGGCAAAAGCACGCATAATCAACGAATTGAATGGTTCTGGGGTTTGGTAAGGAAAGAAATGAGCCAGTTTTATATTTCTTTGTTCAAGGACCTTTCAAGCGACGAAGTTGGACTTTTTACTGGGGATTTGATTGACAAGAGTCTTATTCAGTTTTGTTTCATGCAATTAGTGCAGGTTAGTTATTCCCATCTTATTTCAAAGTTAGAGTTAGCTGAGAGCGTTTGTAGCAAATCAATTACCCCCACCCCCCCCTCCACACACACACACACACACACACACACACACACACACACACACACACACACACACACACACACACACACACACACACACACACACACACACCCTGCGACCGTCTATTTTTACCCAATTGAATAGTCTTGGATTGCTTCTGTGTATCTGGGCCGAGACAGGTTGTGTATGGGGCGCCGTTTTACTATTTAATCCGTATTTATAGATATCCATAATTATTTATGGATATCCATAATTATTTATGGATATCCATAATTCGAATTATGGATATCCATTATTCGAATTATGGATATCCATTATTATTTATGGATATCCATAATTATTTATGGATATCCATAATTAGAATTATGGATATCCATAAATCGAATAATGGATATCCATTATACGATTTATTGATATCCATAAATCTAATTATGGATATTCATTATTCGGCTGATTTATGGATATCCATAAATCAAAATATGGATATCAATAAATCGAATTATGGATATACCCATAGATCGATTTATGGATATCATTAATTTAGATCGAAATATGGATGTCCATCATACGAAATCGAATTATGGATATCCTTAATTCGAATTATGGATATCCATTATTCGGCTGATTTATTGATATCCATAAATCGAATTATTGATATTCATAATTCTCCCCTGCAAATAAACCTAATGAATAATGAAAGCTCCCTTTGGAAAAAAAAGAAAAGAAACAAAACTCGACTCTTCGCGTCAGCTTTCCGATTTAGGTGTGTAATAAAAGTGGTGGTCTATGGTGTGGGAGAGATATGTTTTGTTTGATTTGAGTTTTAACGTCCAAGTCAATACTATTTAGGTCATTTTGGAGACGTTTGTTACAACGCATAATGTAGTAATGTAATAATTACTACATTATGAAATTTTTACTACATTATGCGTTGGCATAGTCGACGCGAAATGAAATAAAATGTCGTTTTTACTACATTATGCGTCGATACTAAGAGGTTTGAGCAAAATGAAAGAATTATTACATTTTGCGGCGATGGGTGGCATACTTAATTTTACTTCATTATGCGTCAACAGTTTGTTTGTTTGATTTGAGGTTTAACGTTCCCGTCAAGACTATTTAGGTCATTTTGGAGACATTGCTTCAAATTTTATGGGACTTTTACCCGATATTGAGATGAAATGACATCTCAATCGCTGCCGTCCAATTAAAAGCAATAGGGTTTATATGCATGGATGGGTCGACTCGCAGCAGTTTTCCTGGACAGGCTTACCTTCTAAGCAGATTACGAGGACTCATGTACGGGCGGTATCAGCTCTGCGTGGAAGCATCGTGCAGCCCATCTATTTATACCCCCGGCATACGAAGTATGCAAGGGGGTATATAGTTTTTGTCCATTCTGTCTGTCTGTCTGTCTGTCTGTCTGTCTGTCTGTCTGCCTGTCTGTCTTTTGTTTGATTTGTTTGATTTGAGGTTTAACGTCCCCGTCAACACTATTTAGGTCATTTTGGAGACGTTGCAAGGCGTACGATTTTAATTTTACTGGCTTAATCAAATACAATGAAATTCCACTATTAAGACCACCTAAAATTAATACAAATTTTGTTTTTAAAGCATATTTGGAAGGTTAAAGCTACATTTTCTTTGTGATTTTGACCTTCAGTGTGCTTTTGTGGAAGACCGTCTTTTGGACTGTTCAACTGTGGTCTTAAAGACCACTTTTGAACCGTCTCAAGTGTGGTCTAAATTGTAGGAATTTAACTGTATTGCTTCCTAAGTCTTTTCGAAGACAGCTATGTTCTACCATCATTACTTCATTATGCGTCGATATGGTGCATATCAACGCGAAATGAAATAATTTTTTTACTTCATTTCGCGTCGACTATGCCAACGCATAATGTAGTAAAAAAATCAAAATGTAGTAATTACTACATTACTACATTATGCGTTGTAACAGACGTTGCTTCCAATAATGTTGGGCATTAAGCCTTCATTGAGATTAAATGACATCTCAATCCCGACGGCCTCGGTAGCTCAGTCGGATGCGCGTCTGACTGGTGATCAGGAGGACGCGGGTTCGATATATGCTGGGGTCGGCAACATTCTTTCGTGGAGATTGATCATGAAATCTTTTCTATGGTCATTCGCTCCCTTCCGCTGATTCAAGAAGGGCAGTTGTCAGTTTCTGGCGAAAGAATGTGCACTGTACTGGTTAACTGCTTACGTATAGGCATGCCCAGGAAAAGTGTGGATAGGTAAACTGACCGGCTAAAAAAAAAGACCTAATTAGAGAAATAATCTTGAAAGTACCCTAACATCAAATCACCAATCAAACCGAGAAACAAAACGAGGATGATGGAAGATGGAGTGCAAAGAGAGCATCATCAAGGAATGGACGGTGTTTCAGGACTCTCTTGGGGCAGCTAGGGTAGGCAGATGGATGTAATCTATCGTGCCCCAATAGCCTCCAAGATTAAGGAACTGAGATTAGATAACATACAACAACCGAACACGAGTACTGGAAGACCGCTTAGAGGATCTAAGCCTGCCCAGGCAAAGCGGTGCTAGTCGGACCGTCCATGCTTATAAATCCTATGTTTCATTGGGCGACAGGGCTTGAGATGTCATATCATCTCAATGTCGAGTAAAAGTCCCACAAAATTGGAAGCAAGTTCCCCAAACTGACCTTTACAGTGTTGACGGGAACGTTGAACCTCAAATGAAACAAAATAAGTATACACGTATAGGGCTGCATGATGCTTCCAGAGCTGAAACCCGCTGCACATGAGTACTGGTAAACCGTTTAGGAGGTATATGCCTGCCCAGCCAAAGTGGTGCGAGTTGGACCGCCATGCAAATTTAACCTATTGAGTTCATTGGGCCACAGGGCTTGAGAAGTCATTTTCAACTCAGTTTCGGGTAAGAGTCCCAAAAAATGGAAGCAACGTCTCCAAAATGACATATAGTATCGAAGGGGACGTCAATCCTTGAATCAAACAATCAAACCGAGTTGCCACATTTTCAGTTGGTTTCAAACGACGCTCACATGGGAGCACTTGTATATGTAAGCATTGGGGCTCGCTCTCGACTCTTTACTATAGGTAGAACAACGGCATTGTTTTCTTCCCTGTTTTCTGTTTATATTATTTTAAAATGGAATATTCTTAGTACACACCACAATAACACACCCATATGCAATCATTCACACCTAAAAACTGGCATTTGCTGATGATATTTTTCCTATTTTACTCCATAAGTAACTTGCGGGTTCTCATTAGAATCGTCTCACTGAGGCAGTTGTAACGAGTACCCATATTTTACATTATACGTAAGGAAAACAATGACTACCATTTGCCTTCGTTCACATAAAACAACGTCAACTAAACGAACAAATAATAGTAAGCCGAAATTTGACTTTTGCATTCCCGTAAGCCCAGTTTTTATTTCTGCGCGAAACGCGGGTAAATCCATTTTCAGTGAAAGCAATCGGTCAAATTTTCGCCGAGAATCTCCGCGAAACCGGGTGAAACTTCCGCGAGAAATTTCTCGCTGATTTTATGTTTTCTCGCGGTTTCGCGGAGAAAATAGCCGATTTCGCGTTGGTCGGTTTCTCCACGAAACAAAATAAAAAAAAAATAGGAGACATTCGTGTGGATTGAACAAATTATTTGTCTTAATCGCGACGGAAGTAAGGGCGAGGATTGTGGCCACGATTCGATTTAAGCCCCCCCCCCCCCCCACCAGTGGAATTCGTTTCCGCTAACCCTTCCAAGGCGGTTCTTCTGTTGCGGTTTATTGTTGTTATGGTTTGTCTTTGGATGTTTGTGTCGCTTATATTATTTTTTTTGGAAAGCCTATTGGCCATTTTATGGGAAAGTAGCTGTCCTTTTGGCTTTCCGATATTTGTTTCCATTAGGGTATGTTGTTTCGTGTTTGTGTTTCTTTCCCTTTGGTGGTTTTGGTGGATGCTATGGGCTTATTGTATCGATTCCTGACCATTGCCTCCACTTCTATTTTGCCGTTTGGTGGTCTGTATATTCATTGATTGATTTGTACCTAACACACAAATTTTGCTCCTGCCTTGACACTCAACCACATTCTGTGTAGAGATTTTCTAATGAAACGGACCTGTTAAAACAGTTACTATATGGGCGGATCCATTCTGTAGTTTTAGAGGGGAATTTATATCCTGAGCTATATAGCTGCAACATGGATATGCACTAGGGCCCTTTCATTTTCCATATTTGGCTTCGTCCTTGGACCCCAACTCAACCGCCAAACCAAACGCTTCCCTCACCACATTCGCATGCACTAAGTAGTCCAGAAGAGTTACAGTTCGGTGCCTAAAATTGTGTTACTGAGTTTCATCTTTCTGGCAAATCATTATGCTTATTCCTTGCTTTCAGAAAGAGTTGGATAACCTTGCTGCTACATGGAATTGCCACAATATTGCTTCAAAAGATAACCCGTTGCGCGGAGGTAACCGTCCACTGATGATGTACAATCTTCCGGAGTTATACAATGTTGAGGATCGACTTTGCTTTGTAGATGAAGAAGAAATTATTATGTGTGAAGAAGAGACTGTGAAAAAAGTTGATTTCCCATACGACGAGACTGTAAAACAACTCTGCTATGTTATTCTAGAAGAAAACGGTTTACATTTTCCAACTGACGCAAAAGAAGCCGTGTTTATATATCAGGAACTGCGAAGACAAATAAGAGCGTTGCTATAAGCTTATTACAGAACAATTCAGTGCTTCTAAGAGAGCAATTGGAAAGGATTGTTGTGCATGTATTTCACAAGGACTGAACCTCCTGTTCTGAGGGTGTTTTCTTAAGTATGTTGGATCCCTAAACGTCCGACAAAATCTAAGTTTTTCGTGAAGCAGTTCAAAACGCTGGGGGTTGAATCATAATTGCATATATTGTTACAAAAATCGCGAAAAATAAAATAAACAATATCTAAATTTAACTTGAATTTTTGTCGGACACTTAGGAATGTCCCTATCATACCTAAATGTCCGTCGTCCCTAAATGTCCTACAGCTTGAAAATCAATTTGTAAAATATCTTTTCCGTCAATAACCAATTATCACCATTATTATAAACAAATCAAAATGACGTCAATCCCATGTTTAAAAAATTCACATTGGGAAATAAGCATTTTTATTATTGATCCCTAAATGTCCGTCATCCCTCAACGTCCGCAAGGATTAGAAGTGAGTGAGTGAGTGTTTGAGTTTTACGTCCCACCAACAGCTAAGGTCATATGGAGACGGGACCTCGGTTTAAAGACTCATCCGAAAGTCTGGAGAAGCCCGTGATCGATCCTGCGACCCCTGGTTTACAAGGCGAGCAGCGTAACCACTGCACCACGGAGGCTTCTAAGGATTACAAGTAACTTACTTAGAATTAATTTTTATGGCCATGAATCGATTATTATTATTATTATTATTATCATTATTATTATTAATATAATTCTTATCATTATTACTATATAGAAGGACAGAATAACATTGGACATTCGTCTTTTTAGATTATTATTATAATTGATTATTTCTAAGTTACTTGTCATGCTGGCGAACGTTTAGGGATGGAGGAAATTTAAGAATCCATTAAAAAGATTATTACTTGCGAATTAGAATTTTAACATAGTTTAAAGTTATGTTGTCTTTTTATAAAATACAGCTGATAATTAACAATAAGAAATACATCCTAAGTTACTTGTCATGTCGGCGAATATTTAGGGATGACATACGTTTTGGACTCCATTATAAAGATGTTTATTACCGAAGGTATTTTTTAACATAGCTCTGACCTTATTTTGTCTTTTTACATACTAATATTGATCATTAACAATACAATATTTTCTTACTTAATTTCTATGCTGTTGGTCAGTGTCTCCCCCTAAGTGTCCGACAAAAAATTCAAGTTAAATTTACAATATTTGAAACCAAATTTTGAATTTTAACTTAATATGCCATATTGATCATTCCAGCTTCCCGAAAACCTTAGATTTTGTCGGACACTTGGGGCGTTGGACATTTAGGGATCCTACATACGTGAGCTTTATATGCCTGTCCAAACAAGGTTTAAAAATTAGGAACTGCGAAGCATTACAAGTAACTCAGGAATTATTTTTATGGTCAGTAACAAGTTATTATTATTATATATTATAATTATTATTAAAATTGATTATTTTCTATGTTACTTGCCATGCTGGCGAATGTTTAGGGATAGGGGACATTTAGGAATCCATGAAAAAGATTATTTGTTCCGAAAAAACTGCGATTTTTTTTCTATTTCGATGGTTTGATCAGTCAAATTTATCCCCCAGAACTTCAGTTAAATAAAGCAAATTCTACTGATACCGAGGCCCCGTTTTTGGATTTATATCTATCTATTGTTGGTGGCTTTGTTTGTTGCAAAATTTATGAAAAACGGGATGATTTTGATTTTGAAATACAAAATTTTCCTTTCTTGGATGGTGATGTTCCTCGTGCGACATCCTATGGCGTTTATGTTTCGCAATTAATTCGATTTCCAAGAGTGTCTAATCATGTAACTGACTTCAACACTCGTAATCAATTGTTAACTGCTAAACTTCTTAATCGGGGTTATCGTATCATAAACTACGGAAAGCTTTTTCAAAATTTTATAGACGTCATTCCGATTTAATTTCACAATTCAATGTTGGACTTAAATCTCTTCTGCAACAAGGTTTATCGGAACCCGAATTTTATGATAACTTAGTATATAAATTCAGAAGAATATATAAATGCAATGACTTCAGCACCCGATTTAGATATATCATTCTTCGATATGAACAGATACGGTACAACATAAATGTTATACGACAAACTGCATGCATGGTAGTTAACCCAATTGCGGTTGACATCTTTGCTTTCCTCTTGAATTGTACCCCGGTGGGTCAGGCCTCAGATTCTATGACAGTTCCAGCGTAAAGGCTGGCCGATCGCCCTTGTTCATAGAGGGCACCGGAATCCGTCCGTTGGCTTATTTATTAGTTGTTTCGTGCTGTATTTGTCTAATCTGCGACGGTAGTAAGGGCATGGATTGTGGCCACGTAAAATCGATTTAAGCCCCCCCCCCCCCCCCACACACACACACACACAGTTGAATTCGTTTCCACCGACCGTTCCAATGCGGTTTTTCTGTCGCGGTTTATTTTTGTTATGGTTTGTCTTTGGATGTTTGTGTCGCTTATTATTTTATTTTGGATACCCTGTTGGCCATTTTGTGGGAAAGTAACTGTCCTTTTGGCTTTCCGATATTTGTTTCCATTAGGGTATGTTGTTTCGTGTTTGTGTTTCTTTCCCTTTGGTGGTTCTGGTGGGTGCTGTGGGTTTATTGTATCTATTCCTGATCATTGCCTCCACTCCTATTTTACTGAGAATTAAAGAGTATCTAATTTTATGGAATGTTTGTTGGTGCCTGATGCTCTGTCTCTGATCGGGTCCAACGGAGTCTAACTGTTGGTCTTCTTTTGCTCCAGCATTTCTATGGTTTCTTGCTGTCGAGTCCTAACTGTTGTTTTATCTCTGTGGTTGTTTGATTTTTGTGTGCACTGATGAGTTAGAAGGCCTTCATGCGCACTGAACAAATTATTTGTCTAAATCGCGATGGAAGTAAGGGCGAGGATTGAGGCCGATTAGAGCACACACACCCCCCCCAGTGGAATTCGTTTCTCTGACCGTTCCAAGGTGGTTCTTCTGTTGTGGTTTATTTTTGTTATGGCTGTTTCCTTGAGTGTGTGTATTGCTTATATTATTTTGTTTTCGATTGCCAATGGCCATTTTGTGGGAAAGTAAGTGTTCTTTTGGCTTTCCGCTATTGATGTTTCCATTAGGGTCTAGTTATTTTATGTCTGTCCTTCTTTCCCTTTGTCGTCCCTGATGGGATCTGTGGGCTAATTGTATCGATTAACGACCATTGTCTACATTCCTTTTTTACAATATCAGTATCAATCTTTTGTCCAAATCGGGAAAATTTGCACTGATATTTTCTCTACCTGTGTGATCAAACAAGCATATTGACCCATACGAAGTCACCTTTAAAGACAGAAATGTTGCTGTCGACCCAGTTACCTGTTCGGAAGCAGAATTTTTCCCAACAGCAACTTTTGCATGTATGGTAACGTCGTACGGATAAATATGCTTGGTAGAGAAAACAACATTATTATGATTGTATGGTAACAGCGTAAGGATTGATATGTTCGGTCGACAGCACAGGTCGAAAAATACAGGAACAGGTCAATGATAGCATTAAATGCAATTAGGTCAGCGCCCCGCCCATTGGGGCTCGGAAACCGACCAAACTCGAATACTCGTAAACCGCTTAGAAAAGAAAACGTGGTCGAGTCGGACCACTCCTTAAACTCTAGCGGATTTTTGGGTGAAAGGGCTTTGAGATGTCATTTCATCTTAGTCCCAAAATATCGGATGAAACGTCTCCAAAATAACCTACATAGTGATGACGGAGAGGTAAAATCTCAAAACAATCAAACAAAAATCACGTGCGTTCAACTCAGTCACTTATCTTTTTGATTTGACTGATTTAGACTTCAACCTAAGCAACTTCTGCTTCTTAGACGCATTTTACTGATTCTTGTGGTGGAAGAAAGCCCGAAAGTACTCGACCGCTTGGTCGATAAAAACACATGTGAAACCACAGCGACCCCGCTGGAGAAAGTCTAACGATGATATTTGCGATTGGTAAACTAGTAGATTGGTGGGAAAACAATGATAACTTGAATATTGTTTCTCTCAATAAAGTACTGTATTCAACCGTTTTTTACTAGGCTGACCAAGCGGGAACCCAATTATTAGGGCCCCGCACTGAAAGTGTGGGTGCCCTATAGTAATCACTCTGTCCGTCCGTCTGTCTGTCTGTCCGTCCGTCCGTCTGTCCGTCCACAAATTTTTTTATCCTCCATAACTTTTTATTATTCCTGGATGGATTTAAATATTACTTGGCATCATTCTGTCTGTCTGTCTGTCTGTCTGTCTGTCCGTCTGTCCGTCTGTCCGTCCACAAATTTTTTTATCCTCCATAACTTTCTTATTCCTGGATGGATTTAAATATTACTTGGCAGAAATGTTAACCATAATGTGATGGAGTGTTGCGCGCAAGACTCAGGTCCGTACCTCAAAGGTCAAGGTCATACTTAGAGGTTAAAGGTCAAAAAAGGGTCTTTCCTGTGTCCAATTAATAACTTTGTTATTTTTCCTGGATGGATTTAAATATTACTTGGCAGAAATGTTAACCATAATGTGACGAAGTGTCACACGCAAGACCCACAGCCGTACCTCAAAGGTCAAGGTCATACTTAGAGATAAAAGGTCAAAAAAGCGTCTTTTTCATTGTGTCCAATCTATAACTTTCTTATACCTGGATGGATTTAAATATTACTTAGTAGAAATATTAACCATAATGTGACAGTGTGTCACGCGCAAGACCCAGGTCCGTACCTCAAAGGTCAAGGTCATACTTAGAGGTGAAAGGGAAAAAAAACGTCTTTTTTAACATCAACATTTTCCTACTCCTCTGATAGCGCTGCCGGGGCCCTAGTCAGTTTCACTGACAGCTCTAGTTACCATAATGGTTTCGGTTGCTCCTCGACCATTGTCGTTGAGAATTCCCTTGTTGAAGGAGGAAAAATATTTGTAAAGAAATATCCAGTCGAGCGCTCCGAACGGAGATCGAATCCACGACTCTTGGTTTACAAAGCGAGCTGACTGACATAGGATCCCTGGCTACTGGTGAATTACCCTCAAATAAAAGATTATGAGTGACGCAGCAAAATATAGGCCCATTTCCCTTTTCTGTATACTCTGTACGGTGATGGTGCATACAATCGCCGCCAATCTCACCTGACACCTCAATAAGCATGATATTCTCTACGTTCGCTAACAATGGTTTCGTAAGAAAAACTCCTGTGAGACCCTACTTATTTATGATCTGAGCCGGTAACTTATCAAAGGTAAGCAAACTGATTTGGTTCTGCTAGATAATAGTAAAGCCTTTGACAAGGTGAACTACCTAAAATTGCTTTTCAAACTATCTCAGAATGGCATGAAATCTTAAACTCTTAACTGGAAACAAAAATTCTAGTGGGTCGAACCTAGGCTGTAGTGCTGGAAGGGGTGAGGTCCTTAGAGGTACATGTGATCTATGGAGTGCCTCGAAGTTCTGTCTTAGGTCCTCTTCTTTTCCTGCTCTTAATGAATGACTTACCACACGATATCCAATCATGGGTAAGTACAGCTATTTGCCGATGAAACGGCAATATACCTTACAGTTAGCTGCGTTAATGACGGTAATACTCTTCAGGCTGGCCTTAACATATTACAGGAAGAGGAATGAACCTGGGACATGAAGTTCAATACTCTGAAAAAGGGGTAATCCTTTGGAAGCAAGGACTACGGAAATCTATGGTGTGTAAAAAGTTATCTTCTCAACTAAAACTGCTGGGTTGATTGAAACCAAACCAGAACCATCACAGTCGTGATCAGGGCCCCGCGATAGCGTGTTTGAAGAGGGTTGTGGGAGATTGTGTGTGGGGTGGGGGAGGGGGGGGGGTACAAATTAGGCGCGAAGTTTAGAAATACAATAAGGTTTTGCCCTGTCAGTATTCTCATTCGAAACTCTGTCTGTTTCTTACTAGTTATTTCAAACATAAATTGCCAGATTTTAGAACTTATGAACATGTAAATGTTTTAAGTCGATAAAGGAGTGCTGTCAATATGTACAGCAAGTTTCATTAAAATATCGAAAACGGTTTTGAAATTATGAGGAAAAAAAGATGATAAAAGCTCAAAATTTGAATTTTACAAAGAGCCATGACTCTAACACTTTTGTGACTAGAGCAACATAACTTGATTTAAGACTCTGTATTCCTGTTGTGACCTTATTATTAAGTTTGAAGTTGGTGCGTTTCACGGTTTGCAAGTTATATAGAAAAAAAAGAACATGAAAACTGGGGTTGGATAGCTGGACGGACAAAGGGGCGTAAGTCAAAATTTATTCAAGCTAGAGTTGTTGCCCTTTATAACACATGTGTGTATTGCCACTCTCAATAACTTCAACAAGTTTCAATCAAATATTTATAACGGGGTTTAAATAACGGCGACAAACAGATGAAAAATGCTGAAATTTTGAACTTTTCAAAGGGCCTAGCTCTGACAACAGTTTAGCTCGAGTTACACAACATGTCATGAAATTGTGTATGTGTTGTGCCCTTTTGTTAAAAGTTTGAAGATGATGCGTTTGACGGTTTGTAAGTTATTAAGAGTAAACATGAAAAATGTGGACGAGCAGACTGACGAACACACGGTCGGACGAACGGACATACAGACAGGATTTTACTATAGGGCACCCGCATTTTTTGGAGCCCTAATTACATGTGGAGCCTTAATGGGATGAGCCAATGAAAATTTATTGGATAGATTGGTGTCGTGTGACCAAAATGGCCGCTATACCCATATGGTAAAAACCTTGATAAAGCTTCTTTTCAGGAACCAAATGGCGAATGACCTTCAGACTTTGTATATACCATTAGGGACTAACACCGTACCAAAATTGTTCAAATGACGACCTTTGGTTGGTCTTGACATGTTTCAGGTCGTTGTCAAAGTTGATGGTCACTTACACATTTGTATGGGAAAAGGGGGAAATTTTATTATATTGTAGCCTGTAACATCTGCACAGATATTTGCAATCACCTGAATGGAAGTTTATCGTTTCCAAAGGTCAAGGTCATTTACTGACCTTTGTCCTGGATAGCCCAGATTCCGTATTTTTATCTTCTTCTCCACTCAAACTGCAAGGCTGGTTGAAATCAAATTACATATGGAGCCTCCATGGGACTTATTTTTCGGATTGGAGTCACAAAACCAAAATGGTTGGCATGCCCTTATATGTTAAAAAAACCCCTTGAATGATCTTCTTTTCATGAACCAAATGAACGATGACCTTGAAACTGTTTATGTAGCTTTGTGGACTCGTGGGCCCAGACCAAGTTTGTTTACATGGTGAACTTTGTTTACCATGAGCTATTTTAGGTCAAGATCAACTTTGTTCACTTAATAGACATTTGTTTGTGAAACAGACAAAACCATGGATTATTCTTTTACTGTTGTAGCCGGTGACATCAAAATTGATATACCGCTAGTGCTTAAAGTAGAAAAAAAACCTCCTAAACCAGTGGATGGTTTTTGAAATTATTTCACAGGAACGTTCCTTGGCTGACCATCTATTAAAATTGCTCAAATCATTCCGCTTGGATGAACAAGATGGCCACTTGAGCTAACATAGAGAAAAAACAACAACATTTAAACAACTTCTGCTTTACCAGTGAATGGTTTTCGAAATAATTTCACAGGAATGTTCCTTGGCTGACCCTCTACCAAAGTTGCTCAAACCGTTCTGCTTGGTCTGAACAAGATGGCCACCAAAGCCCAAATTAGAAAAAAAAAAAACCTTTAAACGACTTCTCCTTAAGCATTGGGTGGATTTTAAAATAATTTCAATGTCACTTGGGTGACCTTCTACCATAATTACTTAAACCGCTCTGCTCTGATAAATGATTTCAAAGGAATGCTGTTTTGGTGACCATCTTTCAGAATTATTCAAATTATTCCACTCTGCTGAACAAGATGGTCGCAGGAACTTAAAAGAGATTTTTTAAAGTAGTTTTTGTTTGAATTGAGGCTTAGAGTCTCCGTCAACACTATTTATGTCATTTTGGAGACGTTGCTTCCAGTTTTATGGGACCGACGTTACCCGACGTTATGATGAAATGACATCTCAAGCCTATCACCCAATTAAAGCAATAGCATTTAAATGCATAGACGGTTCTACTCGCACCACTTTGCCTGGGCAGGCTAAGACCTTCTAAGCGGCTTACCAGTACGCACGTGCAGTCGTTTTCAACTATGTGTGGGAGCACCTTGCAGCCCAATTTATTTCTCCAAGCCCTGGACGGGGTCAAAACTTTTAAAGGACTTCTTTCTCGGAAAGGAAGCCCTTTCATAGGAATGCTCCATGGGTGACCCTCTAACAGACTGGCTTAAAATATTTTGCTTTATTGAGCATGATGGCCAGTGTGAGCTAAAAATCTCAAACCTCAAAATACAAACCTCAAAATGACTTCTATTCCTAAACAGCCAGATTGATTTTTACCGTTGTATACTAAGGACATTTTGGACAACATTATGTCGAGCGCTCGACATATTTTCTTAAGCGCTCTACATATAAGAGCTTCGGTTTGATCCTCGCGAGCGCTTCGTGTTGTTTCCTTGAGCAAGAAATTTTATCCACATTGCTTAGTACTGGTTCCTACGCTGTAAAAGAGGGCCACATGGAAGATTAATACCACTACTAAATGTGTAACCCACTTTAAAAAAAGTCGATTATTATTATTTTATTATTTATTATTATTTCGAGTGTCCTACATAATATCTCGAGCGCTCGACTTGTTATCTTGAGCGCTCATTATAATATTCCGAACGCTCTTTATAATATCTCGAGTGCTCGACTGAATATCTCGAGCGCTCTACATATTATCTCGAGCGATCAATATAATATCTCGAGCGCTCGACATAAAATTTAGAATGCTTGACATGTTACCTCGAGCGTTCGACGATGTTATCTCGAGCGCTCGATGTGTCATCTCCAGCCTCGAAATGTGCGAAGACTCAAATAAGCCCGTGCATTCTCATCCGAGCTCTGAAACTTACCGCACATGAGTACTGGTAAACCACTTAGAAGGCCTTAGCTTACCCATGAAAAGTAGTGCGAGTCGGACCGTCCTTACACATAAACCCCATTGGTTTCGATGGGCGGCAGGGCTTTAGATGTGATTTCATCTCAATGTCGGATAAAATTCCCACAACATTGGGCGCAACGTCTCCAGAATGACCTAAATAATGTTGACGGGGACTTAAAAACTCAATGCAAACAAAATCAAACAAGTATTCAGTGGTACAAATATTGCCTAATTTGGGGGAACGTTTTGGGGAGAACGATCTGGCTTTGGACAAGGAACAACTGCGGACGTTGAAATTGCGAAACGTCTATGCAGGCAACCTCTATTGACGCATTCGTCAATATATCAGGTTAACAAGCCCACCCCTCTAAATCTTAGTTTATATAGAGAAAACTGGGGTTTACAAGGGTACAGGTTTTTTTTTATTTCTGCTCCAAAAGATAGGTTGTGGGTAATAGATGGGGCTGCTTTATTGTGTGGGTTCAAACGAGTACCCACAACATATGTTTTGAAAATAAAAAGATAACCGTTTTTGAGATACGAAAGAATGCACTATGTCACTAGGTTAAGAAACACACCTAGGACGGCCTTAGAACTACACATTTTAACGATATTATGTTTACTCTCTCTCTCTCTCTCTCTCTCTCTCTCTCTCTCTCTCTCTCTCTCTCTCTCTCTCTCTCTCTCTCTGCGTGCATGCGTGCATGCATATATGTGTGTGCGTATGCGTGTGCGCGTGTGTGTGTGTGGGGGGGGGGGTGTTTGTGACCAATGGAATAACAACAAATTGTGTCAAAAACGGGAAAATGATGTTTCGTATATCGCTGTACAAAGACTGGTCGGTGGGTTCTAGTAAACCCCAATTTCCATTTGAGGCGGTTCTAACGGGTACTCATGTTACGAGCATAAATTATCTGTAAACCCCAGTTTAACCATGCTGCTTTAGTTGTTTTGTTTGTTTGATTTGAGGTTTAACGTCCCCGTCAACACTGTAAAGGTCATTTTGGAGACGTTGCTTCCAATTTTGTGGGACTTTTACCCGACATTGAGATGAAATGACATCTCAAGCCCCGTCGCCCAATGAAACCAATAGGGTTTATTAGCATGGACGCTCTGTCTCGCACCGCGGTTCCTGGACAGGCTTAGAACTGCTTTAGTTGTTTGATTTGAGGTCTCAAAATTTGTTTTCTGGTTTTTATCTTCAATGCATACTCCTTTGTCATGTGTACACTTTTGGAGCCAAATACAGCTTCAGAACTTTGTGAAAATGGTCGTTTTCATTCGTGTTTACCCTTCGCTCTGAACATGTGTTCGGAATTTCTGTTCTAAAAAATAAATCTGTCACTTTACACATACATGGTGACAGTATCGTCTCTGAGTGTATATAGTTACTTATGGCATGGTATTCAGCGTCATATTTTTTCCGATTCAGGCATGGCCTAAGCAAACAAGGCCAAAAATAAACGTCGCATAACGTCATATATGGAGATTCTGTTTTTGTCACGAACTAAAAATAGATCTAACTAGTGTTCGAAACCTAGTTCGGGAATCCCTCTCAAACTCGTTTACCTGTCATCATAATTGTTCGCATTCTTGCATAAAATGCATTCATTTGTATTGTTTTAAAGAAAAATACCGGCTATATGTATTTTACTTTTTGAACCATTTTTTCCGGAGAGCTCAATAATGCACCTTTAACATCCCAGGTTATTTTGGAGACTTTGCGGGATTTTTATAGTAGTCGCAGATAAAATTGACTCGGCGGAGCTATCGTTTGTACCTGCCTGAGGAATATTCCATTAACAAAAAGTTAAACCAAGTCACCCGATTGTGTAAATTCAACTGTAACACGAGCATAGCTGTGGCGTATATGACCATTTCGTCCGCTTGCAAAAACCGTGCGAAAGGCACTCTACCAAATGTTTTGGTGGACTCAGCGAATTTGACATATATTGACAACACCAGAATAGCTCCTCCTAGTCACTCTTATCTGCGACTACTATACCTATATGACCATTTCGTCCGCTTGTAGAAAGCGTGCGAAAGGTACTTCACCGAATCTTCTGGTGGACTCTGCGAATTTGACATATATTGACGGTATTCGACTGGTAGGTTTCGTGAAATTTCCGTGAAATTCCACGTAGGAGTGTGGTGCCTAGATTTAATAGCTGGTCACATGGTCCAATCAAATATTTTATTTGTGTATAGCTCATAAGCGATCGTGGTGCACGGAAGATTCGACTTTTCCTTCGAATAGAATCGTGCTCCACGATCGCTTATGTATTTGAAAAATAACTCATATTTGATTGGATCATGTGATCGGCTATTACAAGAAGACACCACACTCCTGCGTGGAATTTCACGGAAATTTCACGAAACTTCCCAGTCGAATATGGCCATTGACAACACCTGAATAGCTCCGCCTACTATACCCGACATTGAGATGAAATGACATCTCAATCGCTACCGCCTATTGAAACCGATAGGGTTTATATGCATGGACGGTCCGACTCAACCTACTTTGCTTTGGCAGGCTTAGTTTCTCTAAGCGGGTTACTAGTAATCATGTGCGTTCGGTTTCAGCCCTGCGTGGACGCATCATGCAGACCAATCTATTTCTCCATGCCTCGGTGGGCGGGGACCATGCTGTTAACTGGAACGGTTACTATTAATGATTATGGGACTTGGTATGCAATTCGTCCCAATGTAAGGTAAAAGCCCAACGGACTTGTAAGCAACGTCTACAAAATGACTGAAATGTTGTTGACAGGTCCTTAATAACTTATACAATTAAAACACTATACACAAGTGGGGTTTTAAGGATCTTGAGAGCATAGATTTGTTAACTTGGTGGCCTGGTAAAGGCAGCAGCCAAACTGATGCTTCGATATGATCCAGAGTGCCCGTTATAATATATTGAGTGCTTGGAATAAGATGCTGAGCGTTGGAGATAACATGTCGAGCGCTCGGTATGACCTATCTGTCGCTCGCAATTATATGTCGAGCGCTCGAGATAACATGTCGAGCGCTCACGATATTATGTGGAGCGCTAGAAATATTATGCAGAGCGCTCGAGATGATATGCAGACCGCTCGAGATATTATGTAAAGCGCTTGAGATGTTATGTAAAACGCTCGAAATAATAAGTAGAGCGCTTGAGATAATATGTCAAGCGCTCGCGATGTTATGTTGAGCGCTCGAAATATTATGTGGAGCGCTCTAGATAATATGTCGAGCGCTGGAGAAAATATTTTTGAAAATATTATATTGAATATCCTAAATATACCACCGTAGATTTTGCAGTAATGACAGAAATGTTCCTTGGGTTAACCAAAATTACTGAAACCCTCTACTCCACCATAATATGGATCAGGTGAGCGATCCAGGGCCATCATGGCTCTCTGGTTTTGTTTTATTTTGTTTTATTTATTTTTTTTCTTTGTTTGTTTGTATTGGTGTTGTTGTTTTGTTTCTTACTATTAGATATGGGTGCATTTTGTTTCATTGGAGCAGAAAAGTTTCTGCAATTTTGGGAGTATTTCTGTGAAATTATTTTGAATTCTGGCTATTGGCCGAGGAGATGTAGTGTAGTTAAAAATTGGCCTAAAAGTTTATAGAAAGAATTGGCATCTAAAACACATTGTTGACGACGGATGCTGGGCTATGCGCGATTTTGTTTCAGGATCAGAGCAGTTTCAGTGGATCAGAACAGTTTTTGCAATTTTGGTAATATTTCTGGGGACATATTTTGAATTAGGGCCATGAGCCAAGGAGGAGAGGTCATTGAAAAGTTGGTCAGTGGGATTAGGAGGAGTTTGCATTTAAAGCAAATTGCTGACGACGGATGCGGGACGATACACGACGATCGACGGACATTCACCGGTACCTCACCATGAACACTTCGTTCTCAGGTGAACAAACAAATAACACACCCATGCAACTAACCTATGTTTAAATCGACATTATAAGATGAGAACTTGAGATGGTTTGCTTATTTGTGACCCAGACATATATAGTTGATGCTCGTTAGAATCGCCTCAGTGAGACGATTTAATTGAGTCACAACAACCTGTTGTGGGTGGTTTGATGAGGCAAATGGGAAGTGTATCTTGCGTCAATGGGGCGTCCAACTGATATTGGCTTACAGTTGGGCATGTCCTGCTGTCCTTGCAGCAGGTAAAGGTAGAGGGGAATGTTGTTATTTCTTCTGTTTCTACACTTCCATTCAATTTCCTCTTTCTCCTCTGTGCAACACTTTCATCTCTTCTACTATCTTTTCTATCTCTTGTCTCCTTTTCTCTGGGAGAGGACATAAAATGACCCAAAAGGATTGACGTGTCGTTAAACCAATCAATCAACCAATCAATCAATAACCTGTATGCATCTTAAAGAGAACTGTAAGCTTTTAAAGTGGGATTTACAGGGGCATAGATTGCATGGTCAGGTAAACGCAAACTTCCCACTTATCTGATGTGTTCAGTATGTGGTCACCAATGAGCCGCCATGGCCTAATGGATAAGAGCATTAAGTCCCTCACCGCTGTGATTCGCCCCTCGCTCGGGCCACATGTGAGACGCCACGATCTGCAAGGGAAGGTTATGCGTTTTTTCTCCGGATACTCAGTTTTCACCCACCTTTGATTAACTATCTGCTCTAAATAGCAGTGGTTATCATGAAAAGGACGTAAAGGAAAAATACGTGGTTATTATGGCCGTCGTGTTTATGAAAAGTAGTAGTAAAAAAAAGACCAGGAATCGATACAATTAACTTACTCCATCCATTAAAGACACCAAAGGGAAAGAAACACATACATGAATCGTCCAGACCATAATGAAAACCTAAACAAAGGCCATAAGGACAGTTACTTTCCCACGAAATGGCCAAATGGCCATCCAAAATAAAAAGACACAAGTGATACACACAGTATGTAACAAACAACACCACAAATAAACCGCCACAGAAGAACCGCCTTTAAACGATCAGTGGAAAGAATTCCACTGGGGGGCTTAAATCGATTTTACATGGCGATAATCCTCGCCCTTACCTCTGTCGCGGTATACAATAATTTTGTTTAGTCCGCATGAAGGCTTCTTAACTCGTCAGTGTAACATCTCCGAGAACATACAAATAAAAAAACTACAGAGATGAAACAAGGTTGAGGACTCGACAGCATACAACAACAGAATTGCTGGAGCAAAAGAAAACCAACAGTTAGACTCCGACTGAAATCGTTAAACCAATCAATCAACCAATCAAACAAAACAACCTGTATGCATTTAAAAGAGAATTTTAAGGTTCTCCAATGTAAGCCCCGCTTTTCTCTTTTTTAAAGTGGGATTAAAAGGGGTGAGGTACTTATCCATTAGGCCACGGCGGCACATTGGTTACCACGTATTGGACACATCAGTTATCATTCACGCTAATTCGCGTACAATTAATGAAAACAAAAACCGTAAGTTTATTATATGTTTAATTGGAAACTTTTTTTCCTAAAAGTTCAGTCAGAAAAAAAATAGAATGGAAATTACAAAATATAGAATTAACCAAAACTTAATCAATTTTACAATCAAAGCGTTTGCAAGAAACCAAGAAACTATCAGTCGAAGAACCTCTTCAACAATTATAACACCACAATGCAAAATTTTGTCAACCATCAATAATGACATTGATTCAATGATGCATAGTAGTAGCAGATGAGGCCGACAGGGCGGGGCACAGGGACCAGGTTCAAGCTTTTAGAGAGGAAAGCTTTACTATTCTATTATAATATAGACAAGGGCACCATCGGGAAAATATGACCAATCCTGAAGTAAGTTGTGTGTCTCTGGCAGTTTGTAACACACTAGTCAAAAGTATTGTCACACATGTAGATTACACTTTATGTATACATTTGTGCCTGCTATCTCTAATCTACTCTTCATGGTATGGAGCAACGCCACACAGAATATCCAGTATTACTCAAAAGTGATATCGTGTAGCTAAGCCTGTCTGCTCGCTTCCCAAGACATTCAAAAGTTTTCCAGGGCACAACACAAAGAAAATTTATATCCATGTCCAGTATTTTCACCAATACCAATCACCTGTGTCCATAATTTCAATCACAACTTGTAAATACTACTGCAAAACTTGAAAACAATAACAATTTTGACAGCTGCTGGCTCTGGACAGCCATGTTTTTGGAGCCATTAGAAAGGAGCGATTTCATTGGTTTAAAATTTCAACAATTCAAATTGGCCAATGATAAAATAACCTAATGCTATTACATCATGATTTATTTACTCCGGTTCTGTAAATAGAAACATGGCTGCCGTGAGCCAGCTGCTGCCAAAATTGTTATTGTTATCAAGTTTTGCAGTAGTATTAATAAGTTTTAATTGAAATTATGGACGCAGGTGATTGGTATTGGTGAAAATACTGGACATGGATACAAATTTTCTTAGTGCTGTGCCCTGGACAATTTTGGAATCTCTTGGGAAGCGAGCAGACAGGCTTAGCTACACGTGATCATTTTTTAGCAATTCTGGACATTGCGTGTGGCGTTGCTCCATACAGTGAAGACTAGATTAGAGATAGCAGGTACTATTGTATACATAAATGTGTAATCTACATGCGTGACAAGAGTTTTGGCCTGTGTGTTACAAACTGTCAGAGATACACAACTTCATTCAGGATTGGTCATATTTTCCCGATGGTGCCCTTGTCTATATTATTGCAGAATAGTATAGCGTTCCTCTCTAAAAGCTTGAACCTGGTCCTCGTGGGACTGGGTAACTCGGGTTTTGTTGATATATGCCATTTTTTGCTGGGTCCACAAAAGATTTCGTACAGAGCTTTTCGCATGCTAAGAGGACGAAATGGCCATTTACACAATTGCTTGGTTTTTGTTAACGTTGAATTCACTTAATCAGGTGACTTAGTTGAGCCTTCGCAAGGGAATATCAGGTGGTATTTCTCCGGGTACTCTGGTTAACGATCGGCTCGAAAACACTGAAATACTCTTGAAAGGGCCGTAATTCCTATCACAGGTAAAAACGATAGCTACCCCTTCCAATCTCATCTACGACTACGGTGTTTATGTACCGAGAGCACCATAAAGATATGGTTAAGTAGAAGTTATTGAGAACTAAGTTAAACCTTTACATTTCGTAACTACCCTTTCGCAAAATCTTTATAATTCAGTTCAGAGCAAAAGTTAAGTGCAGACTTTCGTCACTACAGCTGTTGTCTGGGAATGTGTGGCGGCCGTAAAACGTCTCCCTGCCCTACAACATAGTGTAGTTTATATTTTCTTGTCCTTTGGGATCATTGGTTACATTGTGCAATATTGAAAATATCTGAGGGTCACTGTTGAGGCCTAAATGGCCGAAACTAGCTAGTCTGGACCAGAAAATATGTACACTCCATATTTTCCAGCTCTGTGATATATTCCTTGCTTCCGAAGGATAACCCTTTCTAGAAAATATTTATCAAAATAAACTTGTTTTCTCAAAAAGTTTGATTAAACTAAACTCGCTCACCTGTGTGTAACTGTCTCGAGTTCAAAAGTTATGCGAAAGAAGGTCAAATGTCAAGGTTATAGGTCAGAATTTTTTGGTATGGGTGGAAAGCCATTCCAACAAGGAACATACACGCCAAAAAGAAGGCTTTATCTCAAATATTTCAAAAGTTATTATAAAGTAGGTCACATGTCAAGGTCAAAGTCACAAATCATTTTTGTATGAATAGGTAGCCATTGTCACAAGGAAACTACGTGCCAAATATGAAGGCCCTATCTCAAATGTTCAAAATTATGACAAAGTAGGTCAAAGGTCAAGGTCATAAGACAAAAGTTTTGTATGGGTGGGAAGACCTTTTCACAAGGAACATACATGCCACATTTGAAGGCACTATCTGAAATGGTTCAACAGATATAATAAAATAGGTCAAATGTCAAGGTAAAGGTCACGAATCATTTAATGTATGAATAGGAAGCCCTTGTCGCAGGTAACCTACATGCCAAATATGAAGGCTGTATCTCAAATGCTTCAAAAGTTATGACAAAGTAGGTCAAAGGTCAAGGTCATGGGTCAAAAATTTTGAATGGTTGAGAAAACCTGTCACAAGGAACTTACATGCCAAATATGAATGCTCTATCTCATATTGTTCAAATGTTATGATAAAGTAGGTCACAGGTCAAATCTTTATATAAGTGGGAAGCCCCTTTCACAAGGAACCTATATTTCGAATATTAAGGCTCTATCTCAAACGGTTCAAAAGTTATGACAAAATAACCTACTGATCTACTTTTTTATTTGACATGACCCATATTCGAGCTTGACTGTGGTATCGTCCAGATGATCATTCTGAGCAAGTTTTATGATGATTTGATTAAAACTGTGGCCTCTTAGAGTGTTCAAAACGTTTTTTTATGATGTGACCTGCTGAACTACTTTTTGACCCGACATGGCCCATATTCAAAATTGACCCTGATATTGTCAAGATGATCATTCTGAGCAAGTTTGATGATGATCGAACCAAAACTGGGGGCCTCTAGTGCGTTCACAAGGTTTTTCAACAATCCGACCTACTGACCTACTTATTGACTAAACATGACCCATATTCGAAAAAAACCGAGATATTGTCAAATGATCATTTTGGGCAAGTTTGCTGATGATTGGACCAAAACTGTGGCCTCTGGTGTTTTCAGAGGGTTTTTCTATGATTTGACCTACCGACCTCCTTTTTGACACGACATGACTAATATTTGAACTTGACTGAGATATTGTCAAGATAATCATTCTGGGCAAGTTTGATGATGATCGGACTAAAACTGTTGCCTCTAGTGTGTTCACAAGGTTTTTCTATGATTTCACCTACTGACCTATTTTTTGACCCGACATGGCCCGTATTCAAACTCAACCGAGATATTGTCAAGATGATCATTCTGGACAAGTTTGATGATGATCGGACCTAAACTGTGACACCTAGTGTGTTCAGAAAAGTTTTCTATGTTTTGACCTGCTGACCTACTTTGTGACCCGACATGACCTTTATTCGAACTTGACCGAGATAGTGTCAAGATTATCATTCTGAGCAAGTTTGATGATGATCGGGCCAAAACTGTGGCCTCTAGTGTATTCACAAGGTTTTTCTATGATTTGACCTACTGACCTACTTTGTGACCCGACATGACCCATATTCGAACTTGACCGAGATATTGTCACGCTGATCATTCTGGGCAGGTTGAAATCTGGGTTCACAAGGTTTTTCTATTTGACCTTCTGACCTACTTTTTGAACCGACATGACCCATATTCGAACTTGACCGAGATATTGTCAAGCTGATCATTCTGGGCAAGTTTAATGATGATCGGACCATAAACAAAACAGCTATCATGCAGACATGATGACAACAGCCAATTTTGCCCTTTCAGGGGCCATAATTCTGGTACCCTTGATATTTATGCCTGGTTCAAGAGAGGAACCAAGATCTTATGGTGGTACAAATTGTGTGTAAGTTTGGTTAAAATCAAATGCTAAATGAAACAGCTATCATGCAGACAAGACCAAAATAGGCAATTTTTGCCCTTTCAGGGGCCGTAACTCCGTAACACATGCTGGGATATGGCCCAGATCTCATGGTGGTACAAGTTGTGTGTAAGTCTGGTTAGAAGCAAATCATAAATGATGATGCTATCGTGCGGACAAGTAATTGTTTACGCACGGACGCACGGACGACGGACGAAATGTAATCACAAAAGCTCACCTTGTTACTTTGTGACAGTTGAGCAAAAAACAACATTAAAACGATAAATCTATATCGCTCACCCGAGCTTAGAGATTCACATAACGGGCATCCGTGGCTTAGTGGTAAAGAGCGCTGACTCTTGATCATGAGGTTTCTTACCGCTGTGGTTCGAGCCTCGCTCGGGTCATATGTGAGACGCCAAGCTCTGCAACGGAAGGTCAGGTTTTCGCCCACCTCTGATTAACGATAGGCTCGATATGAGTGAAATAATCTTGAAGGGGGTCGTAGAACTAAAAAAAAAAAAAAAAAAAAAAGAAGAAGAAGAAGAAGAAGAAAAAAAAGAGATTCACATTACTAAATATTGAGGTTTCACACAAGTAGTTTACTCTAAGATCTTTTTATTAAAGTTTATGCTCAAAAATGCATTCTTGGTCATGTATGGAGTAACAATGAGCTTTAATGCAGTGTCCATAAATGCGCCTTATCTTAAGGACCAATAATATATATAGTTTAAGGGTTGGGGTCTGGTCGGTTTCTTAGATATATTAAAAGCTTGTCAGCATCAATAATGGGTCATATCATTAGGAACAAACATAATGTACATATGCTTTAGGGTCGGGAATCTAAGCCGTGTCCAAGATATTAAACCATGTGTGAAGTGGAGGGTTGTGGCATACCCTTGAGGATCCCCGATTGGTGTCATTCAATGCGTCTTATTATAAGGAACAACAATATATATGGTTTATGGAAGGATTCTGAAAGGTTTCTAGATGTTAGGCCCATATTAAATGGACGGTTGGGCATACAACTTGGGGACCCTCGGCAGCTAGAGTGCTCACAATAGGTTTCTATAATTTGACCTACTGACCTATAATTTGACACGACATAACCCAAATTCAAAATCGACTCGGCAGTTTTTATCAAGATGATCATTCTGACCAAGTTTGATGATGACTGGACGAAAACTGTGGCTTCTAGAGTGTTCAGGGTTTTTCTCCGGTATGAGTTAGCCTACTGGCCTACTGTTTAACCCGACAGGACCTATATTCGAACTTGGCCGAGATATTGTAATGCTGATCATTCTGACCAAGGTTGATGATGATTGAACCAAAACTGTGGCCTCAAGAGCGCCCGCAACAATAACAACCATTTTTGTAATTCTATGGGACTTTGTGGTTATCATAGCAACCAAAAGTTTTTATTCGATTTCGATAAAAAGCTCACGTCATCGATCACCCTCCATAAGCATGCTACAGATGAGAAATGGCAGGCTACAGAGATATAACTTTTTAAAGTTGGTGACGAACGGACGGCGGATGGACGGACGACGGATGGATGCCCATACTATAAGCTCCCCTGGAGCCTTCGGCCAAGGTGAGCTAAAAATATTGTAGCAATATTCACATATAAAGACAGAGTACAACAAGAACACGGTCCCCGCCCCTCGGGATTTGAAGAAATAGATGGACTGCATGATGCTTCCACGCAGAGCTGAAATCGACCCGCACAAGAGCACTGGTAAACCGCTTAGAGGATTCCTCTCAATGTCGAGAAAAAATCGCACAAAATTGGAAGCAACGTCTCCAAAATGACCTATACTGTGTTGACGGGGACGTTAAACCTCAAATCAAACAAACAAAACAACAACAACAAACCACGACCGGAACGGCAAGAAGTCAATGATTTTGTGCGATTTTACCCGACACTTAGATGAAATAACATCCCAAGCTCTACTGCCAAAGAAACCGCTAAGGTTTAGGAGCGGTCTTTTCCTCGGCAGACTTTTACCTTCATAGCCTTTTACCAGCTCTGCATGGAAGCTCCATTTGCTAAAACCGACCAAACTTTATTACTGGTACACGGCTGAGAAGGTCTAAGCCTGCCCTTGAAATGTGATGAGGGTCGGACCGCTTCTTTTACCATAATGGTTTCTTAACTGACAGAATCTTCGTAGACTATTCAGGAACGCAACAAGAGGGCCCAGAGGGCCCTATTTCGCTCACCCTAGTGTCACTGTCTCAAGTACATTATAAAGGACTATGATTTCTCATCATAGGACTATGTAAAGTAAAAAATTTAAAATGTCAGGCTGGAAATTAAAGAACTGTATCATACAGGCCTTGGGAGGAATGTGATGGTGCTTGGCAGTTTTGGGGCATTTTAACCCATTAGGATTATGTCAAATGCGGTCAGTTACCGCACTATTCCCCGGCCAGGCTAAGTACACACATACTTTAGTCAGTAATCTTGAATCAACAGAAGGGGAGGATGATGGTAGAAAAATTTTACGGATTAATTTCCATCGAAGTATGTGGTCGGATTGGGTCTCAAACCTGCAACCTCTAGCTTCTCAGTCAGACGTGCGAAAACAGCCTGGTTCCCCGCCTATATGTCATGCGGCACAAAAATGAATGTGAAGTTTTGAGAAACTAGACAAAGCTGTGTACCAAATATGAAAGGTCTGGTCCTACTGGTTTCTGGCAAAACGATTTTAAAGGTTTTCTCTATATTAGTCTATGTAAAACATGTGCGCCCCAGAATGGGTCCATTTTTGGCACTAGGGCTATATTTTTAACAATCTAGGCATAGGTCCTCGAGATGAAGAATTTTTAAGGTTTTTCACTATAAGGGTCTATGTTAAACATTTGGTCCCTAAGTCAAGGCCAATTTAGTGATCCCTAAGGCAGGGCCAATTTAAATTGGCCACAGGCTATAATTCTGAACAACTTTGGTAATTGTCCATTAGGTGAAACTACAAACCAAATATCAAAGACCTGGGTCCTCTTGTTTCAGACTAGAAGACTTTTAAATGTTTTCCCTATATAAGTCAATGTTAAGCATGTGAACCCCTGGGCGGGGTCACTTTCGACCCGAGGGCTGTAATTTGACCAATCATGACAGAGGCCCACTAGTCGAAGCTGTATACCAAATATTATTCTGGTTTCAAACAAGAAGCTTTTTGAGGTTCTCCCTACATAAGTCTATGTAAGACAAGTGGGCCCCTCTGGGCGGGGCCATTTTGGCTCCAAGACTACTATTTGAACACTATTTGTAGAGCTCCATAAGATGAAGCTACATCTCATATACATCAAAGGCCTCGGCCTTTCTGGTTTCAGCCAAGAGGATTTTTAAAGGTTTCCCCTATGTCAGTCTATGTAAAACATGTGGGCCTCTGGTAGGGCCATTTTTAGCCCAAGAGCTCTATGTGTTATATTTGAACAATCTTGGTAGATGTCCACTAGACAAAGCTGTTAACCAAATAACAATGGCCTGGGTTCCGGTTTAAAACAGGAAGATTTTAAAGGTACTCTCTAAGTCCATGAAAAATATGGGACAAATGAGAAAAATTTTAAATGTTTTCCTTACACAAGTCTATGTAAAACAAGTTGGCCCACGGAAGATGTCATTTTGGCTCCAAGGCTACAATCTGAACAATCTTGGTGGAGGTCCACTAGGTTAAGCAACATACCAAATATCAATAAACACAGCCGTCAGAAGATTTTTAAAGGTTTTCCCAATAGAAGTTAATGTAAAAATATCAAATACCTCGGCCTTCTGATTTCAGAGAAGAAAATTTTTAAAGGCTATGTCAAACCAGTGGGCCCCAGGGCGGTGCCATTTTCGGTCCCAAAGTTATAATTTGAACAACCTTGGTAGAGGTCCCCTAGATGAAGCTTTACACACTAGGGGCTTCTGGTTTAAGACAAGAAGATTTTAAAGTGTTTCTTTATATAAATCTATGTAAAACCAGTAGGTCCCCCGGAGTGGGGCCTTTTTTGGCCCCAGTGCTATAATTTGAACAATCTTGGTAGAGGTCCCCTAGATGAAGCTGCATACCAAATATCAAAGACCTGGGCCTTGCGGTTTCATAGAAGAAGATTTTTAAAGGGCTACAATTTGAACAATCTTGGTAGAGGTTCACTAGCTGAAGCTTCATAGCAAATATCAAAGACCTGGGTCTTCTGGTTTCAGACAAGGAGCTTTTTTAAAGGTTTTCCATATATAAGTCTATGTCAAACTGGTGGGCCTTTGTGCACGGCCATTTCTCGCCTCAGGGCTATGATTTCCACAATATTGGTAGATGTCTACTAGACAAAGCTTCAAACCAAACATCAAAGATCTTGGCCTTCTGGTTACAGACAAGAAGGTTTTAAAAATGTTTTGTGGCTAATTTACCACTACTTGTTGCCACGGCAACCAGAGTTCTGTTTTAATTCCAAATCTTTGAGCAACTTTCAGTTAGTACCTCCCATTCTGGTGAAGTTTGGTATAAATTGGCTCACTGGTTTAGGAGGCGATAGCAATTGTTGACAGACGATGGACGGATGACGGAGCACTGGCCTATCAGAATAGCTCACTGAGCATTACATGCTCAGGTGAGCAAATAAGAATGACATACGTTTTTTTTTATTCTAGGCTTGGTGCGGTAAGAAATAAAAGACCTAGATAAAATAGTCAAGCAAAATGTAAATGAAATCTTAGCTTCTGTTATATTTTTGTTAATATATACTATGGGGCGCCGTTTTACTATTTAATCCGTATTTATGGAGATCCATAAATCGAATTATGAATATCCATAATTCGATTAATGTATATCATTAATTCAAAACGATTTACGGATATCCATAATTCGATTTATGGATATCAATAATTCGAATTATGGATATCCATTATTTGATTTATGAATATCCATTATTCCTCTGATGTATGGATATCCATTATTCGAAATAGGATCTCCATAGTTCGATTTATGGATATCCATAATTCAGATTTATTTATGGATATCCATAATTCGATTTATGGATATCCATAAATCACCACCAAAACTTTTGGTTTAATGATTTACCGTAAGACACGCGATTGTTTTCAAAATGCCATGTGCGCAGTTAAATATCGGAACCAGCTTTAAGAATTGGAAATTCCGGCCAACGGATCCGGTACCTCTGGAATCACCTCTACGAAGACTGCGCAGCTATGGAAACTGAAAGTCGGACGTAAGACTATAATGATCCAAATAGGCAATCCGTGCATGCTTTCTGGAGAAAAATGCTTTGTTTGTTAGTTTGTTTGTTTGTATTGGAGTTTAGCGGCCCGGTCAACACTATTTAGGTCATTTTTGAGCCGGTCAGTTTACCTATCCACACTTTCCTGGGCAGGGTTATACGTAAGCGGTTAACCAGTGCAGTGTACATTCTTTCGCCAGAAACTGACAACTGCCCTTCTTAAATCAGCGGAAGGGAGAGAATGACCGTAGAAAAGATTTCATGATCAATCTCCAGTAAAGAATGTTGCCGATCCCGGCAGGTATCGAAACGGCGTCCTCCTGATCATCAGTCAGGCGCGCATCCGACTGAGCTACCGAGGCCGGCAGGAGAAAAGAAATGCACATGGTTGTTATATAGTATTAACATATATCCATATAATACTCTGCTTGAGGTGTATGGAGTACCAGGCAGATTCAGATATTATATCTCCTGGCCCCCGCCCATTGCGGCTCGGAGAAATAAATTTGGCTGCATAAGATGAGAGTACTGGCAAACCGTTTATAAGGTCAAAGCCTGTCCAAACAAAGAGGTGCGAGTCAATGGGCGACAGGGATTGGGTTGTCATTTTATTTCAATGAAGGCTTAATACCCCACATAATTTGAAGCAACGTCTCCAAAATGACCTAAGCAGTTTTGAAGGGGACGTTAAACCTCAAATCAAACAAAACATATCTCTCTCACACACCACAGGCCACAATTAAGCTTACCCTATATTACCTCCACCTCCATCCCGGCTTTTATTACACACATAAATCAGAAACCTGACGGGAATAGTCGAGTGTTTTGTTGTTGTTGTTTTTTTAAAGGGAGCAGTCATTATCCATTAGGTTTTTTTGCAGAGGAGAATTATGGATATCCATAATTCGATTTATGGATATCAGTCGAATAATGGATATTCATAATTCGAATAAAGGATATCCATAATTCGATTTATGGATATCCATATTCCGAACTAAATTAATGATATCCATAAATCGATTTATGGATATCCATAATTGGATTTATGGATATCCATAATTTGATTTATGGATATCCATAAATCAGCCAAATTATGGATATTTCTAATTCGATTTATGGATATCAATAAATCGAATAATGGATATCCATTATTCGATTTATGGATATCATTAATTCATATCGATTTATGGAAATCCATAATTCAATAATAATGGGAATCCATAATTCGAATTATGGATATCCATAATTCAAATTATGGATTTCCATAAATAATTATGGATATCTATAAATACGGATTAAATAGTAAAACGGCGCCCGATAATATATTCGCTAGATTATTATTTTTTATCTGTATCATTTCTTAATATAGTTAGAAGCTGGACTAATTTTGCATTGAAAACAAATCAGTCTTTCAGGACACTCAAAAGTAAGAATTTCACCTGCAGTGACATATGTCAGCCTGCATGGAGCATGCTTTTTTCGGTCAAGCAAATTTAACTTAAATTATATCCATTATCCAAACGTTGGCATTCAGAACGGACATAAATTCCGTCCTGAACTGTGGATAATTTTCATAAGTTTTGGGGAGCTCAAGTAAACAGGAGCAGGTATGTGCAATTGGTCTACGAGCAAAACCAGATACATTTACAAAGGAGACATCAATTTTGTCCCTAATCAGAAGATCGGATCCAGTGCAGAACCTAAAAAATCTCGCAATTAAAGCTTTATCCAGCTCCCTGACAAATCTTCGGAGATGATTTGCTACATTAGCTTCTTCCGCGGACAATGTGTCTGAAAATTTCAGTCTATTCAGTACTCGCCGTGTTGTAGGTAGAAGCTCTGAGTACAAACTCAAAAACTGATCCTGTGTTAATCTTAGACTTTTTAGAAACGGACTCCAACAGTCAACAATGTACATTCCAGCTTGAACCAGTTCCTTGTGGGCAATTTCCGAGAGAATTCTATCTAAATTATCTTCTCTCGGCAGTGTCTTAACTTCGTGTTGTTCCAAAACATCCAACAATTCTTCGTTTCCTACGGAATCTATGCTTGAAAGTGCAGATTTTAACACCTGAGCGTCACTTTCAGGAATAAAGGACAAAAAAGCCTCTTTCAGGTCGGATCGTACTTCATTGTATAAGCACTGTTCCATAAAAACCTTTGTTATTAAAACAGGAAAATATCCTGTTCTTGTGTAACCAAAAACGATTATTTTACCAACTGACTGCCATTCTTGTTCGCCGAAATCGTGGCGAAGACAAGGAACCTTAAATGTACTCCCCAAAGTGCACTCTTCATAAAACGAGTTCCAAAACTCTGATATAGCGTCTCTGGTGACACCGCCATTGTCTTCTGCTGCCTCTGGCATGCCGTTTGGTAAAACGATTTCTAGGCTGATAGTGTCATATAATGGATCAATGCTTACAAATGCTTTGATTAGTTCTTTCAGCAAATGACCTCTATGAAGTCTTATATGATGTTCTTTTGTTGTCAAATCAAACCCATCTGTAAAGATTTTTATGAGGCCCCGTTTGACAATACAATCGCCATTTATGGATATCCAATACGGTAAATCTGGACATCGTACGATTGTCTGTTCAAATCGAATTTTTGACATCCAATATTTGCGATGACCAAAGGAAAGTTTGTAAACCCATATTTGTTGGTATCTTAAAATACTTTTAGATACATCCATAAATCAGTTTCGATATGAAAAAAAGTTTGCCGGATATTGAAAATCCTTTATTTGTATTGCGGATATCAAATATCATGGACATCCATTATTTGGATATCTAGGAATATACACAGCATTTTGGGAGTCAGTGAGATCTTTAAACCGATAGTTGTACATACTTAGTTAATACTTGTTCTGTGCCAAATGTAAAAAAAAAAAAACAAAAAAAAAAAAAAAAAACATACGAACCCCAATTTTGCTACATACATGTCCCAAACATGGTTAGATTTGACTATTTTATGGCAAGAACTTTTCCTAACTAATGTAGAGTACAGGCATCTATTATTATTTATTTGAAGTAATATGTAAGATATCTTATACATCACATATTTTATTCAAATTAGATATACGTTGAATAAGATATACCATATATCTAAATAACAAAATAAAATATGTAATATGGTGTATAAGAATTAATGTACACTATAAAATATATCTGATATAGGATATAAGATTTGTGGAAAAATCGATATCTGAATTATCCAAATATAGACGATACATTATATATAGAATAAGACATATGCTAAATAAGATATATAATATAGCATATAAAATCTCATACAGTATCTAGCATACTATATTGTATGTTTGGATTAGTCAGATACTACTATAAGAAAAATAGTAACGATGACGATTGGACAGTGACGTTGACTATTGGCTCAGTGATCCAAAACTACAAAGCCATGGGAGCAACTAAAATTACTAAAAATGATATAAAGTATCCGCTTTCTCAAATAATGAAATACTGGCTTTATTGTTTCTTGAATGCCTCATTTTAATAGAAATAGCGTCAGTGCTGTTTGAATAAATATCTATGCGCATGGCTGTTTGAAGCCATTGTCAGATGGACCGAAAGCCGTGCTCAAACAGCAAAAACCATGTTCAAAGCATGAAATTTGCGTGCTATTTGAACATGATTTTTGAGCTTTTTATATCACAAGACTGGCCTTGCTTTGTTTACGTTACGTTGCGCGACGTAAAGTTATCGCCCTGAACGTAGCGTTTTAAGGTTCTATGGTGAGATAGTTACTGCGTAACAACGTCACTGTAAACAACATTCTGAACCGACCGCCATGTTGGTTCGCCGGTCGCATTTGAAGAGTTTATATGAAGTTTATTTGGAGCTTTGGGGGGCGTTTTCGTCACAATTTACTGTCGGAATTGTAAGTAATGACAGAACAACGATCATCCATGGTTATTTCATTGCATTAACATTTGCCGGATCCCTCGGAAGATATTTGAACATTCGGCCAGGCGGCCTCATGTTCAAACAGCTTCCTCGGGATCCGGCAAATGTTAATGCATTAAAAACCATGGTTGATCCCTATATTCTTGCATGAATACCTATGCGTATGGCTGTTTGAAGCCATTGTCAAATGGACCAAAAGCCGTGCTCAAACAGCAAAAACCATGTTCAAATTGTGTGCTGTTTGAATATGGATTTTGAGCTTTTGATATCACAAGACGGGCCTTGCTTTGTTTACGTTACGTTGAGCGACGTAACGTCATCGCCCTGTACGTAGCGTTTTAGGGTTCTATGATGACGTCAGACGGTTACTGCGTAACAAAAACATTCTGAACTGGCCGCCATGTTTGTTTGCCGGTCGCATTTAAAGAGTTTATATGGAGTTTATATGGACCTTTTGGGCGTTTTCGTAAAAATTTGCGGCCAATTAAAAGTTAAAAGTTATGCAAGAACAACTATCATCCATGGTTATGTCATTGCATTAACATTTGCTGGATCCCTCGGAAGATATTTGAACATTCGGCCTAGCGGCCTCATGTTCAAACAGCTTCCTCGGGACCCGGCAAATGTTAATGCATGAAAAACCATGGTTAATCCCTATATTATACGAATCTCGTAGACGCCTATCAAAACTATTAAAACCCAAGTTGTAGTCGTGAAATTATTATTGATCTTTATTTTCAGATCAAATCACCTGAATTCACTTAGATAGAACGAATTTAGTAAACACTAGAACCAGGGCAACATATGACGACTTATGTACAATTTCCTACCATTCTTAACTTCACTATGTATTATGTGAATCTGGATCAAGAGCTGAATTTGAAATCATAGTGATTGGTCATATGCTGACACTTTCTTTAAAATCTTTTCATTTTCCGACCGTTGGTTCAACTGTTTAACAAGGATTTTTTGGTAACTGATGGGAAGGGATGGGTGGCAACAGTAGAAGAATTGATATTGAATCTTCCCCAAAAAAAAAAAAGAGCAAAATTTTTCAACCTACTCTGTTTTAGCTATCCAAAATCGATTTATAAAGCTAAATTATAATCTTGTGTAAGCATAATAGTTATGTGAGAAATCATAAATTATATTCTTTGGATGTCATGGATTCCTAAAAATCGACAAAAATGTTGTTAAACGACGCCTCGTCCTACTGATGTCATCTTTCTACATACAATACTCCCGTCGCGTTTTAAACCCTCTCAACCCCGTGTACAGGGGTACACATGAGAACGAACACCCCGGGTATGTACGGTTGTAAGTGTGGGTGGGAGGAGTTGTATACAGGTGTAAAACTGACTATTAGAGTTAACCATCAGCGCCACGTTTTAGTGCCTTTCTTTGTTGCATTGCGATTGATGTCCTTCTAATATCCTTATCATTTTACTACAAGCAAGTGTCCATCCGAAAGAAATCGCCCAGTAATTGCTTTCAAGTCGGACGTGTAGGAATTGGAGAAAAACGCAGGAATGTGAAAAACGGCAACGATATAGGGCGGTCGTGTCTCAATTTAGCGCCAAAAAGACATTGGAAAACGGTGCAGAATCTATCCAGACACCTGACTGAACATGGCGTCCGTTCAAAATCTACTTTTTTCTGAATAATTATTGTCAGACGATCACACTATACACCCCACTCACTTTAGCGCATTTCACTAAAACAATGATCAAACGTGTGACTTTCGACTATGTAAACCGAGATGTTCGCGGTTGTTTATTTCACTGGCCTGATAACGTGATTATAGGTCATCATACAGTTTCTAAGAAACGTTTGATGAAAATATATAACGTTGGTCTATACATTGTGAAAGAAGAATGAAAGGATAAGTGACCCTAGTCACCCTTGCCCTATACAATATAAGTTACCATCATTAAATATTATATCTGGTTTGAGGCGTTCAGCTTAAAACGGTCCTGAGAAAGCTTTTACGAAAAAATAACACTAGCCTATATGCAGAGAAAGAGTGAAATAACAAATGAACAAATAAGCTGAGAAAGTCCATTGTTTCTTATACAATATATGTCATCATCATTACATAGTTTACCAAGATTGAGGCCTCTGACTAAATTAATTCCTGGGATATCTTTGACGAAAAATTTATCGTTGGTCTATATAAAGAGAAAGAATTATAAAAGGACAAACTAGAATTTGTTTTTCTACAAAACCACAGATGTCTCCACCCTTTTTGTCCTCTAAGTATGATCTTGACATTGGAGGTATTGACCTGGCTCTTGTGTGTATCACAGCATCAAATGCAGGTGAATATTTCTGCAAAGTAACTTTAAAAAGTTCATCGAGAAAAAAGAAAGTTATTGGCAATACACGAAAAAAAAATTTTACTTCTGACCTCTTAAGTATGGCCTTGACCTTTGAAGTACCAACTTGGCTCTTGGGCGCAACACATCGTCTCATGATATTTAACATTTCTGCCAAGTAATTTTATAATCCATCGAAGAATAAGAAAGTTATTGACCGTACACGAAAAAAGGGTCCCTTTTTTACCTTTGACCTCTAAGTATGACCTTGACATTGGAGATACGGACCTTGGTCTCGCACACGACACACTGTCTAATGAAGATGAACATTTCTGCAAGGTTATTTAAAAAAAAGTTCACCCAGAAATAAAAAAAGTTATTGACTGGACACACAAAAAGACTCTTTTTGACCTTTGACCTCTAAGTATGACCTTGACCTTTGAGGTACCAAACTGAATCTTGCGCACAACACATCGTATCATGACGGTTAACATGTTTGCCAAATGATTTCACAATCCATCCAGGAATAAGAAAGTTATTGACTGAAAACCAAAAAAGTCCTTTTTCTTAGTATGATGTTTGAGGTACAAACCCGGGTCATGGGTTAGACATATTGTCTCATGGTGGTTAATATTTCTGCAAAATACTTTTTAACATACATCTAAAACTAGTAAGTTATTGACCAAACATGAAAAAAGGCTCCTTTTTTACCTTTGACCTCTAAGTATGACCTTGAGCTTTGAGGTACTAACATGCGTCATGTGCGCGACACATTGTGTCATGGTGGTTAACATTTCTGCTAAGCAACTTCACAATCCATCTTAAAATAATATTGTTATTGACCAAACACGAAAAAGGTCCTTCTTATTACCTTTGACCTCTATGTATGACCTTGACCTTTGAGCTGCCGACCTGGATCATGCGCAGGACACATTGTCTTATGGTGGTTAACATTTCTGCCAAGTAATTTTGAAATCCATCTTACAATAAGAAAGTTATTGAACACACACGAAAAAGCCCCATTTGACTTTTGACCTCTAAGTATGACATTGACCTTTGAGGTACCGACCTGGTTCATGAGCGCAACACATTGTCTCATGGCGGTTAACATTTCTGCCAAGTAATTTCAAAATACATCTAAAAACAAGAAAGTTATTGACAGGACACGAGTAGCCTATACATATGTCGTTTTCCAAATAGGAATTTAGCCAGATTTATTTCTAATTCTATCCAGAAATTACAAAATTATAGACCGGACACGAAAGATTACTCTTTTTGGCATAATACTTCTAAGTGTGTCCTTGAGCTTAGAGCTATACTCCTGAATTTGCCCGAGATACATTATCTCATGATGGAATACATTTCTGCTAAGTAATTTAAGAATCCAGCAAGGTAAGAGCAAGTTACGAACCGGTGACGAAAAGAGACCATATTTTTACCTTTGACCACTAAGTGTGACCTTGACCTTGGAGATAAAGGACTGGGTCTTGTGCGCGACACATCGTCTCATGTTGGTTAAAATTTTTGCCAAATAATTTAAAAAAAAATCAGGGAATATATAACATTGTTACATAATTACATACGTCACGCCCCGCCCATAGGGGCTTGAAGAAATAGATGGGCTGCATGATGCTTCGACGCAGAGCTGAATCCGGTCCGCACACTAGTACTGGTAAACCGCTTAGAGGATCTAAGCCTGTCCAGGAACCGCGGTGCGAGGCGGACCGTCCATGCTAATAAACCCTATTGGTTTCATTGGGCGATAGGGCTCGAGATGTCATTTCATCTCAATGTCGGGTAAAAGTCCCACAAAATTGGAAGCAACGTCATGTTTGTGTTTCTTTCCCTTTGGTGTCTCTGTTGGGAGCTGTGGTTAATTGTATCGATTCCTGATCATTTCCTTCACTTCTATTTTCAAATCGAATTTCAGTCCCCGTATGGTCATAGCTGTTGATGGGTCCTAAAACTCAAACACACATACACATTCCATGCATGACAGACAAATATCATTATTTCTGCTAGACATAAACTTGGTATTTTCATTTTCCTTAGCTACTTTTTGCCTAAGGTACAAGCTACTGCTTTTGCAATGAAATTGTAAAATTTAAAGCGCTTTCTAAATTACCGACATCCAATACTGCGCATATTTTACCGTTAAGATGAGCTGGAAAGTGACAACTGTAGCGTAAATCAGATTCAAAGTGATCCTACAAGTCTACCAAAGAGCATGTAATATACACACTTTATTAATTTCTCATATTTTAAGTATTGAATTTATAAGCCTCGAGGAGGTAAAATAAATTCGATAAAGAAACTCGTGCTTCGCATTCATTTCTTAATCGGATTTTTATACCTCTCCCGGTTTATACGAAGGTCCTTCAAAAAGTTTTGTCACTAAATAGGTTTCAGTTGTTTCATCGTATATATTTCTGATAACGATTCATTGGATAAAAGTTAATTTCGTGCAAATTGCTTTTATAACGACCGAGATATGTTAAATTGAAATATATGAAGTCATATACACTGGCCAATGTAAAATGGACAGAGAGGCTGAGTTCGCAGCTACATTAAATGCCGTGTTAGTCTTTACATGGGTTCAAGTCAGATATTTGATGAATTGTATGGTATATATGAACCTCTTGCCATTCCAAAGCACACAGTTTATCGGTGGGTCAAAGCTTTTAATGCTGGTAAATCATCGGTCAAAGATGATGCTCGTGTTGGTTGGCTCAAGACCTCCATCACCAAGGCAACCATCGCTGCTGTAAAGAAAGCGGTCGAAGAAGATGCGCGACTCTTAGTGAAAGAGATAGCTAAATGCACTGGCATATCAGAATGCAGCTAGCATACCATTCTAACAAAGTATTTGTGCTTGAGAAAGATTGGCGCCACGTGGGTTCCCCATTTGCTCACTGAGGAGCAAAAGAAGCAACGCCGTAAATGCGCCCAAAAGCTCTTGAGAAAATACAAACAAGAGGGCGATGATGTTCCTGGATCGCTCACCTAATCCACATTCAAATGGTTAATAAAGTTACGGTTAAGAAGGTCAAAGGTCAAGGTCACAGGTCAAACTTTTTGTATGAATGTGAAGCCCTTTTCACAAGGAATATACATGCCAAATATGAAGATTCTATTTCAAATGTTTAAATTATGCTTAAGTAGGTCACAGATAAGTGTCAAGGTCAGTAGGTCACAGGTCAAAATTGTTTGCATGAGTTGAAAGACATTGTCACAAGGAACCCACAGCCAAATATGAAGGCTGAACCTTTAATTAGGCCCCCGCCCGTAGGGGCTTGAAGAAATATATGGGCTGCATGATGCTTCTACGCAGAGCTGAATCCGGCCCGCACACTTGTACTGGTAAACCGCTTAGAGGATCTAAGCCTGTCCAGGAACCGCGGTGCGAGGCGGACCGTCCATGCTAATAAACCCTATTGGTTTCATTGGGCGACAGATTTTGAAATGTCATTTCATCTCAATGTCAGGTAAACGTCCCACAAAATTGGAAAAATGTTTGAATGGGTGGGAAGCCCTCGTTACAAGGAACATACATGCAAAATATGAAGGCTCTATATCAAATGGTTAAAGAAGTTATGATAAAGTAGGTCACAACTCAAGGTCAAGGTCAACCTATTTTGTATGAGTGGGAATCAATTGTCACAAAGAACCTACATCCTAAATATGAAGGCTCTATCTCAAATGGTTCAAGAAGACACAGGTCAAAGGTCAAGGTCACAGGTCAAAATGTTTGAATGGGTGGGAAGCCCTCGTTACAAGGAACATACATGCAAAATATGAAGGCTCTATATCAAATGGTTAAAGAAGTTATGATAAAGTAGGTCACAGCTCCAGGTCAAGGTCAACCTATTTTGTAAGAGTGGGAATCCCTTGTCACAAGGAACCTACATCCTAAATATGAAGGCTCTATCTCAAATGGTTCAAAAGGACACAGGTCAAAAACAATCTTGTATGAATGGGAAGCCCTTGTCACCAGGAACTTTCATGCCAGATTTGAAGGCTTTATGTCAAATGGTTCAAAAGTTATGGCCAAGTACATGTAGGTCAAAGATCAAGGTCATAGGTCAAAATTGTTTGTGTGGGAAGCCCTTGTCACAAGGAACCTACACACCAAATATGAAGTTTATATCTAAATGGTTCAAAAGCTATGATAAAGGAGGTCAAAGGTCAAGGTCACAGGTCAAAATGTTTGCATGGGTGGGAAGCCCTCGTCACAAGGAACAAATATGCAAAATATGAAGGCTCTATCTCAAATGTGAAGAAGTTATGATAAAGAAGGACAAAGGTCAAGGTCAAGGTCAAACTATTTTTGTATGAGTGGGAAGCTTTTGTCACAAGGAACCTACACCCCAAAGATGAAGGCTCTATGTCTAATGGTTCAAGAGGACACAGGTCAAAGACAATTTTGTACAAGTGGGAAGCCCTTGTCGCAAGGAACTGTCTTGCCAAATATCACGGCTTTATGTCAAATGGTTCAAAACTAATTACCAAGTAGTTCAAAGATAATGTCAGAGGTCAAAATTTTGTTTGGTTTGGAAGCCCTTGTCACATGGAACCTACATGCCAAATATTAAGGCTCTATCTTAAATGGTTCAAAAGTTATGAGAAAGTAGGTCAAAGGTCACGGTCACAGGTCCAAATTTTGTATGGATGGGAGGTCCTTGTCACAAGAAACCTACATGTCAAATATAAAGGTTCTATCTCAAATGCTTCAAAAGTAATGACAAAGTAGTTCAACGGTCAAGGTCATACGAAAAGTTTTGTATACGTGGAAAGACCTTTTCATAAGGAACATACATGTACATGCCAATTATGAAGGCTCTATCTCAACTGGTTCAAAAGTAATGTTTAATTAGGTCACATGTCAATATCGAGGTCAAAGATCATTTTATGTATGAATAGGGGAAGCCCTTGTCGCAATGAACCTACATGCCAAATATGAAGGCTCTTTCTCAAATGCTCCAAAGGTTATGAAAAAGTAGGTCAAAGGTCAGGGTCATAGATCAAAATTTTTGAATGGTTGGGAAAACCCTATCGCAAGGAACACATAAGCCGAATATGAAGGCTCTATCGCAAATGGTTCAAAGGTCACTGGTCAAGGGCACAGGTCAATTTTTTATGAGTGGGATTAATTGTCGCAAGGAACCAACATGCCAAATATGAAGGTTCTATCTCAAATGGTTCAAAAGTTATGATAAAGGAGGTCAAAGGTCAAGGTCACAGGTCAAAATGTTTGCATGGGTGGGAAGCCCTCGTCACAAGGAACAAACATGCAAAATATGAAGGCTCTATCTCAAATGTGAAGAAGTTATGATAAAGAAGGACAAAGGTCAAGGTGCTTCAAAGGTTATGAAAAAGTAGGTCAAAGGTCAGGGTCATAGATCAAAATTTTTGCATGGTTGGGAAAACCCTGTCGCAAGGAACACATAAGCCGAATATGAAGGCTCTATCGCAAATGGTTCAAAGGTCACTGGTCAAGGTCACAGGTCAATTTTTTATGAGTGGGATTAATTGTCGCAAGGAACCTACATGCCAAACATGAAGGTTCTATCTCAAACGGTTAAAAAATTATGACAAAATAACCTACGGATCTACATTTTGACTTTACATGACCCATATTTGAACTTGTGTGTGTGTGTGAATTCGGGTTTAACATCGCTTTCAACAATTTTTCAGTCATATCACGACGGTGTCTTGTTGTGACAGGGACCTCAATGCTCACTTTTATAGTGCTGCCTCACTGAAGCATCATGTCCCAGACACATTACATGATACCACACCCAGTCACATTATCCTGACACTGGGTAGACCAGTCCTAGCTCTACCCCGTAAATCTGAGTGCCAAGCAAGGAGCAGCTAGTACCATTCTTAGCGACTTTGGTATGTCGCGGCCCGGGATCGAACCCGTGACCTACCGTTCCCCGGAGCGGACACTATACCAACTGAGCTATCGGGGCCGGTATATTTGAACTTGACTGAAAAATTGTGCAGATAATCATTCTGGACAAGTGTTATGATGTTTGGATGAAAACTTTGGCCTCTACAGTGTTCACAATATTTTTCTATGATTTGACCTACTGACCTACTTTTTGATCCGACATGACCCATACTCGAACTTGACCCAGATATTGCCAAGATGATCTTTCTGAGCAACTATAATGATGATCGGACCAAAACTTCTATTTGACTTACAAACCTACTTTTTGACCCGACATGACCCATATTCGAACTTGACCGAGATATTGTCAAAATGGTCATTCTGAGCAAGTTTGATAATGATGGGTCAAAAACAGTTACCTCAAGTGTGTCCACAAGTTTTTTTAAAGGATTTGACCTACTGACCTACTTTTTGACCCTTCATGATCCATTTTTGAACTTGATTTAGATATTGTCAAGATGATTATTCTGAGCAATTTTGATGACAATCAGACTGAAACATGGACCACTAGGGTTTTCGCAAGGTTTTTCTATGATTTGACCTACTGACCTACTTTTTTACCTATCATGACCCATATTCGAACTTGACCGAGATATTGTCAAAATGGTCATTCTGAGCAAGTTTGATGATGATGGGTCAAAAACAGTTACCTCAAATGTGTCCACAAGGTTTTTAAAGGATTTGACCTACTGACCTACTTTTTGACCCGGAATGATCCATTTTTGAACTTGATTTAGATATTGTCAAGATGATTATTCTGAGCAATTTTGGTGATAATCAGACTGAAACTGGGACCACTAGGGTTTTTCGCAAGGTTTTTCTATGATTTGACCTACTGACCTACTTTTTGACCCGACATGACCCCTATTCAAACTTGACAGAGATATTGTCAAGATGTTCATTGAACATCATGATGATGATTGAACCAAACCTGTGACCTCTAGTATGTTCACAAGGTTTTTCTATGATTTGACCTACTGACCTACATTTTGATCCGACATGATCCATATTCGAACTTGACCGAGATATTGTCATGGTGATCATTCTGAGCAAGTTTGATGATGTTATGGCCTCTAGTGTGTCCAAAATGTTTTTTCTGTGATTTGACCTTCTGACCTACTTTTTGACCCAATCTGACCCATTTTCGATCTTGCTCGAGATATTGTCATGATGATCATTCTAAGCAAGTTTGATGATGATCGGACCATAACTGTGGCCTCTAGTGAGTTAACAAGCTTTTTCTATGATTTGCCCTACTGACCTACCTTTTGACCCGACATGACCCATAATCAAACTTGACCCAGATATTGCCATGATGGTCATTCTGTTTGCAAGTTTGATGATGATCAGATTAAAACTGTGGCTTCTAGAGTGTGCACAATGTTTTTTCTAAGATTTGACCTACTGACCTACTGTTTGACCCGACACAACCCGTATTCGAACTTGACCGAGATATTGTCAAGATGATCATTCTGAGTAAGACTGATGAGGTTCGGACCAAAACTGTGGCCTCTTGTGTGTTCACAAGGTTTTTCTATGACTTGACCTACTGACCTACTTTTTGACCCGACATGACCCATAATCGAACTTGACCGAGATATTATCATGATGATAATTCTGACCATGTTTGATGATGATTGGCCCAAAACTTTGACCTCTAGTGTGTTCACAAGAAAAGTTTACGCACGGACGACGCACGGCGGACGACGCACGACGCACACCGGACATCTCACAGTCACAAAAGCTCACCATAACCTTCCGTCAGGTGAGCTAAAAACTGTGACATCCGAGTTGTTTTTAACTTGCTAACAGGTGACGAAACCTGGGTGTACATGTTTGAGCCACATAGTAGAGCTGATAAAAACATCAAAAGCGCCCCTGTATTGCTAAGAGAACCATCAGCTCAAAGAAGATGTTGTATACAATCTTCTTCAATTCTAGTGGGCTATTGGTTCAAGTGGCTTGTCCTTCTGGTCATACAGTCACTGAGAAATTCTTTATGAACGCTGTACTAAAGAAAGTTAAGGCGTTCTACAATAAGAAGCGTCCAAGCAAATGTTGGTCAGGAGTGCACCTGATCCATAACAATGCCTCCTCTCACATGTCTGAGGTTGTGAGGTCGTATTTGCCTGCTGAAAGGGTCGAGTTTGTAAATCCTCCCTATTCTCCTGACCTGAGCCAATTCGGATTTTTCTTGTTTCCAAGGCTCAGGAAAATGCTTTCTGGAAAGAAATATAACTCCAGAAGTGCACTTGGCAGCGCAATTAATCAGTGTCTCCAACAGGTACCCAAAGAAGACCATCAATTATGTTCCAGAAAGGGTTATCCTTTGGAAGCATGGAACGCACCACAGAACAGGAAAATATGGAGTGCACATGTTTTCTGGGCCAGACTAGCTAGGTTTTTGAAAACTTAGCAGCTTTTAGAAAATGGACCCGAAGGTTACAAAAATACAGAGGGGGCGGGCTACTTTGAGGGCCTGCAATAGGAAAAGAATATTAAATGGTGCGTTTAGGATATAAAACCCCAGTGACAAAACGTTTTTAAAGAACCCTCGTAAATCCCATATTTAAAATAGATGAATGAATGTTTATTCATATACATGCACACACGTACGCATGCACGCCCGCAAATACAGAGTAAATAGTAATAAACACTAAACGCCCGCCGCCTTATAACAACAAATACAGGGAAATGTGACAGACAGAAGCTGGATTTTCTGTAAAATAATTACTGTACTGCCAAGGTACTTTACATAAGGTCCTAAAATTTTCAAGATATACAGTAATTTATCATTATGGAATAACGGAATAACAAAAGAATGGAATAGCGGAGGAACGGAAGAACTGACACATGTAAACAAATAAATACGTTCTAGAAAGGGTTATCCTTTGGAAGCAAGGAATGCACCACAGAACTAGAAAATATTGGGTGCACATGTTTTCTGGGCCAGACTAGCTAGTTTCGGCCAATGAGACCTAATAAGTGAACCTCGGATATTTTCAAAATTCAACAATGGAATCAATGATCCCAAAGGACAAGAAAATATAAACTACATTTTCTTACATGCTTTTCAATGAATGATAGAGATTTATCAGTGAAATATAAATCGATATTTTCACTGTTTCAAACAGTGAAAATACGATTTTTTTTTTCACTGTTCGGGACTACTTTTTTCTTCAAATCTAACTCTAATTTCAATTTTATCTTTGTCAGATAACTGAACAATACTGAAATGTGTTCTAATTGACGCATAGCCCGTTCATGTGTGACGGGGACGTTACTGACGTCATTTATGACGCTGACGTCACGTCTTTTGTCGCGCGACGTTAGACTTGCCAGCAACTTCTTTGGAAAACTACTCTCTCAATTATTTCATTAATCATTCATAATCATACCATCCCAGGCCATTTCTCAGGTGCAAACTTTCAGTTTACACCCAATAGTATACCCACTAAACACGATGGACACCACTAAATTGACGCGAAACGAACAGGAACAAAGATAATTTTCTCCGAATGTGAGCGACACCATTAAAGACGCTAAATAGTGCCTTTTGAAGCATGTAAGAAACAGAAAATTTGATTTTTTCAGTGCAAGATCAAATTTTATTTCACTCATGAACACCAAAAACTGCTATTTTCACTCGTGGCTACGCCACTCGTGAAAATAACAATTTTGGTGTTTATTCGATGAAATAAAATTCGACCTTACACTGAAAAAATCAAATATCCTCTATATGATGTAGGGCAGGGATACTTTTTACGGCCGCCACACACTTTCAGTCACCAGCTGTAGTGGTGTTTAATATGTTCTAGAAAGGGTCATCCTTTGGAAGAAAGGAATGCACCACAGAACTGGAAAATATGGTGTGTACATGTTTTCTGGGCAAGACTAGCTAGTTTCGGCCAATTTGGCGCCTTGTTTCTGAAGCGGAGATTTAATTAGATGAAACGTTCTGAAAAGTCTACGCTTAATAAAATTAACCTTTCATCTCTTAGATTAAATTTGACATATCCTCATCTGCGGGGAAAAATTTGAAACAAGTTAACCTTTCATTAACAACAGAATGGTTCAGGCCTACGTGTAAAGCAAAACGCCGGTATCGTGCAACATGTTGTCACGTTATCGAATACGCAATAGATTCTATTAAACAGCCATGTCTTGCTCGCTAAATGATGCATGGCGAAGCTTCTGATCTTTTTACCCGGATCTTATTCACTGGTCGTATATGAGCTAGCGCACGACAAAACTTACAATAGAACATGTTCAACCCCAAAAGACTCAGATCAACATGCAATCTCTACGGCAAGCGTTTTCGATTACTTCACTTTGGGCACACTTTGCAGGCTAAGTTGCGTCTCTGCTGGTCGCACAGTGACCCGCAAACACTAAGATCAACACGAGTAACTGGGTCTCGCATTTTTCAATGGAGCTTACTATGCAGCTCCGCAAGGCTCACGGATCAGACTGCAGGCTGAGCTAAGTCTTCGCTGGTCACAAAACGATCTGCTAAGCCGCAATTGGTTTCTAGGATAACCCTGTGGCTACATGAACGTCGGGATTATGCGATCAGCAAAGACTCTGACCAGACTTAACAAATGCACTGTCGCAATACGACCCCAACGACTCGGATCAATATGCACAGGCAAGTGATTTTGATTTTCTCTCTTTTGATAGCAGGCTAAAGCCATCGGCTAAGTCTCTTACCATTCTGCATAGATGTGCACACCGATCTAATACAAATGTACTTCGCTCGTCACAGATCAACCTGCAAATTCTCGGATCAACCAGCGCATCTGCTCTATATGGCAAGAGTTTCCACATATACGCGTATATGTTTGGATAGCCCTGCGGTGAAAAAGGCCCATGCGATCAGCGAAGTCTGATCATTCTGTAGTCACGCATGGGTTTCATGTTTGTGCTTCTTTCCCTTTGGTGTCTCTGATAGGATCTGTGGGTTAATTGTATCGGTTCCTGACCATTGCCTTCGCTTCTATTTTTCATCTGAATCTTCGCAAATACCACAAGTATTATTGTATTTTTTTTTGGTTTTCGCAGGGTCATGTGTCATTAGCACCTGGTAATGAAAACAGGTTTTCAAAGATATGCATTAATTCCTTCAGAAACACACGCATGCCCTCGATCATCGGTGTCCCTTCATAAAAAGGGAAATTATAACACCGTTATTCCAGTGTCTTCCACTTTAAAATATCGAAAAGCACTGATTAATCTTCATGTGTCTGCTGAACGACCGCCTCGGCCACGAATGGCGATTCTTATCAAAGGCTGTGACTTTTAGCGGGACGATCGCGGGCACAGTCGCGAGGTTGAGGGGGTTCAAAAAGAGATACGACGGGAGTTCTGTACCTGCCGCAACCAAAGTTTCTAGAGCGTCTTGTAAAATATCATTCGCTTGAGGTGTTTCATTTTCCATTGCTGCATAATTCACCTCTACGGCCTGTGCGTTTATATTATTTAGTTCGTGGTCAATTCCGGCCACATTCATGGCCTCTTCCAATAAATCAATTTCAGGTGGATCCTGCGTTGCCGCTGTGATAGGGATATTCGGTAAAGAGTCATCAGATTCTTGGGTATGCTGCACAGTGGCGAGGTAGAACCTCAAAACTGGCATTTGGGTCTCTTTATACATGTCCCCAACACAAATGTCTTCTCTTAACGGTCTGTCTTTAAAATCCCAAACATCAAAGTCAAACTCGTTAATCATGCCCTTGGTGGACTCTCCATTCGGGAAGAAAAGTTTTTTTCCCTCCGACAATATGTCTATTTTCATAGCTGTTTTGGATATTCTTATCTTTCTTGTCCCGCCTCCTTTCTTCGCTCTCACTTGAACGCTTCCTGTATTTGATTTATGGATCCACCCTAGCTCTATCCTTCTGTCTTTTTTTGCTGCATGCTTATTTCCCGGCTGGCCATTTACGCGCCTCATGTCTTCTTCGTCAGAATACTCTTCTTTCGCTGTCTTTGGTCTTTTACTTCTTTGCTCCTCTACTTTTTCTCGAAGTATGGATAACAATTTCTGTTTTTTGGTGAATGACCTTGTTTCTGCCACATGAACACTTAGATGGTGGCGCAGCCTTACTCTGTCTCCATGCAGCGGGACATACTGGGACAACTCGTCATCAGTCATCAGCCTGATGGCTGATTCATCGATCTGCAAAAGAAAATAACAAGAGCACTGCAAACGGGGCGGTATATGCGCGTTCACACTTTCATTGGGAACCCAAATAACCCTGTTCAATGTTGTGGCAAACGAAGTGGACAAAATTTGTTTAATTTACGTTATTTTGTATTACATCTTTGTTTGTTTGATTTGAGGTTTAACGTCCCCGCCAACACTATTTAGGTAATTTTGGAGACGTTGCTTCCAATTTTGTGGGACATTTACCCGACATTGAGATGAAATGACATCTTAATCCCTGCCGCCCAATGAAACCAATAGGGTTTAGTTGCATTGATGGACCGACTCTCACCACTTTTCCTGGGCAGGCTGAGACCTTCAGAGCGGTTTACCAGCACTAATGTGCGGTCTGTTTTAGCTCTACGTGGAAGCATCATGCAGTTCAATCTAATTTTTTGCGCCCTGATGTGCGGAGCCACCAAGACATGGTTCGAGGTAGATAGATAGATCGGTCGATAAAAATTAAAATGTATAATTACGAGGGTAGGCTGAAAAGTTCTGAGCCTGACCAAGAAGCAGGCATCGAACAGCCATGACATTTTGTATGCATTAAATCCAAACCTTTATTACTTGATTTGACTCAAATGAGTTCAAGTTTACCTGCAATAACGTAGAAATTCTAGACATTGAAAATTGATACTAGGACGTTTTTGAGAAAACGGACCATCTCGCATCGTGGTGTCACCAAGTACCTCCATAAAAAGGGGTTAGCTCTTAAGGACATCCATGCCGATACGGTTGCTACATTAGGGGATGATGCTCCTTCGTATGCAACCATGAAGGTGTGCAACAAATTTTAAGATGGGCAAGGACAGCCTTGAAGATGATGACCGGTGTGGACGACCCACAACTGAGGAAACCATCAGCCAAGTGCACAGGGCCGTGATGGATGACAGGCGTTTAACTGTGAATCTGTTAACTAACAATGTTGGCATCTTCCGTGAACGAGTAGAGAACACTCTACACAGTGAATTAGGAATGTTGTAGGTTTCCGCCACATGGGTGCTACGGCTTTTGACGCCGGACCAAAAGTTGACCAGACTGTCACAAGCCAACTTGGCTATTTTTGAAGCAGACCAAGATGGTTTTCTTGACCGTTTTGTCACTCAGGATGAGTGTTGGGTTCATCACTTTGAGCCAGAGACCAAAAGACAATACATGCAAGGGAAGCACCCTGGCTCAACCCCTCAAAAGAAGGCAAAGGTCGTCTCCTCTGCAGGGAAGGTGATGGCATCAGTGTTCTGGGATGCCAAGGGTATAATATTCATAGATTACCTTCAAAAGGGCAGAACAATAAATGGGGACTATTATGCAGATCTGCTAAAACAATTGCGAAAACGAATAAGGCTAAACGACCCGGAAAATTGACAAAAGGGGTCTGGTTTCAATCAGGACAATGCGCCTGCTCATAAATCGGTTGTCGCAATTGCTGCTTTGCATGACTGTGGCGTCACACTTGTCGATCACCCTCCGTATTCACCTGATCTAGCTCCATCAGATTATTTCCTGTTTCAAAACATGAAAAAGCACTTGGCTGGGCAGCATTATCGGTCAGACGAGGAGGTGATAGCTGCTGTGAAGGAGTTTTTCAGGGACCAAGATGAGACATTCTATACCACTGGGATCCAATGACTCCAGCATCGCTGGAGGAAGTGTATGGACAGGAGGGGAGACTATGTTGAAAATTTAGGCACTTTCAGCATGGACAAACCATTGAATCTTGGTCAGGCTCAGAACTTTCAGCCTATCCTCGTATCATGCGTTAGTGTTCATGTTTACGTATTATATACCTGTTATCGAAGTTTTCATAATTTACCTAAAATATATACTGAACAGCAGAAGGAACGCGAATTTTCAAAACCTGATGCTTTAAACCAAACATTTTTTTTATCATTACAACACGCTTAATTCTGTAACACTTAAACAAACCAGAAGACCAATGGTCCTGAACCGCTCATCTGAGTGCTGATCCATTTTGTTTCTGAGAAGAAGAATTTTGAAGGGTTTTACCATGGCAGCCACTTTGGTCATGCAATCTAAACCATTTGAACAAACGTTTGTTCCTCCATTCCATAAAGGCTTCATATCAATTTTGGCCTTAATTTGCCAACCTTTTATTTTTTAAAGTTCATTTCAATATCTGAGTGACCCTGGAACAAGGTCAATGAGTAACCGTGACATTTGATACTCATTCAGCTGCATTTACTAGTTTAGCTGATTGCATACACCATCTAAGTTCACAGGCAGTTACTGTTTTCGAAAAAAATAATGATTTCCACTTTTTTGTCTCATTCAAAAGCAAAAACGGTATCTTGTAGTGTAAAATAAGGGCAGCCCAGGCTCATCATTTGAATAAGTTACAATGGGTTGGAGTCCCAAAAGCTACTTTCATGGTTTCACGGTAATCTGCCCAAAGGTTCCAGAGAAAAAGAGTATTGAAGACTTTTTGCATTATTCCGTGAGACCTGGACCAGTTGAACGAAATCCACATCTTTTTTTATATGAAATTTTGATTTCAATTTGCCTAACACTTTTTAATGAATATTAAGTTACACGTTTGATATCTGAGTAACCTTGGCCCAATATCAAGGAGTGATTGGGCAAACGAGTGGCATTGACCTTTATACCCATATAGCTTCGTTTACTCATTTAGTGATTGCTTATAGAAATTTTAAGTTCACAAATTACAATGATTTCCGACAAATGTCACTTTTTCCCATGTTACGAAAGCCTAGTGAGTGAAAATAAGAGGAAAAAAATTCTCGTACAAACGAGATTTTCACACGTAGTTTATCTTAGCATCTTAAGGGTTAAACATGGGCCAAGTGGCATCTATGTACCGCAGAGAAAGTGTCTCTTTCGTACGAGAAATATGCTCGTTTGAACAAGATTTTTTTCTCGTTCGTACGAGAAAGTTTCTCGTTCGTATGCGATTTTTTCACAACTATTGTGGCCTGTTTGTTGTCTGTTACTTTAAAAGCCATTGTTGCAAACAGTGTGGAACAAAATACTGCTCATGTAGTGGCAGTATGGTATGGGTCCATACTGTTTGCCTGTTTGCTTTTTTCTTTGTGTTAAGGTTTTTTGCGTAACCATCATTATTGAAGACACTGCTTCTATTTTATGCACTGAGATCAAATGACATGTCAAGCCCTACCGCCCAAAGGAACCGCTAGGCTTTTCGCTTGAATTGAGGCTGAACGTCCCCGTCCACACTACTTTGGACATTTTGGAGACCTTCCTTCCAATTTTGTGGGACTCTTATCCGACAAAGGATGAAATGACATCTCAAGCCCTGCCGCCATGTGAAACCAATGGGGGGGGGGGATAAATGCAAGGACGTTCGGACCCGCACCACTTTGCCTGGGCAGGCCTAGATCTTCTCAGTGGTTTTCTAGTACACATTTGCGGTCAGTTTCAGCTATACGTGGAACACCTTGCAGCCTAATCTATGTCTCCAAGCTCCAGAGGGCGGGGTTTAAACAACGGTCCAACTTGCAACAAAGATTCAGCGGACGACATTTTCACACTTAAGGGCATGCATATACCACAGAGTAAAGCCTCTGATTAGACTGCGCAAATGCACAGGCTTATCTTAGTCCTCACTGGATGCACATGGACGAGAAAGGTTCTCGTTTCTACGAGAAATATTCTCGTTCGTACGAGATTTTTTCTCGTTTGTACGAGATGTTTTCTCGTTTGTATGAGAAGCTTTCTCGTTTGTATGAGAAGCTTTCTCGTACGTACGCGAACATATTTTTTTTCTCTTCTTATTTTGACCCTAATAGGCTTTCGACGCCTACAAGGGTCATAATAAGATGAGAAAAAAATATAGTCTCGTACAAACGAGAAACTTTCTCGTACAAACAGGAAATATTCTCGTACCAACGAAAAATTTTGGCGTACAAACGAGAAACTTTCTCGTTCAAACGAGAAACTTTCGCGTAGGAACGAGAAAAATACTCGTATGAACGAGAAATTTTTCTCGTTCCTACGAGATTTTTTCTCGTACAAACGAGAAAATATCTCGTACGAACGAGAATATTTGGTCAAGGTTATGACTCAATTACTCCTTCCACGCAGAGCTGAATCTGACCGAAAATGAGTACGGGAAAACCGCTCAGAAGATCTAAGCCTCCCCAGGTAAAGTGGGTCGGAACGGTCAGGCATTTAACCCCTATTGGTTTCATTGGGCGGCAGGGCTTTAGATGTCATTTCATCTCAAATGTCGGATAAAAGTCCCACAAAATTGGAAGCAACTTCTCTAAAATTTCCTGAATAGTGTTAACGAGGACGTTAAGCCTCAGTTCAAACGAAAAGCCTAGCGGTTCCATTGTGCGGTAGGGCTTGACATGTCATGTCATCCCGGTGGCGGATAAAAGTCCCACAAGATAGAAGCAATGTCGTCATAATGTGATGTGTACGTAAAACATCAAGTCGGCCTCGGTAGCTCAAGCGGATGCGCGTCTGACTGGTGACCAGGAGGACGCGGGTTCCATACCTGTCGGAGTCGGCAACATTCTTTCGTGGAGATTGATCAAGAAACCTTTTCTACGGTCATTCTCTCCCTTCCGCTGATTCAAGAAGGGCAGTTGTTAGTTTCTGGCGATAGAATGTGCACTGTACTGGTAAAACGCTCACGTATAAGCCTACTCAGGAAAAGTGTGGATCTGTAAATTGACCGGCTCAAACATGACATAAAATAGTGTTGACTGGGCCGTTAATCTCCAATACAAACAAACAAACAAACAAACAAACGTAAAATCTCAACACAAAGACAAAGTAACAGTATGGACCAATACCAGATTGCCACAACATGAGTAGTATCTTGTGTCACACTGTTTGCAACAATGGCTTTTAAAGTAACAGACAACAAACAGGCGACAATTATTATGCAATCTCGTATGAACAAGAAACTTTCTCGCACAAACGAGAGAATATCTCGTACGAACGAGAAACTTTCTCGTCCGAACGAGAAAAATCTTGTACGAACGAGAATATTTCTCGTACGAACGAGAAACTTTGTGGTACATAGATGCTACTTGGCCCATGTTTGACTCTTAAGATGCGAAGATAAACTGCATGTGAAAATGTCGTCTGCTGATTCATCTTGCAACTTTTGGGTGCGTGTCGGGCAGCTCCTTAAACCCTTGCGGTGGCCCCGCCCATCAGAACTTGGAGAAAAAGATTAGGCTGCTTCCAAACTGAACTGAGACCAACCGCACTTGAGTACTGGAAAACCGCTTAGAAGGTCTAATTCTGCCAAGGTAAAGTGGTGCAAGTCGGAACGTCGGTGCATATAAATCCTACTGGTTTCGTTGCCCGGAAAATCTTTAGGTGTCATTTCACCCCAATGTCGGGTAAAAGTCCTATAAAATTGGAAGCAATATCTCCAAAATGATCCAAATACTGTTAACCCCAAGCCTAGCGATTCCTTTGGGCGGTAGGATTTGAGATGTCATTTCACCTCAGTGTATGGTAAAAGTCCTACAAAATGGAAGCAGTGTCTTGGAATGACTTAAATAGTACTGACGGGGATGAAAAACCTCAACACACTAAGAATATAGGCAAACAGTACAGATCCATACTATTCAGCTACTACCGGTCAACACTGTTTGCAACAATGGCTTTTAAAATAACGCAGGTGACAACTGTTGTGAAAAAAAAAATCTCGTACGAACTAGAAACTTTCTCGAACGAACGAGATATTTTCTCGTACAAATGAGAAAACAATCTCGTATGAACGAGAATATTTTTCGTAGTAATGAGAAATTTTCTCTGCGGTATATCGATGTTAATTGGCCCATGTTTGACAGTTAAGATGCCAAGATAAACTTCATGTGAAAATGTCGTCTGCGCATTCATCTTGCAAACTTTTTGGTGCGAGTTGAACCGTTGCTTAAACCCTAGCGGTGGTTCCCGCCCATCTGAGCTTCGTGAAATGGATTTGGCTGCACAGTGCGAGTTTAATAAAAAAACATGTTGGGTTCACTGGGCTGCACGGCTTGATGAGTCATTTCATCTCAATGTCGGGTAAGAGTCCCACAAAACTTGAAACGTCTCCAAAATGACCCAACTATTGTTGACGGGGACGTTAAGCCTCAATTCAAACGAAAAGCCTAGCGGTTCCTTTGGGCGGTAGAGCTTGATATGTCATTTCTTCTCAATGTCGGGTAACGGTCCCACAAAATGAAAGCAATGTATTCAAAGATGACGAATAAGTACAACAAAGCATGCCGGCAAACAGTATGGACTCATACCACCACTTCAGGTTCAGTATCTTGCTCAACACTGTTTGCAATAAGTATTCAGCCCTGCTGAGCATATTAAATAGCTTCACAACTTTACTCTGGCTGGCTGGAATAAGCCATGACCTATGCACCCTGACATTATGTTCCACTGCTAAAAAGTAAATATACATAGATAATGACCTTGACTTATCGATATTAACCTATATCATACTTGAGTGTGTATTGAAAAAAATTCTGCCAATCTGTTATTCTTCTTTTGCATGATCTTTGTTGGCATTTTTTTTCTATTTTGGCAAAATAAAATGACCGCCAAATATAAGTGTTTTACAGTGTTGGGACAGACAGGCCTAAGCAGACAATGCAGACCCAGACCAGCCTGCTCCGAAGGGGTCTAATCAGGGTCTGCACTGTTGCCATTCCATCTGCATTTTTTGTGGACTCATTGCTGGATCTGTTAAAATTTTATGAGAATTATAGCAAGTCTTCAAGATATCCCATTTTTTAGGATTTTTACTCTACATATTCATGTTCAGAAATCCCATTGACCCATAGAATGCCAATTATCGTCTGCTTCGTTTTCTGCAAGTCTGATTTGAGTCCACAGTGTTTGCTTGTAAGCCAACATATTTTTAAAACATTTGCAACAAAGCATAAGCAAACGACATTCTTAGATGTTGTTTTTCTAGGCATCTAAAAGGTTAAAGCAATCCCCATTATGACCCATGGCCTGGTGCTTTGTTTTACCCTTAGTAGATCAAACTACCACAGCCGTAACCAATAAAATGCCAATCACGATTATTGTCACCATCTGTTTGGCCGTCTGCCGGTTACCTTAAAAGTATTTTTTAAACAGTGTGAACAAAGATCACACTGCTCATGTAGGTGTAGTCTGATATGGACCCACAATGTTTGCATGTATGAAAAATCTTTTTATATAAGTTGCAAGAAGATTGACCAGACGACATAAGCAGACGACGTTTTCAGATGTAATTTTCTCTGCCTTTGAAGGGTTAATCTTCTATAGAAAATGGTTAGGATATCCTAAAGCAATCCCCATTATGGATCATGGTCTGATGCTTTGATTTACCCTCAGTAGTTCAAACTAACCAAGCCGTAACCCATAAAATGCCAATCACGACTATTGTTGTCAGCTTTGCCGTCTGCCGGTTACCTTAAAAGTATTTTTTTTTAAACAGTGTGGATCCAGATCTCACTGCTTGTACGAAAGCCTACTAAAATACAGAGGAAATACAGACACGAAAAAACTCTCGTCCGAAGGAGACACTTTGTCGTACGAACGAGAAAAAAAATCTCCTGCGAACGACAAACTTTCTTGTCCGAACGAGAAAATTTCTCGTCCGAACGACAAAGTTTCTCGTACGAACGAGAAAAAAATCTCGTACGAACGAGAAAAAATCTCGTACGTACGAGAAAAGAATCTCGTATGAACGAGACACTATCTCGTACAAACGAGAAAAAAATGTCGTTCGAACGAGAATATTTCTCGTAAGAACGAATATATTTTTCGTACATGTGCATCCAGTGAAGACACAGATCAGTCTGATCATAGTCTTTACTGTGCGGTATATGGATGCGCCCACGCCCATCGGGGCATGGAGAAATATATTGGGCTGCCCAGTGCTTCCGCGCAGAACTGAAACCGACCGAACGTGAGTACTGGTGAACAGCTTAGGTCTAAGCATACCCAGGAAAAGTGATGCGTGTCGGATTGCTCCTTAAGCCCTGACGGTTTCTATGGGCGGTAGGGCTTGAGATGTCATTTCATCTCAATGTTGGGTAAAAGTCCCACAAAATCGGAAGCAACATCTCCAAAATGACCTTAATAGTCTTGACGTGGACGTAAAACCTCAACCCAAACAAAAACAAAATATGGATTCCCATTGGCACATCGTTCCTTCATAAGACTTAGAAAGCTGTTTAACCCTTAAGAATCCAAGAAAACCTTCATATGATAATGTCGTCAGCTGCATCATCTTAAAAAAATGTGCGTGTCGGAGCTCCCCTTAAACCCTAGCTGTTCGTTTTGGGCGGAAGGCCTTCAGGTGTCATTTCATCTCAGTGTCGGGTAAGAAATCGAACAAAATCGGAAGCAACGTCTCCAAAATGACCTAAATATTGATGAAGGGGACATAAGACCTCAAGACAAAGACAACGCATAACGGCAAACAGTTTTTTTTTTTTTTTATTTGATGTTTAACGTCCCCGTCAACGCTGTACATGTCATTTTGGAGACGTTGCTTCCAATTTTGTGGGACTTTAACCCGGCATTGAGAGGAAATGACATTTCAAGATTTTCCGGACAATGAAACCAAAAGGTTTATATGCACGGACGATCCGACTGCCCCACTTTACCTGGACAGGCTTAGACTTTCTAAACGGTATTCCAGTACTCATATGCGGTCGGTCTAAACTCTATGTGAAAGTACGTTGCAGCCTAATCTATTTTTCCAAGCAACGATGGGTGGGGGTCCCGCTAGGGTTTAAGGAGCTGTCCGACATGCACCAAAAAGTTGCAAAATGAATCGGCAGACGATATTTTCATTTGTAGTTTATCTTAGCATCTTAAGGGTTAAACATGGGCCAGGTGGCATTCCTGTAAAACAGAGAAAGTTTCTCGTTAGTAAGAGAAATATTCGTACAAGATATTTTCTCGTTCGTACGAGATTGTTTTTTCTCAACTATTGTGGTCTGTTTGTTGTCTGTTACTTTAAAAGCCATTGTTGCAAAAAGTGTGGAACAAAATACTGCTCATGTAGTTTGTTTGTTTTATTTGAAGTTTAACGTCCCCGTCAGCACTGTAAAGGTCATTTTAGAGACGTTGCTTCCATTTCTGTGGGACTTCCGCCCAATGAAACCAATAGGGTTTATAAGCATGGACTGGCCGACTCGCACCGCATTGCCTAGGCAGGCTTAGATCCTCTAAGCGGTTACCAGTACTCGTGTCCGGTCGATTTCAGTTCTGCGTGGAAGAATCATGCAGACCGACCATCTATTTCTTCAAGCCCCGATGGGCGGGGGCTAACTGCTCATGTAGTGGCAGTCTGGTATCGGTCCATACTGTTTGCCTGTTTGTTTGTTTTTTGTTTTGAGGTTTTACGTACCCATCATTTTTTAAGACACTGCTACCATTTTGTGGGAGTGAGATGACAATGACATTTAAAAGCCCTACCGCCCAAAGGAACCGCTAGGCTTTTCGTTTGAATTGAGGCTTAACGTCCCCGTCAACACAATTTAGGAAGTTTTGGAGACGTTGCTTCCATGTTTGTGGGACTTTTATACGACATTGATATGAAATGACATCTCAAGCCCTGCCGCCCAGTGAAACCAATAGGGGTTAAATACATGAACAGGCATCACCACTTTACCTGGGAAGGCTTAGATCTTCTCAGCGGTTTTCCAGTACCCAGTTTTGGTCAGTTTCAGCTCTGCGTGGAAGCACCTTGCATCCTAGTCTATTTCTCCAAGCCCCATAGGGTGGGGGTTAAAAAGCGGTCCGACTCGCACCAAAGATTCGGCAGACGACATTTTCACAAGTAGTTATCTTGGCCATCTTAAGGGTCCGGCATCCATATATCACAGAGCAAAGCCTCTGATTAGATTGCGGAAACGCACATGCTGATCTGAGTCTTCAATGGATGCACATGCACGAGAAAGGTTCTCAGTTCACCGAGAAATATTCTCGTTCGTACGAGGTTGTTGTTCGTTTGTACGAGATTTTTTCTCGTTTTATACGAGCAACTTTCTTGTAGGTGCGAGAATTTTTTTTTTTTTTTTTTTTTTCTCTTCTTATTGGCTTTCAACTTCCAAGCAGAGATAAAACCGATCCGCACACGAGTACTGGTAAATCGCTTAGAGGATTTAAGCCTGCCCAGGCAAAACGGTGCGAGTCGGACCGTCCATGCTTATAAACCCTGTTGGTTTCATTTGGCAGCAGGACTTGAGAGGTCATTTCATCTCAATGTCGGGTATAAGTCCGACTAAATTGGTAGCAACGTCTTCAAAATTACCTTTACAGTGCTGACGGGGACGTTAAACGTCAAATCAAACAAACAAACAAAAGTTGTAAATAGGGAGTTTAGCCAAGGTCAATAGCAGGATAGCAAATGGTGTTGTTGCTGATGAGACGACACATTTTGGCCGACTTATCTGGATATACACTTCATGTCTGCAAAGGCATCTGTACTGGTCTACAGGGTTGAAAGGGTTTTTAATCAGCCAGAGAGCCCCCCGAATGCATCCCAGCTGACGAAAGCGTGCGTTCCAGCTTTTGCCTATTTTGTTTTTCGCGTTGTATATGCAGATATGTATTTTTGTTTTTAAAACGTCCTCGCAAACAGTATTTAGGCCATTTGGAGATGCTGCTTCCAATTTTGGACTTTTACCCAACACTGAGATGAAACTAGACAAAGTGCCCAATGGGGTACGTATACCCCCGGTCAGAGCCATCGCCTCAGCTGAAAATAGCAATGTCAAAAGTGATGACAATGTTTCTCTAAATAAAGTGACCTTGACTTGAGGCCATGACCTTGAAAGTAGATCTTGCTCGAGAAATAATCATAAGCATCTTTTGTGTGAACTTATATTGAAATCTGTTTATACATGTAGGCGGTAGAGCGATGACAAAGTTTTTCTAAAAATAGCCACAGTGACCTTGACCTTGAGGCTATGACCTTGAAAGTCAAAGCAACTCGAGATATTATCATAAGAAACATATGTGTGAAGTTCTGTTAAAATCCATCAATAAATGTAGGCGCTAGAGCGATCACAACGTTTTTTTTGTTTTTTTTTTCTAAAAACAACCACAGTGACCTTGACGTTGAACGTCGAAATTGCTGGAGATATTGTCATTAGGAACATTTGTCTGAAGTTATATTGAAATCGGTGAAGAAATGTAAGCGCTAGAGTGATGACAAAGTTTTTTCTAAAAATAGCCACAGTGACCTTGACCTTGAAAGTCAAACTCGCTCGAGGTATTGTCATAAACATTTTGTGAAGTTATATTGAAATCAGTGAAGAAATGTTGTTGCTAGAGTGATGCGTTGTTTTTCTAAAAATAGCTACAGTGACCTTGACCTTGAAAGTCGAAATCGCTCGAGATATTGTCATAAGGAACATTTGTGTGAAGTTATATTGAAATCGGTGAAGAAATGTAAGCGCTAGAGTGATGACAAAGTTTTTCTAAAAATAGCCACAGTGACCTTGACATTGAAAGTGGAACTCGCTCGAGATACTGTCATAAGGAACATTTGTGTAAATTATATTGAAATCGGTGAAGAAATGTAGGCGCTAGAGCGATGACAAAGTTTTTCTAAAATAGCCACAGTGACCTTGACAGTGAGTTCACGACCTTGAAAGTCGAACTCGCTCAAGATATTGTCATAAGTAACATTTGTGTGAAGTTATATTGAAATTGGTGAAGAAATAAAGGCACTAGAGTGATGACAACTTTTTTCTAAAAATAGCCACAGTGACCTTGACCTTGATACATGAACGTCACACTCACTCGAGATAGTGTCATAAGGAACGTTTGTGTGAAATTATATCGAAATTGGTCGAGAAATGTAGGCGCTAGAGCGATGACAAAGTTTTTTCTAAAAATAGCCACAGTGACCTTGACAGTGAGGTCACGACCTTGAAAGTCAAACTCGCTTGAGATATTGTCATAAGTAACATTTGTGTGAAGTTATATTGAAATTGGTGAAGAAATAAAGGCACTAGAGCGATGACAACATTTTTTTCTAAAAATAGCAACAGTGACCTTGACATTGAGGTCATGAGCATGAACTTCACAATCACTCGAGATAGTTTCATAAGGAACATTTGTGTGAAGTTATATTGAAATTGGTTAAGAAATGTAGGCGCTAGATCCGGATAACTATACTCTTTCAGAACGAAGTGAGACGTGACTGCGCTTTTAATTTTGGACTAGTCCGTGTTTTAGGTAAGTCGCCTTCAGCTGGGATTTCATATTGGGCAATTTAGTTTTACTAAGGATAATACTGCATCATATAAACCACTTGGTCACGACTTCTACATAATGGCATTATCAAAACAATTATTTATAATTTTAAAATCATGTGAAAAAAAAAATCCGAAACCTGCTTCCCCTAAAACATGGAACAGTCTTGCCACGCTTGAACGTTGAACTCAAATTAGTCCCCATAATTATGTACATGCGTTTGGTAGATGCGATCATCTAGGTGATCAGATGCTTGATTAGACATTATTACTTCAAACATTTCTTTTACATTGTCTTAGATCCCCATAAAATTGGGAACTGGATATATGGGGCGCCCTTGTACTATTTAATCCGTATTTATAGATATCCATAATTATTTATGGATATCCATAATTTGAATTATGGATATCCATAATTCGAATTATGGATATCCATTATTATTTATGGATATCCATAATTATTTATGGATATTCATAATTCGAATTATGGATATCCATAATTCGAATAATGGATATCCATAAATCGATCTGAATTAATGATATCCATAAGTCTAATAATGGATATCCATTATTCGATTTATTGATATCAATAAATCGAATTATGGATATCCATTATTCGGCTGATTTAAGGATATCCATAAATCAAATTATAAATATCCATAAATCGAATTATGGATATCCATAAATCGATTTATGGATATCATTAATTTAGATCGAAATATGGATATCCATAAATCGAATTATGGATATACTTAATTCGAATTATGGATAACCATTATTCGGCTGATTTATGGTTATCCATAAATCGAATTCTGGATATCCATAATTCTCCTCTGCAAATAAACCTAATGAATAATGACTGCTCCCTTTGCAAAAAAAAAACAAACAAAAAAAAAACAAAACGAAAGTCGACTATTCCCGTCAGGTTTCCGATTGAGGTGTGTTATAAAAGCTGGGATGGAGGTGGGGGTAATGTAGGGTAAGCTTAGCTGTGGCCTATGGTGTGGGAGATATATGTTTTGTTTCATTTGAGGTTTCACGTCCCCTTTAATACTATTTAGGTCATTTTGGAGACGTTTCTTCCAGTTATGAGGGACATTAAGCCTTCATTGAGATGAAATGGCATCTCAATCCCTTAAGCCCTTCTAAACGGTTTACCAGTACTCTCAGCTCATGCAGCCAAATCTATTTCTCCAAAACCCAAATGGGCGGGGCCAGGAGATATAGTATCTGAATCTGTCTGGTACTCTATATACCTCAAGAAGAGTAGTATATGGATATATGTTAATACTGTTTAACAAACATGTGCATTTTTTTCTCCTGTCGGCCTCGGTAGCTCAGCCGGATGCGCGTCTGACTGATGATCAGGAGGATGGGGGTTCGATACCTGCCGGGGTCGGCAACATTCTTAAGTGGAGATTAATCATGAAATCTTTTCTACGATCATTCTCTCCCTTCCGCGGATTCAAGAAGGGCAGTTGTCAGTTTTTGGCGAAAGAATGTGCACTGTACTGGTTAACCGCTTACGTATAAGCCTGCCCAGGAAAGTGTGGATAGGTAAACTGACCGGCTCAAAAATGACCTAAATAGTGTGGATTGGGCCGTTAAACTCCAATACAAACAACAAACAAACAAAGCATTTTTCTCCAGAAAGCATGCACGGATTGCCTGTTTGGATCATTATAGTCTTACAACCGACTTTCAGTTTCCTTAGGTGCGCAGTCCTCGTAGAGGTGATGCCAGAGGGACCGGATCCGTTGGCCGGAATTTCCAGATCTTACGGCTGGTTCCGATATTTAACTTAGCACATGGCATCTTGAAAATAATCGCGTGTCTTAGGGAGAAATCATTAAACCAAAAGCTTTGGTGGTGATTTATGGATATCCATAAATCGAATTATGGATATCCATAAATCGATCTGAATTAATGTATCCATTAATCGAATTATGGATATCCATAATTCGATTTATGGATATCCATAATTCGAATTATGGATGTCCATTATTCGGCTGATATATGGATATCCATAAATCGAATTATGGATATCCATAATTCGATTTATAGATATCTATAAATACGGATTAAATAGTAAAACGGCGCCCCACAAGGATATGCCTTTACAAACCATGAAGACCCATTTCAGACTTATTGTCGTCTGGTCTGGGTCTACATTATATGGCACTAAATCTAGGAGTATTTTTAACACACCGACCTGCAGTAAAACAGACCGTTTAGAACGGTGGGTGCTTAACTCATTTAAGTATGACTTTTGTCCTGCTCACAACTTTTAAAATAATGTGCACCCTTGCTCGCAACTTTTAACAAAAAAAAATTGGCACTCTTATAATCTAGCCTGAAAAATTTAGAGCATAACAAAGATCATGCTCTATTGTTTTTAAAAGGGAGAATGTTTGATTACCTCAGACCATATAGGGAGAATGTTTGGTTACCTCAAACCCTATATAGGACACGTATCTTTAAATTTTGTCTCATTGTATATCATTGAGGCGGTTCTAACGAGTACCCACAATCTATATTTTAGAGTAAAAATAAGAAAAATAAGGTTTACCCCTGTACATGCCAGTTATACTATGATAAAAGTGGGCTTAAAGGGGGTCAAAACTATATAGGCGTGTTTTCCTGATGTAATGCTAGGAGACTTACGCTCGTACTTTAAAAATTTTAGTTCTTGTAGCATGCCATTAAATGAAATAAGCTACAGGGTTTGGACGTTTTATTGAACCAAAGGGGAAAAAGAAAAAAGAAAATCACGCAGAATTTGAAATAAACTAAAAGTCACACAAAATCTGCTCATAATTACCTCATAATCACTTAGATAAGATACGCCTTTGATGTGCACTATGGTCCGAAGGAAATGTTTATTGTAGATCATTAGACAGGCCACCCCTTTTATATAAGGAAAAAAATGTGTCTTTAAGCATTTTGGCACCCATTCAAGGCTAATACCACCAATGATATGCCGTATATTTTACAGACGAAAAGATTAACTTCAACAAGGAAGAAATACATTACTCAGTATGATAATCATATGATTTCGCATACCATTGACGAATACCATGACTAAACGAGGATGTGTTACAAAAATTCAAAACTATAATGTTATTGTAGGATTTTTGTTCATGTCGAAATGTCGATTGTGCCACGATAGCGAGAACACCAGGATTGAACACGTCCTTAAAGTTTGTTTTTCATCGTTCCACTCATCATGCTAACAAGTCTGTGAAATGAACATCCCTCTAAACCCCTATTTTTATGTAGAGAGAAAACTGGGGTTGACAGGGGAATATATTATTTTTCTTATTTCTGCTGCTCTATAGGCATAGGCTGCGGGTACTCGTTAAAGCCTTATTGAGGCGGTTCTAGCTAGTACCCACAACCTATGTTTGAAATATAAATACAAAATTTCATAGAAAAATGACTGCTTGAAGTATGAAAAAAAAAAATCTTTTAAAACTGTATAAAATGTCCGAAAATATCGTTAGCGAGCCCTGCTAACGCTATTTTCGACCATTTCATAGTTTTTATAGGTTGCTAAGTTCCTGTGTAGGAGAATAATGTATATACTTTTTAATGACAGATTCAATCTGTCGTTTCTAGCTATCCTGCGTGTTGTAAAGTAGTTCCGGCTTTCTTACGACTTTCTTCCGGCTTTCACCGCCAAAGAAATATGATCGAGTCCGCACAAAAATGTAGTCCGGTTTGGCGCAGTTATCAAAATTGTATATCCTATAATCGCAATACAAACTTTTGAAGCAGACGACTTGATGATTTTATCTTACCTTTCAGAGAATAGATTCAGCATTTCATATGAATCAGCTGCATCAAGCGAGACTGTATACCCAGATCAATGTGGCGTCTGCTCAGACGTCTGCTCAGGTTTTACACTGTTTTCTAACAGTGCTGTCAGCTGCAGACCAGAATAATGGGTTTACCGATATTCGAGGTCAAGTCTAGGTCAGATACAACTAGGTGTATATCAGACTTTGCGAGAAAGGTTGTCCCTTTCAACCCTGGAATATGTTACATATACCTATGCAAACAGTGTAGGTCCTGTAATATAATTCTAAGTGCCATATTTAGCAGAATGGACGAGCCCAACTTCAGTGATGGAAGAGTACACTCCAGAAACTCAAGGCAGTGAATAAATCAAAGCACTGACAACACTCATGCCGATTGTCTCTAAATGCAGGCTGGTCATGAACGAGGACTTGGACTGATCCGTTTAAACTTAAGATGTTAGTAACTGATGCAAAAAATGTAGAACAAGATCAGCACCGTGTTCTGTGGCGTTTGATCTTAGTCCTCATTGTTTGCCAGATCGAACATTTTATTCAAGTGCAGATTTTACAGTACCCAAGACTGACAAACGACCCGGCTATGTTTGGGTTGATTGTTTGGCATTCGACACGAAGTTACTAATAAAAAAGCGATTCAGAGCTAACGTCTACGTGACTATCACTGACTTCTCAAAATAACCTTTTTCTTGCAGAAAATAGCCGCAGTGAGATCAGGGTGTTCCATAAGACTGAAGAGGGTCTTCCTGGAACCATAGGGTGAGCTTGGCAAACAGTGTAGACCAAGTTCGGACGCTGCAGAATGCGCTTCTTATCAAAACCTTCACTATTCGTTTGGAATTTCAGAGTTAAATTAAAGAGTTTAATCTCAGCCCAGGACTTTTACCCCAACCTACACCCCACCAACACTTTCGCTGCTTTGATTCTGAAACCAAACGATTGCATGATTACAACACGCTGTCGCTTAGGCACCATGCCCTTAAGCTAAAAAGGTTAAATCAATCAACCGTGACGTATGATTACCAGTACGGCCACGATCCTGTGTTTTGTTATGTTTGATTTGAGGTTTAACGTCCCCGTCAACACTTTATAGGTCATTTTGGAGACGTTGCTTCCAATTTTGTGGGACTTTTACCCGACACTGAAATGAAATGACATCTCAAGCCCTGTCGCCCAATGAAACCAATAGGGTTTTTATGCATGGACGGTCCAACTCGCACCGCTTTGCCTGGGCAGGCTTAGATCCTCTAAGCAGATTACCAGTACTCGTGTGCGGGTCGGTTTCAGCTCTGCGTGGAGGCATCATGCAGCCCATCTATTTCTTTAAGCCCCGATGGGCGGGGGCCAACGATCCTGTGTACCACCTTCACACCAGCACTGATAGAAACCACATGTTCAGGATCAAACTTTTGACGTGTGATGTAAGGTCGTGCCTAGAAAAGAAGAAATTGTATTTTGTTCTCAAAAAGCATCAAGTGAGAACGTTTTGCAACATTTTTCATTAAACCCTGGACAGTTAGAGTGAGTGAGTGTTTGAGTTTAACGTCCCACCAACAGCTAAGGTCATACGGAGACGATACCTCGATTAAAAGACACATCCGAAAGTCTGGAGAAGTCCGGGATCGATCCTGCGATCCCTGGTTTACAAGGTGAGTAGGATAACCACTACACCACGGAGGCTTCTAATGGACTGTTAGAAGCTGGCCGGAAAGCGGATGGCGTTGACTCTGATTTTTGGTGCCACATGTGTGTGATCTATTTGTCTGTTTGTGCGACATCTTACTATCAACAGAAGACGCTAGTGGACGTCGACGTAGCGGAAGATCGATTCATCCGACAGACGCATATGCGAAGCAGATTTCCGCCGGTATCTGCTACACTGTACCTGTAGATAAACAATTGGTTTCAACTACCGACTGACGCAGTTCGTCGCCCTTATGCGATGCACTTTTGAAAGCTAGACGTCCCTTTCGTGACAAAAATTAAGACGTCGACACAGTACGGAACACTTACGCTGGTGCATGAAATACATATATGTATATTGGCGTCTAAGCGACTAGCGGGATATGCGTTTCAGTGACACATCGCACTTCAGCGTGAATCACGCCGATTGTCGTTTCGGGGTGTTTCGACATATAAGTTTAAGGTATGCCGGGGCGACGCGTGCGTAATAGAGCATTACATATCGGATTGAATAAGCGAAATGGTATGTCGAGCCATTGCATGTAGCTAGCGACATTAAGAACATTCAAGATCATGGCTGAGACGTTAAATGAACAGCGAGACGTTACATCAATCAAGTGCGTCGGCTTCACGTGGTTCCATTTATTTGTTTACGCTCAGAATCCAGGATATCTAATCCAGCAGGATTACGCGCGGGTTTATAGTGCTGTTCTTACAAAAAAATGTCTTCAAGCCAATGGAATTCATGTACTGGACCGATCAGCCTTTCTCCTCCGATCTCTTTGTGAAAAACAGAGTATCATTTGTGGGGAGGTATCCACAACCGACCAGACAAAAATGTTACTAATTGACAGTAGCATTGTTAAAACTTGAATTTTAATGTTTGGTTTTGAAAACATAAATAGTTTCTTTCCAAAATTTGAAACATCGAATGGCATTTCATGATACCACCGGTATATAGACACCTGCAAACATATCATACAATGGAATGTGCAGAACTACTTTTCTAAATTTTAAGATCTTTTTAGAAAGGTTGTCTGTAAGTTTTCACAGTGTTTTGATTTTCTCATAGAATCTGTCATTTCAGTGCCTTTGGCGCTTTGATGTTATACACGGATTTACTAACGAAGTGCCAAAAGTGTGTTTAACATCGTATCAATTTGTCTTGTGGTTTACATGTACAATAGTGTTAGGCCACGTGGGTTACGACCGTTGCTCTTATACCATCGAGCATTCTGATCACTTCAATGGCATCTTTCAAATTAGAACTCGGGTGTTCCAAATACTGTTCTAATATTTTCACTTACTAGTAATTTTTCTGCCAACATAGTTGAGTGTTTCTATTAAAGGAGTCCTCACAATCTGTGTTTACAGCAAAAAAAAAAAAAAAAAAAAAAAGAAGAAAAATGGTTAAAAAGTCCGTTCAATGAAAGCCCTCAAACCCCGCTATATATACATAAAGAAGACTGCGGTTTACGGAGGTCTGCATTATTTTTCTAATCTCTGGTCCAATAGATTATACAAAGGTTGTGGGTACTCGTTAGAATCGCCTCTAAGAGGTGGTTCTAACGAGTACCCACAACCTATATTTGAAGTAAAAATAAGCTTGAAAAATATCACAAATTTCCATTGGAAAAAGTAACCATTTGGAAGAAAGGAAGGATGGCACTATATCACACATCGATGTGTTGTTGTCATAATGTCATTGAAAACATGCTTAAATTTTCTCTATTTAAGGGGAATGGGAACACCTTCAGGGGAGGTAACTGCTGCAAAAGTATTTTGCATCCCATGTCAATAGGGGACAACTCTTAAAAGAAAGAATTTGCTCCTGATGAGCAAATTCTTTCCTTTAAGAGTAGACCCCTTTTTCAGTGGGACAGGGCTTATAGAAAAGTGAACAGGAAGTCTTGAAAGTTACCTCCCTTTGAAAAACGGCGGAAAGATCTGCCAGGTGTACCCATTCCCCTTAAACTGGGTTTAACAAGGGTGTTCATTTCAAGGACTGGTTAACGTGTTGAAAAATCAAACGAAAATGGCTCGCAATCTACATTTCAAACAGACAATCTACAATTCGAACTAACAATCTACATTTCAAAAAACAAATAAAATAAATAAATAGTGTAATCGCGAAATGAGCCAAGAATTAAAAAAAAAAAAAAAAAAAAAAAACACCCCTTATTGTCTACGCCTACGGGCGTAGACTATCTAACATCTAATGATGAATTTTGCTCCGGAAGCATTTAAGAAAAGGTCACGACTGGTTGAATGCCTTCCTGTTGACTGTTCATCGCAGTTATTTGTCAAAATTATTAAAACCCGGTTATTACCGGAACGCTGCCTTAAGTTTATCACATGTGCATACATGAGTGCTCTCACGCTTGCAAAATTAACATATATTCCTGGACAAGATGCTGATTACCTTGCCCTCATAATACAGAAAATCTATTTTTTCATGTTTTTATTAGAGGTTTTTTTCATAAGAAGGTTAACCTAGAAGGCGAAATGAAAGATTAACCTAAAATGCGATATAAAAGGTTAACCTAGAAAGCGAAATGAAAGAAACCGTGAGTAGGCATGTAGTACAAGTAGTTGTAATCGGTAATTTTGTTTTTATGCCCATTGGAGAGAACATTTGGAAAACCTTATTTGTAATCTGTGACTGTTATACACGTACATATTAACTGACAAATTATAGCGACATACATGTGATATATTTGTATTTTTACTTTCAAGTCCAGGTACTACACAATTAGTTTGTGCTGAGCGTAGACTCAAGCTTTTAGTGAAAGCTAATACTTGTAACGCGATTAGGACTACTACGTTTATTTCTTGCTTCCAAAGAATACCTTTTTCTTACAACATTTTTAACTTCACTACTGATGATGTTAAGGAAATGTGTAACGGCCATAAAAAGTAACCCTTTTCGGGATTGTTGATACAACTGTGGAATTTTGGAAATATCCGAGATTCACTGAAGCATTACGAAAACACGCCTACACAAATACATTATAACCTTTATCGCCGAAAAAGGAAAATTTTAAGATGAAAAATTGGGATTTTTTTTTTTATTTCTGCCTAAAGTATAGATTGTGGGTACTCATCGAGGCGGTTCTATCGAGTACCCACAATCTATATTTTAGAGCAGAAATAAGAAAAATAAGGTTCATCCCCTCCAAACCCCAGTTTTACTATATAAAAGTGGGGTTCGAGGGGGGGTCAAACTTATATAGGCGTGTTTTCGTGATGTATGCGCAGTCGTTCCAAGAAGAAGAAGAAGTAAGTTTAACGTCCCCGTCAACACTGTGAAGGTCATTCTGAAGACGTTGCTTCCAGTTTTGTGGGACTTTTACTTGACATTGAGATGAAATGACATCTCAAGCCCTGCCGCCCAATGAAACCAATAGGGTTTAAAAGCATGGACGGACCAACTTGCACCGCATTGCTTGTGCTTGCTTTGATCTTCTAAGCGGTTTACCAGTACTCGTGTGCGGGTCGGTTTCAGCTCTGCGTGGGAGCATATTTCTTCAAGCCCCGATGGGCGGGGGCTAAGGACTTCAATAAATTTTCCTAAACAATTGTTTACTTGGAATTATGAAAATACGCCCAAAACAAGACCCTTGCTACAGCGGCAATTTATTAGCGACGGTAAAAGGGTTTTAAATATTTTTACAGAATCTTTTCAGTTCTAACCCCGACAGTAAAAATACAAGGATTAACCCTTAACCTGCTGAAAAAAAAATCACTTAGCCACACCCATTGCTGACTATCAACCAATCAAATCACTTGATGCAATGAACAGTAAAATTCCTTTATTAAGACCACCTTTGGGACTGTTCAAAAGCGGCCTTTGGTACCACTTTTGAACAGTCCCAAAGGTGCATGGTCCCTGACCAGCTGACACTGCTGTAAGAAAGCCAAAAGCATAAATAACTGCAACCTTCTAAAAAAGCTTTTTAATCCAGAAATTGCCTCAATTTTAGGTGGTCTTAATAGCGACATTTCACTGTATTTGTTCAGTTCACGAACTGCATAACAAGCAGTGTAGATCCTAATCAGGCGCCATCAGATCTGGATCTCTACACTGTTTGCAGAAATAGGGGTTGGGGTGTTCAGGAGGATAAGGGTAAACAAATTCATCAGTATTTTGATATGGTATCACATTCTCTGCCAGAAAATAATGTTTGCCTCTTTGGCGGGGTATGTTGTTCCCCTCACGTGAACAGCCCCGTGTAATATAAACCACTGTAAACCTCCCTTTATGTTTTACAGCGCGTTCATTATTTTCCTTGTTTTTGCACAGAAACATATATTGTGGGCTCTCGTTAGAACCGCCTCAATGAGGCGGTTCTAACGAGCACCCACAATGTATGTTTGGACTAAAAGTAATCAAAAATATCAAAACTTTTCATTTAAAAAATGCTAGTTCAATAGATAAGAAAATGGCCATTCTAGTGCACAGGTGAGTTATTGATATGACATAACATCTTTTTTACTACCGGTTAAAGACGCATTTTCGCTTGAATCGGCTCATGTGAGGATAAATACTGATATAACAATGAATCCTCACGCCTGATTCATAGATGCATAACACAACCTCTAACAAAGAAATTGGGTTTATGTTTATACAATGATTTTCTTTCATGAAATCCATATAATCGTAATGGTATGAGACGTTTACCTTGATTGGAATAACAGCGACAATAAATTCCTTAATGGTATTGTTTATGCTTTCTGGAACTTTCAGGAAGAAGTAATGTTAGAACTAATGTGTAGAAATGATGTTCCACACTACATGCCTTTGTTTGAAAATGGCGCCAAAATAATAATGTACGGTTGTATGGGTCATGCGTTACACTACAGCTCATTGTTCGAAAAAATGGCGGTAAAGATATGCACAAATTACCATCGAACCACACAAAAGACGTCAGACCAATCAGGGAGAAGAAAAAAAAATCAGATCTGTTGCCAGGCAGAACGATAATGAGCCGCTGCATGTAAAATGGCGTGTTTAGACATGCATTCTCACGAGAAAAATCTATGCTCGTACTCAGACGAGGGCAAACCAAAACCGTTTTTTTGCCTAACTTAAACAAGAAAAGATATGGCTGTGATTGCATCGCACTATTTTGGAAAGGAACAGGCAATGAAATCTTATTATTCATTATAAACTTATAAACTAGAATTATTTGACCGTGTCGACATGAAAACTGAATTTGCAGTTTCATATTCAACATGACCGGTTGTCTTATCAGTTTGATCATAATTGTGGAAAACTGTGTTGAATTTAACAGTGCAACAATTCGACAATGACTGATCAATGGGCCCAGCCTTAGGTACAAGCACAATCAACAAATTTAAGAGACTGATCTTCTTTATACATGTACAAAGCACCCTCCTTTTCAACACCAAGAACAACAGGAGTCCATTAATTCCGCGCGTGTCTATTTTTTTATTATCATTATTATAATTATTATTATGATTATTATTATTTTTATTATCATTATTATTATTATCGACTCAATCATCGTTTTCAATATTTATTATTTTACTGATGAATTTTCAGCAAGTGTTTATTCATTTTTTTCCAACACATATATAATAATAATAATAATAATAATAATAATAACAATAATAATAATAACAACAATCAAAACCATAATACTTGTTGTAAAAGAAGCAGTAGCAGTTGAAGAAATGATGGGAATAGTAGTAAGTATAATTATTATAATTATCTTTTGCATTATTGAAATTATTTTTATCATTATAATTATTGTAGTAGCAAAAGTAGTAGAAGTAGTGAGAGTAGTAATAAGTGTAGTATTGTTTGTTTGATATGAGATTTAACGTCCCCGACAACACTGTTTAGGTCATTTTGGAGACGCTGCTTCCAATTTTGTGGGAGTTTTACACTACATTGAGATGAAATGACACCTGCCGCCAAATGAAACCAATGCATGAATAGGGTCTACATGCATGGACGGTCCGATTCGCGCCACTTTGCCTGAGCAGGCTAGTAGTAAGAGTTGTAGTTAGAGTATAATTATTATTATAACTGTTTTTAGTATTAAAATTATCATTATCATAAGTAGCAGCTTTAGTAGTAGTAGTTTGTTTGAATCCCCGTTAACACTATCTAGAAAATTGTTGAGACGTTGCTTCCAGTTTTGTGGAGCTTTTATCCCGCTTGAGATGAAATGTCATCTTAAGATGAAATGTCATCTCAAGCCCTGACGCCCAAACAAACCAAAATGTTTATATGTATTGGCTGTCCCACTCGCACCATTTTGCCTGGGCAGGCTTAGACCCTATAATCGGTTTACCAGTACTCACGTGTGGTCGGTTTCAGCTCTGCGTGGAAACATTATGCAGCACATTTTATTTCTGCACACCCCGATGGGCAGGGGCCCATGCAGTAGTAGTAGTAGTAGTAGTTTAAATCTTTTCATCGTCGTTTTCATTATTAACATAAATTATCAGTAGTAATAGAAGTAGTAGCTGTTGTGATATTATTATTATTATTATTAAGTACATTCCTAAAAACAATATTGGCTAGTTTTTATCAAATTTCGTTTTCGTCACGTAAACATGCTCTTGTAGTGCCCTTTTAAATCCATTTTATGTTATTTACATTATTTGAATTGTTAGAAAAATGCAACTTTTACAGTCAAGAAACACAGCATTATCTCATTATTATGGATGAATTGTAAATATGTTTTCTATCCTTATGAACTCCATTTGAAACAAATGAGAAACATAATAAAACTATTGTTGTTGTTGTTTCCAGTTTCCCCGTGTCGCGGGTCGTCAGCTGGTGGGGTCCCAGGGAACTGATCCATTCTTGCACTACACCGTAGCCGTTCGGTGCTATCCCAATTCCACGTTGTCGGTGAATGGGGAGACCATCGCTCGGCTCCAGCCCCGTCCGTCCGTGTCTATCGTAAGTCCGTTGCAGTCTGTCCATTTTGTCTTCTACTCGATGTTATAATTTTTTGCTTGTCAATATGCCGAACCGTGTCAGAGCAGGAAAGGGTCAATTTTGATATTGGTATTTTTGTTTTTTATTTTTATTTTTTATTTGATTTTTGTATATTTATGTAACGTATGTACATTTTTACATTGTTTGGTCTGTTTCCCAAGCTTGTTGAGTGGTCTATTTTTTAAGTATATTTGCGGGCGGATGTGCTTACCCCGCCACGGACCTGTTTTGTTTGTTTTTCTTTTGCCTTAAAGGTGGTGTTGTCCGTTTTAGGGCAAGCCCACCCGCTCACACGTGCTGGCGAGGACAGTTTTTGTACCTGCAAGATTAAGCTAGTGGTTTATATTTTGTGTGTGTGTGTGTGTATGTGTTTTTTTTTTATCTGTACATACAATATGTAACATAAAAACATGAAGTGCCGGCCTACGCCGTCTCGGGTTTGAATTCGTATTTATTTTGTCAGTGAGTGACTTCTATCGCGGAGGATGTGCAAAGTAGATCAATCCCTTTTTATGCATTTGCCGTTTTGAGTTAAGAAAAAGTGATGCCTTCCTCGACGTAGGATGCCGCACTCTACGGGACCATAAGTGGGTCAGTCGCCATGTTTGCATATCATTATCGCATCCTACGTGAAGGAAGGCACCATAGGAGGAAAGTGTATTCCTGCCTAGCCATTTGGAGGCCCGAGACAACGTTTGCCGATCTCATTTGTGGTGTTGTCCTTTTTGGGACAGGCCCATCCGCCCACAGTTGCTGGGAAGGACAATTTTTGTACCTGCAAGGTTGTGCTTGAAGATTATATTTGTGCGTTTTTTTTTTGTTGTTTATTCTGTACATACAACATATAACATAGTAACATGGTGTGTTGGCTTCCGCCGTTTCGGGCCCAAATTCGTATTTATTTAAGTTAGTGGGTGACCTCTATCGCGGAGGATGCGGAAAGTAGGTCAATCCCCTTTTATGCTTTTTCGTTTGAAGTTAAGAAAAAGTGATGCCCTCCTCGACGCAGGATGCCGTATTCTGTGGGACCGTAGGAGGGTCATTTTGTGTCGCCATAATAAAACTATATCTTGTGGACAGCTTTATATTAACTTTTGTGAGTAAAGTGCTTATAGCAATTATGTGGCTTCTTTGTGAGCATAGCCACAGTCAGGGCACAGCAAAATGTACAAGTTGGTAATTTTGAAATACATGTATAACTCCCCATACAAAATGTCCATTAATTTTCTTACGCAACCTTATAATATTTTTATATGGAACTCGAGTATGCAAAATAATCAGAGTCAATTTTTATGCTATTTACAAAATGTGATGTGCAACCTTTTCATGCTGAACAGCTAGAAGATCATGTAAAACCTTCATGTAAGAATTGCTACATTTCAAGAACTACTTGTGTAAAGATAATGTGTTAAGATTGCCGTGTTGAAGTCTTAAACTCTAATATTAGTGACATATGAACAGTTTAGGCCAATCAACAGGTTCGAGTCACAAAAAATGATCGCCGGACGTGAAATCGAAATGCCTTGTTTGTCACTATAATCATTCTTCAAACCAATGCTGCAGTTTTGCAAAGATGTTTAAATTTAATTAAGGGGATCGCTATTGACAGCCGGCTGTCGATAGCGAATGCTCGCTATTGACAGATGACTGTCGATAGCGAATGTTTGCTATCGATAGCCGGCAAACTGGATCAATGGAACTGAGTATTTACCACGCTGATATTGCATTATGCGATGCGTCTACTTCATATATTTTAATGAACAAGTTATTCAAGATGTTTTATAAATAAAAATGTTGTCAGATGCTGTGTTTGAGTTGGTCTTAACAAAGTCATTTGTAAAGGTAGTGAGATTACACAGCATCACCAAGAATTTTTCAATTATTTACATGTACATGTTAAAATTTCTCTCTGGATAAGAAGATACTAAAGCCTGTCCTATTATAGTCTGTTAAATTAAATACATGCAAGGTTATAACTAGGATTTTGTAAACCGGAGTCCCTGAGGCTATGTCGAGAAAAACATCACGAAAACACGCCTATATAATTTCGACCCCCTCGAACCCCACTTTTTCAGAACTTTTTATATAGTAAAACTGGGGTTTCCGGGGGGTATTCCTTATTTTTCTTATTTCTGCTCTAAATATAGATTGTGAATACTCGTTAGAACCGCCTCGATGAGGCGGTTCTAACGAGTGCCCACAATCTATATTTTGAGCAGAAATAAGAAAAATATCACACTTTTTCATCATAAAATTTTCATTTTTTTCGGCGATAAAGGTGGCAATGTATTTGTATAGGCGTGTTTAGGTATTGGTCTTAAAATTTGGAATGTAAAACTTCAAAAGGAAGTATTTCACGGGCTTTTATTTGTTTGTGTTTAGGCTTTACATCAACATCAACACTATTTAGGGCAATAATTTAGGTCATTTTGGGGATGGTGCTTCCAGTGTTTTGGGGCTGTAACCCGACAATGAAATGAAATGACACCTCAGTCCCTACTGCCCAAAGAAACAGATGGGGTTTATAACTATATAATGCCGGAATGGTTTGACTAGCACCACTTTGTCTTGGCCAGCTTAGACTTTCTAAATAGTTTACCAGTTCTCATGTTCAGTTGGTTCCAGCTGTGTGTGAAAACACCATGCAGCCGAAACTACTTCTCCACTGATGTCCAGGGGCCCTCGTCACCCCGAACACAAGCATATTGCAGCAACAGAGCTCTCATCAGACAGAATTATATAACTGAGCATAGTTCACCTGGAAAAGCGTCATTGAGGTCATACACAGGGCTGGAAAATTATTCAAAATTTTACTTGTCCTGCATGACCAAAAGGCATGTCGATTTTGGTAAAATTCATTGGGAGTAGACCAAGTATTTACTTATGCTGCAAAATTTTTACTCGTCATTGCAAGCGGACGAGTAGAATTTTCCAGCGGTGATACACATAGGTACAGGTATAGCTATAGGTGTATTGCCATTCGATTTTTCATTTTTGGAAAACACGAGTTCTTAAATGAAAATGTTTACAATCAAAATTGTAAGTCTGTTACCTTGACCAAGAGGTCATGGGCATGGGCAGGGAACTTTCATACAAAGTATGAAGCAAATCTATCCTATGACTTGGAAATTATGAGCTTTTTAAAAAATAATATTGAAAATTTCTGAGTCTGTAACTTTGACTTTAAAGCAATGAACACAGGCAGGGATACCACTGCCTATATCACTGCCTGATACATTTTGTTTTGTTTGATTTGAGGTTTAACGTCCCTGTCAACACTGAAAATGTCATTTTTGAGACGTTGCTTCCGATTTTGTGGGACTTTTACCCGACACTGAAATGAAATGACATCTCAGATCCTCTAAGCGTTTTACCAGTACTCGTGTGTGGGTCGGTTTCAGCTATGCGTGGAAGCATCATGCACCCCATCTATTTCTTCAGGCCCCGATGGGCGGGGGCCATGCCTGATACATATTTGGTATCTTCATAATGAAAGAAATCCATGATATGTTTTGGAAAAACATGAGCTTGCTGTCACTGAATGTGTCTTATCATTAGAACCAAGAATATATATTGTTCAGGGGTGGGGATCTGAACTGTTTCTTAGATATGAGGCCCTTTTATGAAGCGGAGGGAATGACCCCTGTAGACCGCTAAGTTGGTATGACTGTATGTATATAATGATAAGGAACAAGAATATATATGATTATGGGATGGGAATCTCAATGGCCTCAGCACATTGCCATGGCACAAAGGGACCCCAGGTTGATATGAATGGACGAATCTTATCATATGGAACATGTATATACATGTACATGCATTGGAGGTGGGGGATCTGAACGGTGTTTCTGAGATATATGGCATTTTATGAAGTGGAGGGTTTGGGCATGGTCCAGGACATGAATCGGGGCACACCGGGGACACCCAGTTTGGGGTTGCTTAATGTGTCTTATCATAAAGAACATGAATATGGTTTAGTTATGCGGCTCTGAAAAGTTTCTGAGATATATGGCCTTTTGTGAAGTGGAGGGGTGTGGCATGGCCCAGGGTGCACCCCAGGAAACCCCTAGTTTGGTATCACTGAGTGTGTCTAATCATATGGAACAAGAATATATATATATATATGGTTTAAGGGTTGGGGATATGAAAAGCTTCTGAGATAATGGGCCTTTTACGTAGTGGATGGGGTAGGGCATGACCCACATCCCAGGGAACCCTCAGGTTGGTGTCACTCAATGCGTCTTATCATACGTAACAAGAATATATATATGGTTTAGGGGTTGGGGATCTGAAAGGTTTCTGAGATATTGGGCCTTTTACGTAGTGGAGGGGGTAGCGCATGGCCCCTGTGCATCCCAGGGAACCTCCAGGTTGGTGTCACTGAATGCGCCTTAACATAAGGAACAAGAATATATATGGGATCTGAATGGTTTCTGAGACATATTGCCTCTTATGGGGGTGGGGCATGACCCGGGAACACCCTGGGGGACCCCCAGGTTGGCATAAAAGCATATGGCTGAAAGAAGTTTGCTCAAGGAATATTTCTATAAAAAAATTGTTAAAATATCTACAAAGGCTTGGCAGAAAATGCATTTTTTTCTATTTTCCCCATTGTAAGTTTATGGAAACTCTTAAGTTGCCATAGCAACCAAACTAATAAGCCAATTTTCATTAAAACACAAACTTTCAATCCCCCAACCGAAGGATGCTACAGATGAAAGTTGGGCTGAATCGGCCCAGTTGCCTCAAAGATGTTGTTTAAACGTGCTGACGACAGACAACGATGCAGGCGATGGACAATCGCCTATCCTAGAAGTTCTCCTGGGACCTTCGGCTCCGGTGAGCTAAAATGTATGTTCTTTGAGCAAACAGTGTATACCTAAATCACACACCACATTTTGCGGCGTGTGATCAGGGTCTACACTGTTTGCCAACGTCCCTCAAGAGGGTGTTAAACTCTTAAAAATTAAGACACCATAATTAAATCAAATGCAATTTATTTATTTTATGATTATCCATTATTAGACATGATTATACCTTATATTCTTTAGTGTATTTATTTATTTATCTATTTATTTATTTATCTATTCAGTTATTTAATTGATTCTATTTGTTTTTGAGGTTCTAAGAGTTGTACAAAGTTTAAGTCTTTCATCTTTGATAATAATTATCCCTTATCTTACCATGGTTGAACCCTACATTTTTAGAAGTAATTAATTACATGTATTATTTATTTATTTAATTATTTATTTTTACTCATTTATTTATCAAAAAATAAAATTACTTATATAATTTCATTCCATTTATTTAGTTAAGCAATTACCTATTGATTAACATCTTTATGAGTTATGGCTATTCTGCGGCTAAAAATCTGTTTTAAAAGCCAAATAATATAAAACTGATAATTTACATAATTACTTTATTATTCGATCTTATTTTTGTTGATTTATATCAATTTATAACTTGCAATGTAGAAGATTTACATTTGCATGTTTTCAGTTATTCAATTAAATATATACTTTCAATATCTTAGCTGGCTGTCAACAGCGAACTTTCGCTATTGACAGCCGACTGTCGATGGCCACTGCCTTTAATTAAACTGTCCCGGATGTACTTTTTATCTTGACGATCCAAAAGTTAAGTACCCATTGAAGTCATCGATCACCTTAATCTATTTCCTGATTGAGTTTTTCAGAAATATGTAAATCAACAACAACAACAACAACAACAGGTATAATTATGCGAAGCCACACTCAGCACCTGCAGCGGAAGATGTGAACCATAACGAAAACATGCCTGTATAGTTTTGACGCCTTCTTGAACCCAATTTTTATGTGGTAAAACTGGGGTTTGCAGGGGTAAACCTTATTTCTCGATGAGGCGGTTCTAACAAGTACCCACAATCTATTTTTTGAGCAGAAATAAGAAAAATACCTTGGAATTTTCGGGGTTTTTTTCGGCGGTAAAGTTTACAATGCATTTTGTATAGGCGTATCTTCGTAATGCTGTTTTAACCCTTGTCCTGCTGAGCCTGGATATGCCCTATCTTTGAAACAATGTAGATCCAGATCAGATGGCTTCTGAAGAAGCCATCTGATCAGGATCTTCATTGTTTGCCATCCAGATTATGAATTTGTTGCAATAATTTGCATCAAGTGATCTGATTGGCTGATAATCAGTAGTGGGTGTGACATATTTAAATATTCAGCAGGACAAGAGTTAAGATTTCACCTACATTTCTTCTTAACCCATATATGCCTAGTGGCCCTTTTTGGGACGTTGGCAAACAGTGTAGACCCAGATCAGACGCCGCATAACGCGGCGTCTGATCTGGGTCTACACTGTTTGCTCAAAGAACATACATTTTTGTACAACTTACATTAAACAAAACACATCTGACACCCCTATAATTGAAAATGGACAACTCCAAATTTATAAGATGGAAGATTCCATTGTCATATATGGGTTAAACTATCTATTTCAATTACCTTATCCATCAGCATTGTACTGCACAGTGTTCTTGATTTGTTGTTTGTCTCACAACAAGGGACGAGCATTCGAGCATCGAAAAAAGCGGATTTTGTTTTCCAACCCCAAATCCCATTGCATCACGTAAATGGGCACTTCAATGCGCTAAAGTTTCTTATGGGGTGCCGTTTTACTATTTAATACGTATTTATAGATATCCATAATTCGATTTATGGATATTCATTATTAGAATTAGGATATCCATAAATCAGTCGAATAATGGATATCAATCATTAGAATGATAGATATCCATAAATCGAATAATGGATATCCATAAATCGGACTGAATTATGGATATCCATATTTCGAATTATGGATATCCATAATTCGTCGCAAAAGCCTTTGTTTCAGTCATTATTTATTGTATTTATTTGCCAAGACGAATTATGGCTATCAATAAATCGAATTATGGATATCCACAAATGGACCGAATTATGGATATCCATAAATAATTATGGATATCTATAAATAGGGAATAAATAGTAAAAGGGCGCCCCATAGTGTCTCTCCAAAATGAAACTATACTTAACGTCGAAAAGCCGGACTCATACGAGGAAGGGGAGCATCAGTCTAAAACCGTAACTGTAAATGTATATTTGCTTCAGAGTACGTTTTATAAATAGTAGAAGCATAACAACGGAATCACAAATGCAGCTTATCAGATTAGAAAGTCTGTTAATTTCGAAAGCAACTCAACATTTTCAAAACTACAACCCATAGATCCGAGTCCTTATATCTCTATATGCTTCCGGTGTATGTCAACTTTGAGCATTTTGGTTCAAGGAGCATAAGGGTGTTAACTTACTGCCCAGCCGGCACATGTCGCTATGACAAGGTCGAATCAACGTCGGTCCAGACGTTGGAAGAACGTTGATGTGTCGTCATAATTACGTCATGTGCCTCCTTGGGATGGGCTTTCTAAGGCTTGTTCTCATGATTAAGCGCACTGTACTTCTTTTTAGGTGAATCTGGTATATAGTATCGAGGTACAAGTGAGTCGCGGCAGTTGCCGCACGCGCTCTGGGTAAACATGTATTCTATTTTCAGTATATGCGAGGGTTCGCAACAATAAAAACCTATAATCCCAGCAGGCAAACGTCACTAGGTCAACGTCAGCAGAACGTCAACTAAACGTCGGTGCAACGTTGCACCGACATAGATGTTACGATACATAAACGTCATGACATTGTATCGACGTTGATACCGAAGTTGATGTTACGTTGTTTGTTTGATTTGAGGTTTAAGGTCCCCGTCAACACTGTAAAGGTCATTTTGGAGACGTTGCTTCCAATTTTGTGGGTTTTTACCCGATCTTGAGATGAAATGACATCTAAAGCCCTGCCGCCCATTGAAACCAATAGGGTCTATAAGCATGGACGAGCCGACGCGTACCGCTTTGCCTGGGCAGGCTTAGATCCTGTATACTCGTGTGCAGGTCGGTTTCAGCTCTGCGTGGAAGCATCGTGCAGTCCATTTATTTCTTCCAGCCCCGATGGGCGGGGGCCGAAAATCCATGTGCGTGCAAATAAGAAATTAGTATCCGCAGTCTACAGACGAAATGAAATAAAATAAATAAATAAAATAGAATAAAAAAACTAGGATATGTAAAGTACACGTTTTAATTCGTCTTTGATAAAAGTAAAGTGTAAAAAAAAATAAATAAAGAGATTGCTTATCACGGAAATGATATAAAAATCTTTTACTTATGCTCGTGATTTATTTTTTGTTTCGGGAACCAGCGAGCTGCAGACGCGAAACTATATATTTGTCCCGATTTTCACGAAGTTAACGGTCGCCGATGGTCTCCCGGGAGTATTATAACTGCGCATGCCTCGAAAAGTGCGTCTGTTATTTTAAAATACTATATCTTCGAGTGTTAAAAATGATACATATATTAAGGTTCCTCAATACATTTGCACAAGAAAAATATAGGTGTGAGATTTGCATGTTATTTTTTCCCAAAATATGACCCTGATTTCCTTTTAAAGTGCCTGTCCTAGAAGAAAAAGGTCTGGAGATACCAACGATTATTACAGCAAGTACTTTCTTGCATTAGCTACATCTTTGTGCCTTTGAAAATAAATGCAATTCTGTATTTTCACTTTTACCAGGAAAAAAATGAAACTGCTTTCTAGCCTTTTTACAAGTTACTAAAACAGCTGCAGATCAATAGTTCACATCAAATACTAGTGACTCGGACCAAGCTTTCTATCAAAAAGCCTACCTAAATTGAAAACCAGAAAAAAAAACTTTGACATGTTTTTCTTCATGGGCGCCGCCATCTTCTTTTTTGCGGTTAATTTGAATGCTCAGAAGGCTCATCATTTATGCATTCCACATTTAATTTTGCCCATCATCAATGAATATACCTTGAAAATTCAGCTATATAGCCTTCTCCCTGCATACAGCATTATGACATCGCCTATCTTGGAAGCCTGTCATCACTGATAAATTATTGTAGCTGTCAAATTGAGGAATTATCCATCTTGCCAACTAAAATTGTATTCATACGCCTTGGAACTAATTTCCCAAAAATAACAATGGTACACCATTGTTTTTAATTTAAAATGTAATATTCAAATTTGAAACTGTCTTGCAACAAATTTCAGATACTTTCTTACATAATTTGTTTGTTACTTTATGAAAAGTATGCATTCATATTCCGAACTATTTTTTGTGTAACATCGTCCTGATTGTGTTGTTCAGTCCAGCTGCAAGAAAACACATTGAAAAAAATAAAATTTTCAAGCTTTTTTCTTCAAAACATATTACATGCATTGGGCTTCTGTGAGTTTTAACCAGCCTACACATCGGTAAGTAGGTGACACAACAGATCATTTAATAGATTAGATAAATATAACCTTTGTGTTGTCCAGAAGTTCACCTGTCAAAAAGTCACTGATTTGATTATGGTGGCTCATGTGAACCAATGTAACAAATCAATGGGTAAAAATCATTTCTATACCATTGCAGTTATTGGCAGTTGCACAAAGTTTCTGGTGCTGAACAGGCTGCTTTCAGTCCTTCAGTTCAAATATGGGGATAGACTGTTGGCTTCTCTTAATTTCAATTTTTTGTTTTTGATTTATCAAGTATCAAATCACCCATCCTGTAAACACAATCAGTAACACAGGGAAACTTTGGTGCAGTGATTGCATGAATTGTTATAAATTGCATGACTGAAATATATAAAATGAATAACTGAAAGCACCAAAGAAGAGCAATCATTTTACAAGCTAAATGCAAGAGATTTCAACACCTCAACCCAATCAATGAGATTGTTGCCAAATTGGTAGAACTGATCATTTTTGGCTACCATACACTGAATTTAAAATAGTACCAGGTGAGAAAATTACATTTTTTAATTTTTGGGAATCATTAATTTTCAGTACTATTTAGGTATTTTACTTGAAATTCCTCTGTTGCAGTACCTAAAGGCAACCTTGAGCCACATTTCTATGATAGCATTTTACACATTGTGGTTCTGTGGACTGAGATATCATTTTTTTGCAAAACCAAGGAAAAATGCAATAAATTACAAAAATGGTGACTTTCGAATAAAAATCTTCGGCTTCCATATTCTTACATTTACATGGACTACCGTCTGATGAAAAATCTTTTTGGGTAATTATTTGCAAATCATATGATTTTTAGTACCTCAAATATAGCTAAGTAACTGTATTGAGGAACCTTAAGATAATGGATGTAAAATATAAATTATTTCAGTATACGAAGTATCGATCTTTTTTGTTTGACTCAGCAGTTACCATTGTTGAACTTGGGTATTTCCAATTATTTTATAAATGCATGCATGTTTACGTAATCAAAGATTGTAATAGAACGAGCGAGGGGAGGTAACTGCAAGACTATAAATATGTTATGTGATAGCCTCCAACTGTTGCATATTGTAACCCGACACCATAACTGGAGCTTATTTCAGCCTCGCTTTGACTGCAGTAACTCTGATAAACAATATGGTGGTTTAGGTAAATTAAAGGAAATTGGTTTACATGCTATTTAGCTTTACATGCAGAAGTACCAATACATGCGGATTTTCATCTCTTATCTGGCAGATCACAATTTATTTTAGAATATTTCAGCTTCCAGGAAAACAACATCTGAAAGTCTCTGTTTATTGTTTATGTCGTCTGCTTGCCTACTTGCAAATTTGCACACAGACAAACAGTGCGCATCCTGATCAGACTGCTCATAGCAAAAATGACTTTCAAAGTGACCAGCAAATGACAAAGCACATGACAATTGTTGTGATTGGCATCCTAGGGGTTAAGGTACCACAAAAGCCTGCATATGAAAATGTCCTCTGTTTATGTCGTCTGCTACTTTCTTACAAACATCTTATATTTTTGCATGCAAGGCAAACAGTGTGGACCCAGATCAGACTGTCTGATTTGGGTCCACACTAATTGCAAAAATGATTTTTAAAGTAACAGGCGACAAAGCAGATGACAATTGTTGTGATTGGCATTTTAAGGGTTAAAAATAATGTACATGTATCAGTAAACTTGTCATCTACAGCGTCAGGTTAACAAGTCGTGTAAAACCCATTTTTATACAGAAAAAAGTGGGGTTGCCAGGGTACACATTTTTCTTACTTTTGTTCCAAATCATAGACTGTAGGTACTCGTTAGAGCCACCTGAAAGAGGTGGAGTTAACGAGCAGCCCCAGTCAGCATTTGGGCTAGAAATTAGAAAAAAAATAGTTTGCCTGAAAAAAAAATGCAACTTCTGGATAAATGAACTATGTCAGTATAACACATGGGTGTTCGGCCCTCGCCCATCATGGCTTGGAGAAATAGATTGGGCTATACGATGCTTCCACCCACAGCTGAAACTGACCAAACATGAGTACTGGATAACCGCTCAGACGGAATAAGCCTGCCAAAATGGGGCGAGTCAGACCGTCCAGTACATATAAGATCTAAGTGCTTCATTGGGCGGCAGCTTAAGATGCCATTTCATCTCAGTGGTTGGAAAAAGTCCCACAAAATTGAAATTCAAAGTAAACCAAAGTTATGGATGTACCATTTAAAATGCAAATGAATGAAAATAATAATAAAATCATGATTTCCTCCCATTTTGTCACTCTCAACTATATGTCCACCTCTAAGTTTCCCCGCCAAAACATTAACCCTTTTGGTGCCAAATGGAACCTTCCTCCTTATATATAGCAGTTTTTTTTTTTTTTTTTTCAAAAAATTTAGGGGTGTCGGGTTGCATTTTCATCAAACTTTATTTGGAAAAATGACTTAAATGTTAGGCAACAGTAGAGGCCCTGATCAGACGCCGCATTCTGTGGTGTCTGATCCGGGCCTGCACTGTTTGCCAGGGTACTGGTTTGGGGGTTTCTGGTACTAAATGGGTTAAAAACAATAATGTATATATATTTCCTTGTTCTATCCAGCAAGTGATCACTCATGGGTTATTCCAATATCAAGTGAGGTAGGTGCTTAAAAAAGGGTATTTTATTTTGGATTATATCAATATCTAAAACTTAGTCTTGGGGACTAAAAAACTTTATTATTAAAGATATGTCTATTCTCTTACTGTATGTGAAGCTAAAATGTGGCTAGCAGCTCTGAGCTAGCCAGATCACTAATTAATTGTCAGGTACCCTGATTCTGTTCCCTAAGGAACTGCTGTTTTTATCAAGAATAAAGGCTTGTCCTTACACTTCATATGCACATATGTAACTCATTCTTGGTGTAAATTTCATTCATGTTGGCATTTCTATCTAGAGGTCAATTATGTCAAAAGGTGGTGCTAATGGACTTATTTCCTTCAATCACAGGCATTAGGTTTAGTTCTTTGTTTTCATGAACTCCAAGCAACACCCACAATGTGCCATATATGTATGGTTTCATACATATATACACTGTCATTCATTCATATAATCCCACCCTGACATGCTCTGAGCCAGATTGGATCATTTAAGTATATGTCCAAAAATCCTGCAAAATATCAAACTAGGTCACAGTATTTTTCATGTTCATGATCCTATTTTAGACATTTTTCATACAATATTTCAGAATATGATAGAAAAGTATTATAAATATCTTCCACAATTAAAAAAGAGTGATTTAAAAATGTGATTTGGTTGCAATATGCATAATAAACTTGCAAATATCTCATGGGAAATTTTGTATGGTGACGTCACTGCTAGGCTGTACCTTGTGTATTGCTAGAGGTCTCGGCAAGAGGAGATAAAACTCCATAAATTTCATCAAAACTCATGAAGAATTAACATAAAAATATATGTTAAAATACTCATTATATTCCTCTCATTAAATTATATTACCAGACAATCATGCATTCTATCATACACAGTTATAAAAAAAAATAATGCAATAAAACTCAAATGAGCTTGATCATTTATTTCGTCTGCTGTAGTATTTCATTTAATAGTACTGGGATTTGAAAACGAGGCTCTCCTTGAAGCAATTAATGTGAGAAAATCAGGTAGGTTGCAGACTGCTAGCAGAGACATTTACGGCAAGGGGACCAAGTCACAAGTTTACTCCGTTAGAATACAGAAATATTTATTAATGTTGATAAGAATGCTATTTATTTTGAAAAGCAAAATAACATTGGCCGCAGCAAGTTTCGAGAGAAAAAAAAAAAAAAAAAACATTAAAAAGATAAGACGTGGGTGCATGTATTAGCGCCCAAACATGATCCCTTTCATTCATCTTTGGCCAAGCATAGAAAGTATAAAACAAAACTGTTTGTTCATAAAATATTTAAGGCGTGTTATTCGACATGGGTCACCGAGTAACTGTCAAAGTTTTAACAGTGATAAACATACCTTACGACATATATATATCCCCCAGATACTGTCGAGGAGACTGAACTCAAGAAACTTCTACTGAACAGAGACAGACACTTTAACACGACTATAACCGGCCACTATGTGGTTCGAACAATCAGCAGACAGAGCGAGTACATGAACGTTGTATGCGAGAACCACTGAGTTTGGGTTCCGGACAGGCCATGCATCATGACTCACTGATGAGCTATAGTTTATCAACGACCTTTGGGAGTTCAACGTTCTCGAAAGCGTGGTAAGATTAGGGGAAGCAGGTTTCGGGTTTTTTTTTAACAGGATTTTAAAGCTATAAATACGTTTTTTTTATAATGTCAATATGAAGAAGTCGTGGCCAAGTGGTTAGTATGATGCAGTACGAATCTCAGTAAAACTATATCTCCCAACGTAAAATCCCAACTGAATGCCTCGGTGGGTCAGGCCTCAGATTCTATGACGGCTCCAACGTAAAGGCTTATTGAAAATTAAAGAGATAATGTTGGTTGGTGCCTGATGCTCTGTCTCTGGTCGGGCTCATCGGAGTCTAACTGTTGGTTTTCTTTTGCTCCAGCATTTCAGTGGTTTCTTGCTGTCGAGTCCTCACCGTTGTCTCACCTCTGTGGTTCTTTGATTTCTGTGTTCACGGAGATGTTGCACTGATGAGTTAGGAGGCCTTCATGCGGACTGAACAAATTATTTGTCTAAATCGCGACGGAAGTAAGGGTGAGGATTGTGGCCACGTAAAATCGATTTAAGCCCCCCAGTGGAAATCTTCCAGTGACCGTTCCAAGGCGGCTCTTCTGTGGCGATTTATTTATGTTGTTGTGTGTTACTTACTGTGTGATGGTCACGTGATAATGGCTGAGAGAAACGGTGGTTAGGAGTTGTCTAAAAACTTTGGAAGTTATTGTGTTTCTACGTGTTATTTCTCTTTAAAAATGGTGATAGGAGAAACTTTTATGAACACTTTGTAAAACTTAATAAAAATCTCAGGACAACGACATAGGAAATTGGAGTATTAGAGGTTCAAACTTTGCAATGTGAGTTGACATTGTTTAATGTATAACCGGTTTATCGACATTGTGCCATTGTTTACTTGATCTCACCTGTGTTTACCCGACATTGTTTACTGATATCACCTGTGTACAGCAAAGGTCAGTCATGTCCGAATCGGAGTTGGGGAAAGTTTTGAGCGAGGTTGGATCTGGATCTGGATCTGGATCTCTGCAGTCTGAGGCTGGTGATGGTGGTACGAAACGGAAGGGTTCCCCACTAACTAAAACCGAAGTGAAAAAACTGCTTGAGTATGATATTGGCGGGGACACATCCGTGCTAACAGAGCGTAAATCTGATCGCAGACTAAGAAGGCAAAACTCCTTGTCTGATCTTCCAAAAATGTCATCTGCAAAGGAGAAAAAGGGTAGTGGAATGGCTTTTTCGGACATGGTTAAATTGACTTTCAATGATGCCTCGTTTACGCAATCAATAACTCCAGTTCTTTATGACATGATGAGCCCTCTGATCCTAAAAACAATAGAAGCTTCAGTGACAGCGACAGTTGAAGCAGCTGTCAAATCGGTGCAGGATAAAGTTGTCGATCAAATAGTGGAATCGAATAGAAAATTGCAGGAGTCTGTGGCTGAGCAGTCAAGAATTGTCCAAGAGCAACGCAAGGTGATCGAAACCCAAGAGCAGGATATAGTGGATCAGAAAAGGGTTATCGGAGAGCAGTCTAAGTTACTAGAAGACAAATGTGTGTCTATTGAGCAGCTTGAAATGCAAGTAGACTGCCTCACGCTAGAGTTCGATTCAGTAAAATCAGAGCTAAATGATCTAGCACAATACATACGCAGGACCTCCATTCGATTGAACAACTTTAAAACTCCCCTCCCCATTAAAGATGAGGAGGAGTTGACCAGATTGGTGATGCATTACCTTAATACGCATGTGCTTCGGGATGTTAGACCGCTCCAGTTGCGAGACATTGATCGTTGTCACTATGTGGGCAGGGCAATAAATGGCAAACCTAGACAAATAATTGTCAAGTTCATTCATTACCATGATAAGCAACGAGTGTTTTCAGCAAAATCAAACTTGAAGAACAATCCAGATAAAACGTTCATGACAGAGGACTTAACAGCTAGCAACCATTCATTGGTTAAACAACTGCTTACCCTGAAAAAGGACAGTAAAATTGACAGTTTTTGGACCAATAACGGTCGTATTCTTGTCAAAAAAGACCACAATAGTGAACCAGTTCGTGTATCAGCTCAGGACAGCCTGCCGGTCAAGCTGAGTATCGAAGATGAGCCTAGGCCGGAAGGAGCAGACGCAGCCACCCATATTTCTGAAACACCAGACCCTATGGTCTACTAGAACTCATACTGTCAAATGTGTTTTCTTTTATTCACAGGAGCTCGTGAATGGAGCGGTACGGTCAGAAACGGGCTGAAGAAATAGCGCGGATTTGGTATTGCCATTAAATATTCTCTAGATTTGCGCTATTTCAAACTTTCTTGCCTTTTTTTGGCCGTGCTGACCTATTCTCTTGCTTCTATAGCGAAGTGCATCTTGATCAGATTTCTGTGCGTTTCCTACTTCTTACTGTTCACGAACACGTGTTATTGTTACTACCGAACTGTCAAACTATTTCGGACCACTATGACAATCTAGATGATAGTAGACGCTTGACATTCATTCATGAGTGATACACCATGCGTTTACTAGATTAAGATAAGCACACCGTAAGTGAAATTAATTGAATTGGTGATTTTATTGAAATTTCATCATTTAGTTGACCTGTAGCCAATAACACCTTCATTTCACAAATTGGACTTGATAACTACATCTATATTTATCCATATATTATGTTGCCAATTCGAGAACCCATGGCAGGTTTGTTTCGATGTAATGTTTCGATGTAAATTACCCAGCAGGCGCATGACGTAATTGTGACGTCACATCGACGTCGGTTAAATTTCATGACGTTTATGCAACGTCACATCAACGTCGGTGCAACGTCGCGACGTTGCACTAGCGTTGATTTGACGTTGCCACAGCGACGCGCGCCTGCTGGGTATACATTATTGTTGCCAGTTCGAGAACCCATGACAGGTTTGTTTCGATGTAAATTATCCAGCAGGCGCATGACGTAATTGTGACGTCACATCGACGTCGGTTCAATTTCATGACGTGTATGCAACGTCACATCAACGTCGGTGCAACGTCGTGACGTTGCACTAGCGTTGATTTGACGTTGCCCAAGAGACGCGCGCCTGCTGGGTATACATTATTGTTGCCAGTTCGAGAACCCATGACAGGTTTGTTTCGATGTAAATTATCCAGCAGGCGCACGACGTAATTGTGACGTCACATCGACGTCGGTTCAATTTCATGACGTTTATGCAATGTCACATCAACGTCGGTGCAACGTCGAGACGTTTGCACTGACGTTGATTTGACGTTGCCCTAGCGACGCGTGCCTGCTGGGTATTCATTAGTTTTTTGTACTTTGAGCAGGCAGTGTAGATCCCGACCGGACGCCGCGTTTTGTGGCGTAGCAGTTTGCCAGACGCTGGCATATATGGTATTTAGCGGTTTAATGTTTTGCCCACAGTCAGAAGTCCTGGACGAGGTGATTTGTTCTATAGGTGTGAGGATCTGTCCCAGCCTTGGACTGTGAGTGCTCGTTTGGGCTACATCAGCTAGGCGTTTTTAGCGAATATTGTGGTCTGTGTTTTGGAACGGATACAATAGGAAATACGCATGTAGGCTCCAGTTTTTTAGATTGAGTTGGGATTTGAAAAAGTTTTTCACTGAATTGTGAAATATGGACGTTATGGTTGATGGACACACGTCTAGTGGGCAAAGCACTTTTTCTGCGTTGATATATTCTGTCACTCACTCATTCTTCTTTTTATCTTTTTTTTTTTTTTTTTCAACCGTGTGTACAGCTCCTACAGCTTCAGCACTGGCATTTTATGAAGACAAGTTGACGTTGTTGTTGTTGTTGTTGTTCTTCTTCTTCTTCTTCTTCTTCTTCTTCTTCTTCTTCTTCTTCTTCTTCTTCTTTATTCATGTCCTAAACATGGACTGTGGGTGCATGTTAGGGCAGCCGGGATTGTTTGGTTGGGGTTTTCAGGTATGTTCTTTAGCGGTCTTGATGGTATTCTTGGTCAGGTATGCTTTTGTATGTCACTCCATTCTCCCTTGCACTTTCGCTTTCGTTATCGGAGAGAGAAGGGTTTATTGGCATGCAAATACCTCCCCCATCTCTTTTCTCTCTCTCTCTCTCTCTCTCTCTCTCTCTCTCTCTCTCTCTCTCTCTCTCTCTCTCTCATGAAAATTCACTGCTTGAAATATTAATTTCTCCCCTCTCTCTCTTTGCACGCGGATTTTGATGCCGTATCGATATACTGGCATCTCTCTCTCTCTCTTCTGCACGCGGTTCTTGATACCATATTGCCACCAATGCGTCCGCGCCGAAACAGATGTTCCGGTTTGTTCGGAACTTAGTCAAACCTACCCGTCTGTGATCAATTCAAATATTATAAATCCCCGCCACGTAGTGTGGATTATAGGAATTGCTTTCGTCTGTCCGTCCGTCCGTCTGTTATTGTTATTGTTGTCTTGGCTATGAACCATATGTCATTTCCCTTCACGGGCTGTAAGATTTGGATGTAAATTGAGCGTTATATATTATGTTATTAAGTCATCGAAAAAAACAAAAACATTGACGATGTTAAAATACATTCGCAAATTTTGTTAATTGTGTCAAATATCTCACAGTGCTGGCAGCCATTGGCATGATGCAAGCAGTGAGGACACTGTTCAGGCTGATCTTTCACGTGCAGACTGACTGGGTCAGCACTGATTACTCATACTTTGAATACCAGGGACACAGCTCATATTTTTACATTATTATTGAAATTTCTACAAAAACGTGATAGAAAGTTCTAACCCATTTAGCACCGGAAACCCCATAATGGGCAAACAATGCAGACCCAGATTGGACGCCACATAGCGCGGCGTCCGATCGGGATCTACACTGTTTGCAAAAAAAAAAAAATAATAATAATAATAATAATAATAATAATGATAAAAAATAAAAACAAATAAATCAGCCAAATTTCCCAAAATCAGCCAAATTTCCAGGTAGTTTTTTGGGGTAAACACAACCTAACATTACTACATTTTGAAATGGACTCCTGCTATGTGCCGTCTGGTACAAAAGGGGTTAAATTTGAATCACCAATTATGAATGAAGTAATTTTCCTCAAACACTTAACACTTTTGATTTTACCATACAGATGAGTGTTCCATGGTTCTAGACGAACAGTGGAGATCTTGATCAGGCCGCTCCTTCGGAAGCTGTCTGACCGGATCTGCACTGTTCGCATAAAACTTGGTATCATCTGAAAATACTAGATTATGGGATCTATACATTTGTGTGACTTTATTTGTATTTTCAGTCAACTCTTATCTTGCTGTTCACGACAACCCATATCTTTGAAAAAAGTGTGGTTCCGGACCAGAAGGCTTCTGAAGAAGCGACCTGATCAGGATCCACACTGTTTGACATCCTGTTTATGAATTTGAAAGTATAAATTACATCAGGAAAACTAATTAGTTCAGTGTCAGAAATGGGTGTGGCTAAACTGAATATTCAACAGGATATGGGTTAAACATGTTGCTCAGGTAAAGATTTGATAACTTGAACATGGATAATTCGTTCACTATGGATAATTCGTACTCACTTTTGGTCCCTATAGAATTGTTCTAATAGCTTCAGATATTCGATTTGAGGTATATTTATGGAGATTTGTTTAATATGTGTTGTGAGTACTCATTAGAATCGCCTCATTCTGGCGATACTAATGAGTAGACACAACATACATTTATAAAAGGTTTTAAGTAAACCATTAAGATCATGGACAGGCAGTTGACCTATGCGTAACTCTCTATAGTCCGAACTAGCACCACCTCGAACAACATTTAATTGTCCCGAAGGTGTTAGGGATACCAAAGTCCTACAGTATTCGGTAAGTTTAATGCTAGGCAGGTCAATAGCAAAGTGGACCTTACAGACCTGGGTCAGGCAGCACTACAGAACATTAAACTTCGATCTTCACGGTCTGCTGGCTGGCTTGTCTTCTGGTTTCACATGTCAACTTGATAAAAAGAATGTGCTACATTTAATAGTCTACTACATGTTTTTTTTTTTTTTGTTTTTTTTTTTTGTTCAGAATCATTACATTGTGTTCTTCTACCTACATGAGGTAATGTTGGCTCACTGCATACAACAATGAGGCAATGTTAGCTCAATGCATTCAACCATGAATGTCTTGTAAGTTGTCCGAGATATATCAACCGATTAATAACATTACGAAAACACGTCTATGTAATTGTGACCCTCTTAAACCCCACTTTTACATATACACGTAAAAATGGTCTTTATAGGGGTATACATTATTTTCCTTTTTTTTTTCGCTTGAAAAGCATGGATTGTGGATGCTCGTTGAAGCCGCCTCACTGAGGCGGTTCTTGCGGTCACCCACGGTCTGTGTCAGGGGCAGGATTGGGAAAGGGGGTTACAGTTTAACCCACCATTAGTCAGTTCAGTAACCATGTTGGACACTACTGTTTGACATGGACGTGTTTTCCTAATGGTAGCTAAGTTCACAACTTATCACCAATTTTATCTGTTTCTTCCAAAGTTTACCTTCATACACATGTTTTTCTACAAATGCTCCATTAGTACATGTATTCATCTATATTATATGTATCTCATTTTATTTCCACATATCACTGTCATGCTGTCTCGGTGTCAGATGCAGTTGTGGGACATACCACTGAGATCTAATGCCAAAATGTCTAATCATTATGGTTGATAATGGGTATTTCCCTTGACCAGTGGAGGGTCTCGGTTGGTTTGTTTCACCACGGCATCACTAGCAGCAAGAAAATGTTTAAGTTCACTCTAAATATGCATTCAGTCTTTTTAATAATGGTGACACTTTACAAGCTATTTTCATGTATTTGCCACTACGCAAATGCTTTCATGGTCTTGAATTTTTGCAATATATACTGCTTTTTTGTCATTCTTCTTAGTATACTACTTCAAGCTGGTGACATAGAAACTAATCCAGGACCCGAAAATGTGCACGATCTTTCAATTTTGCACTTAAATATTAGAAGCATTAGAAACAAATTAGACTTTATTCTTGATAATTTTTCTGATTTTAATATATTATGTTTTTCTGAGACTCATCTAGATGCCAACTTTCCAACAGAGATGCTTTTTCTTTCAAACAGTTTCAGTGTACCTTACAGAAAGGACAGAACAAATCATGGAGGTGGGGTGTTAGCATATATCAATTCAAGCTTACTTCACGTGAGAAAACCAGAACTTGAGATTTTTTGTGAAGAGTCTTTATGGATTGAAGTAAAGGTAAAAAATGAGATATATTTAATTGGTTTATTTTATAGTCCCTCTACAGCTGACATACAGTTTTTTAACAATTTAAACTTAAATATTGAAAGGGCTCTCGAACACTCCAAAAATCTGATAATCGTTGGAGACCTCAACGAAGATCTACTGAATCCAAATTATCACAATCTAAAAGATGTTTTACTGATAAACTCGATGACTAATGTTATAACAGAACCAACAAGGCTACATGCCATTCTTGACCCGATCATTATTCCAGACGACATGCCATTCCTGGATTCTGGTTCTTTAACTATTCCAGCCAATATAAGTGACCACAAAGCGACATATATAACACTACCCTTTCAGTATGATACTGAAGGCGCTTTCAACAGACTAATATTTTTATATAAAAAGGCTAATTTTACACTTTTAAAACAAAAAATTTCAAATTATGATTGGTCATGTCTAAGCGAAGGTACTCTAGATGAAGCCTGTTCTAAATTTAATGATACCTTTCTTGAATTTGTTAACTCTTGTGTTCCATCCAAAAATGTACTTATTAGACCTGATGACAAGCCGTGGTATGATTCTGAAATAAGACGTGTGTCTAGAAAACGTGATAGATTAAAACGGAAATTCAACAAATCAGGTAATGCTAACACTCTGTCAAGATATAAGTTCTTTCGTAATAAAGTTAACAATTTAAAGCGACACGCAAAAGAGCAATTCTACAACAATTTAGAATTTTCTATTTCTGATTTTCACTCTAATGATAAAAAACAATTTTGGAAAGTGGTACGCCACTTTGTTAAAAGCAATTCCAGCTCCGCTTCAATTCCACCTCTAAATTCATTCCCAGTTACTGGGCAAAACGACTTTTGTTTTTCATCAGAAGATAAAGCAGAATTATTAAACGAATATTTCACATCTATCTCCACAGTCAATGATGAAAATGTCGACTTGCCTGATTTTGAATATAAATGCCAAAGTCGGTTATCAAGCATTGCATGTACACCACAAGAGGTAGCATCTTTGATTGAAATTTTAAATCCGAACAAGGCTACAGGGCCAGATGGTATTAGTACCAAAATGCTAAAATCTGTAGCAAATGAAGTATCTGTGCCTCTGTGTACACTCTTTAATAGATCTTTCAGAGAAGGCAAGTTTGCAGAGATCTATAAATATTCAAATGTTATACCTTTACCCAAAAAGGGAGATAATTCCGATCCTTCGACATTTCGACCTGTTTCTCTCTTAAGTAACGTTGGCAAACTACAAGAAAGAATAGCTTTTAAACACATTTATAACTTTTTACATGAAAATAATTTACTTTATAAATACCAATCTGGTTTTTTACCCAATCATTCAACAACCTTTCAACTTATAGACATCTATCATCATATCTGCCAGACTTTTGATAATAACCAATTTTCATGTATGGTTTTCTTAGACGTTTCTAAAGCTTTTGACAGAGTGTGGCATAAGGGACTAGTTTTTAAATTAAAACAAAGTGGCATAGACGGCGAATTATTGGATTGGATTACTGACTACCTCAATGATAGGCAGCAAAAAGTCGTTATAAGAAACAGTTCTTCAACCTTAAGGAGAGTAAATGCCGGCGTTCCTCAAGGGTCTGTTCTAGGCCCCCTGTTATTTTTAGTTTACATCAATGATATATCTGATTCTCTGCTTAGCCTTACTAGATTATTTGCCGACGATAGCTCCCTATTCTGCGCTGCAGCTACTCTAAATGACATTGAGGGTATCATTAATCATGATTTGCGAATGTTAGTAAATTGGGCATCTCAGTGGTTGATAAAATTTAACCCATTTAAAACAGAAGCAATGATTTTCACTTTAAAACATATTGAATCACTTCCTAATATAATATTTGATGGAACTCCCGTAAAATTTGTTACAGATCATAAACATTTAGGTCTAACCTTCAGTAGTAACGGTAAATGGCATTCCCATATTGAGAATATTAAAAACAGTGCATCAAAAGTTATTGGCATAATGAGGAAACTGAAATATACATTTAGTCGTGTTGCATTAAATCAAATTTATTTATCGTACTTGTTGCCTATTATCGAATATTCATGTGTTGTGTGGGATGGCTGTACTGTAGAGGAAATAAACTCGCTTCAAAAACTTCAGAATGAAGCTGCCCGCATAGTTACAGGCTTAACCAGATCAGTTTCTCTGGACAACCTGTACAGAGAATGTGGCTGGGTGTCACTTTTGGAACGGCGCAGACAGCAAAAACTAGTATTTATGTATAAATCAATAAACGGGTTCGTTCCTACATATATATCCGATCTAATTCCCCCTTTAGTGGGAGAAGCAAATGCTTACAATCTCCGAAACCAAGCAGATGTTACCGCTCCTTTCTGCAGGACTGAAATCTCTCGCAAATCTTGTATTCCATCCTCAATTTTAGCATGGAATTCTCTAGACGTCGAATTACGTAATTCACCGTCTCTGGCAAGTTTTAGGTATCAACTGAAAAGGCATCAAAACAACTCGAAAGTCCCATTACACTATAGAACTGGTAACAGATATGTGTCTGCTTTACACGCAAGAATTAGAAATAATTGTAGTAATTTACGTCTTGACTTATATATTAATCACTTATCACCTAATTTCACTTGTAGTTGCTCTGACGAAGCCGAAGATGCTGCTCATTATTTTTTTCACTGTTCACATTACACTAACGAAAGAGTAATTCTTTTCCAATCAACCAGAGCTTTTCATCCACTCAATATTAATATTCTTCTATTTGGAGATGTTAGTCTGTCGATAGAAGATAACACTCTCATCTTTACAGCCGTACAAACATTTATTAAGGATACTAGAAGGTTCGCCAACTAGGCTGCTGCTCACTTAGGCCAGCATGACATCTCATTCCATTTTCACTTTATTATTTTTATCACACTGTTTTTCTTTATTTAATTATTCATTATACATCTTATACATTTTTTTTTCTCACCATTTTTTCTTTTTCTCATCATCTTTGGAAAATGTGATGTATGTTTATTTGTTATATCACTCCATATGAAGTATTCAAAATGTCTCTGTATTTGCCACTATCATGTGCATGTATCTATTACTGTAATACTGTTTTGTAGGGGAGGGCCGTAACTAATGTTGGCAGAACTTGTGGCCCGACCCTGTTGCTTGATTTATGATGCAATAAAATATGTTTATACTATACTTACTTACTGTGTGTATCACTTGTGTCTTTTAATTTTGGATGGCCATATGGCCATTTTGTGGGAAAGTAACTGTCCATATGGCCTTCCTTTGTTTAGGTTTCCATTATGGTCCGGTCGCTTAATGTTTGTATTTCTTTCCCTTTGGTGTCTTTTATGGATGGAGTAAGTTAATTGTATCAATTCCTGATCTTTGTTTTACTTCTACTTTACCTAAAACACGGACTAGTCCAAAATTAAAAGTGCAGTCACGTCTCACTTCGTTTCCATTTACACAGAACACAAGTCAGAGACATAGGGCGATAATTAAGATTAAGAGCCCTATCTCCCTTTTTGAAGAGTGGGCAAATGTTTCCGTATCAAGAGACTGTTGAAACAGAAAGGACAACAACTGGACCTAACTCTTTTGCTATTTCCTTCAGGAATCTAGGATGTAGCTCATCAGGTCCTAAAGCTAGAGTGGGGTTTAAGCCTTTAAGTAACTTGATCACTCTGCCGATGACACAACAATATTATCCAAGAATGGGGCCGATCTGCTTGTCAATGAAACCTCCATGAACCCAGTTTTATTAAACGGATCATTGAATTGACCAACTAGTTACTCTGCCCATTCAGAGTCTGATTCAGCAACCCCGCCCCCTCCTCTTTTATTAAGGGGTGGGATACCTTGCCTTTCTTTCTTCTGACCATTGGATTTGCCTTTACATCACCTACTGAGTTATTCACAAACAAACCATGCTGATTTTTTTATATCGGTCTTGATCTCACGTCTCAAGTTTTCAAATTTTGTCCGGAGTTTACCACTTCCCGTCTTTTTTTGCCTGTGCATGAATCTTATTTCTTCTGCGAAAGAGGTGGAGCATTTATTTTATTCTCTATTGGTAACCATAGGTCATGGATTGGGCTTTTCAAACAGTGTATGTCCAGATCTAATGCCGCAAAACGCAGCGTCTAATCAGGGTATACACTGTTTGCTCACATTACATGAATTGAAGGGCCAAACGCGGCGTCTATTCAGGGTCTACACTGTTTGCTCAAATTACATGAATTGAAGGGCCAAACGCAGCGTCTTATCGGGGTCTTCACTTTTTGCTTTAAATTGTAGTTTAAGGGTTAAAGGAAGCAGTTTAAATCCATAAATGAGCATCCAGCCGACAGTCTTTCTTAAAAAAGTAAATCTTTGGGCCGGAGCCGTCATAGAGTTATGAAAGGGCCGTAAAGCAAAACCATTTTTTATCTATCTTATCTTATTATATCGAAGAATGATTTCACGAAATGGGTTACTGAAATCATTGCAAGCAAGTATTTTTCTGAATTCATATTCTAAGTCACTATGAAATTCAGATTCTGATAGGCTATGTTGCAGAAGACAGTCTGGTTAGCAAAAAATTATGATGCAAGGACAGAGATTGAAAATAGATCTGAGATTAAGAAAAGTCTTGTATTTTTTTTCTTCTTTGATCCTACAAAGGCTAGAATTAGCTTATATGTTTACTGTTTAATGAGCAGATGCTTCTATTTTATCGGAAACGAAGACTTGGATCAGACAGTGCAGGCGCGATTAATGAACCTTTGCTGAAGTTTTGTAGGAGCTGCATGTATTCGATTGAAACATTTAAACAGAAGTCGGAGAATCACGGAACCATGCCTATATAATTCTGACCCCTTAAATCCAACTTTTATATAGTAAAACTGAGCTTTAAAGGGATATACGTTGTTTTCCTTATTTCTTCTCAGAAAGACAGATTGTGGATACGCGTTAAAACCCCCTGGTCCGGGTGGTTGTAACAAGTTCCCACACACTATGTCTTGAGCAGCAATATTAAAACTATCAGAATGTTTTATCTGAAAGCTTTTTATCTTTTTAGTGGTATTTTAATAGGCGTGTTTTCGTAATGCGTCTTCCCATCTCTGTAACCGGCGAAGCCACGTGCTTTGTAAAAGAAAAACACGACAGAAATTTATACAGTGCCAATATTATTTGGTTTAATACTTAACAGATTTGACGAGGACTTGCCGAGTTTATGAAAGGCGGTGTAAATAATTGTAGATTGACAGATTTTGTGCATTCGAATCAAAATGTTGTACATGTATTTGCATAGCTCGGACTAAAAAGGTTTTCTGTATAAATGATACAGAATGTCTTTAGCATCACCAACTAACGCTGGTTGACTGATTCCTCGACATTAATTTAATACCATTCGCTATTATTCTACATAAAACAGGGCTTTCAAATTTGTTCGCAGCCTCTGCGTTGTAATAGGTAACGAAGCTATGCGCGTTGTATCGAAATATCAAGATTTTTATTTTTCGCAAAAGATATTACGAAAGTTGCATATTAGCTTTTCGATTTCATTATCGTTATTCACAATTTATCGACCAGAACACCAGCCCAAAACGTGTAGTTACATAGGGCGACCGGACCAAAATGAAAATACAGGTGAATCTGTGTTGACTGACAAATTTCTTTTGGGGTCTATTTTTCTATATTCCGTTTTTCAAACTTATCGGGCAGTATCGGGCATCGCTATACAACATTTAGATTAACGTAAAAACAGTTTCTTACCTGCATTGACGAACTGTCATCCGCCATTTTTTATCGAAGCCTATGCGTCCAAAATACGAAGCCTATGCGACCGCTACGCAGCCTGTACATATGTATTGACCAGGGTGATGGTCAAGCGGACAGAACTCCATTGCTCCATAACAAGACATTGGTTAAGTGTTTCTGGGCTGCAAATCGTGGCAGTTTGTCCAACAAGAGCAAATGGCATTGGACTGCCGGTGTCACGCCATAGAAAAATGAAGCACTGCCTGTTTTTGAAATTTAAAAGGCTGGTCGAAAACTGAGGCTTTTAAATTTCAAAAACAGGCAGTGCTTCATTTTTCAGTTTTTTGTACAGGTTATCCGCTTATGTTGGGAAAAGAGTGGATATGCAAACTGACCAGCTCAAAAACGACCTAAATATTTTTGACGCCGTTGCTTTCAGCTGTGTCCTGGATGGAGTCTTAAGAAATCATATCAGCAGACATTATCATTGAGACATGAGACAGACGTTTATATGTGAGAATGTTAAACTTGGATTTTTGGAAACCTGCACGAATCTAATGAAATCCGTGAAAGAAGTTCGTGTAGTAGCTCGTCAACAGCTTCGTAACATTGTTTCGTGTTTCTTGTTCTTAGCACATAAAACATAATTACTGATCTCAGCAGAAGCAAAAGGGCATGGCAATATTTTAAACAAGTTGGCTGCTTTCAAAAAGTATCCAATAGGTTTGGTCTTGTCAGTCTACATTCTGATTTGAGCCAGCTGATATCATTATCCCACTTAATGCATTTTTTGAATAAAAATAATAAACTTTAAAACAAAACGTGTACATAAAATTTCGAAGTCTGTGACCTTGGTATCAGGAGGGGTAGGTAGTGATGAGTATTCTGTGGTAAATTGTTTAACGCCATGGCAAGTATAAACTAAATGTAACTTACATATGGTTTACACATGTATAGCACAAAAGTTAACCAAACGAAAATGTAAACCGAATTTTTCAAAGGGTCATAAGTCTGTTAGTATTTGGTGGCATATCTTCACATCTTAGCCTTACTACATACACATTTTAGGCTTGATCGGATAAAAACTGTATAGTGGGAGTTATACGGAAACGAAAAAAAAGTTTACGAACGGACGGACGGACACCAACCCCATAACTTAATACGACCGTTTATTTTATTTATTTTTTTTGTTGTATTTTTTGTTGTTGTTGATGTTGTTTTTCAAACGGGCATATAAAAAGATTTTTCCTAAGTCATCAGGCCTTCTATAGGGCCATGGTTATCAATTTCATTTGTAATTGTTAACGTCCCTGTTATCACTGTATGAGCCTTTTTTGAGACAGTGCTTCCAATTTTGTGGGACTTTTACTCAGTACTGAGATAAAACGGGCAGATAAAACTCCTTCTCAAGCCCTGTCGCCCAATGAAACTAAATGGTTGAAATGCATGAACAGTCCGACTCGAGCAACTTTTCATGAGCAGGCTTAGACTTTCTAGGCGATTTAACACTACTCATGTGCGGCCGGTATCAGCTCTGTGTGGAAGCATCATGCAGCCCAATCTATTTCTTCAATCGCCGATGGACTGGGGCCGATCAGACCTTCGGGCAGTATATTGAACTGCTGTATTGCTGAACCGCCTAGGAAGATCTAAGCCTGCCCAGACAAAGTGCTGCGAATCAGACTGTATCTTAAACCTCGGCCGTTTCTTTGAGCGGTACCTCCGCAAAAACCTGAAATTTGCAATCCTTTTGTATATCTTTATGGATCACAATTTAATTGCAAATGAAACTGATTAGTAAAACGTCAAGTATTGAGTGGAAATAAAGAACACCATTCTCGGCTTATCAGATACAATAGCTCCCATCGAATGCGCCAAAAAGTCTTTTAACAACTCAGTCTGCAACTGGTGGTAGGTCACTTAGTAGTCATGAAGTTTTTGAACAGAAACTATTGCTATATGTGCTGGGCTCAAGAACAATAAACAACGACCCATCAACGTTATGACTTTGTTTCGCTCCCTAAATATTTTATATATTTGGAAGAGTTAGAACCTTCGACATTGGCACTGCCGTTTATTCTAGTAGCAAAGACATGAAAATGTTTTTACACACCCAGCGATCTTTTTTATGTTTGGTTTTACGATCCTTTCAAGATTATTTCACTCACATCAAGCCGATCGTTAATCGGAGGTGAGCGAAAACTAGAGTACCCGATGAAAAACCTCCTGACCTTCCATTGCAGAACTTCTCATTATATGACCTGAGCCATGCTCAAAGCTACACCGTTGAGAGACCTAATGATTAAGAGTCAGCACTCTTATCCACTAGGCCACACGGAGGCCCGTTACACCCAGCGATCTTTATAAATGAGGAAAAATAACGTTCTCTGTCTTTCCAACATTTACGTATTATTAGAGCTACCACCGTACCGAAAGATGTTCAGAATATATAAATCTGTTCCTATCTGTGTGAAGTAAACTTTGCAAGTTTTGTTTATTTGTATTTAACGGCCCAGTCAACACTGATTTGGGTCATGTTTGAGCCTGTCAGTGTACCTATCCACGCTTTTCCTGAGCAGGTTTATCCGTAAGCGGTTTACCAGTTCAGTGCACATTCTGTCTCGAAAAACTGACCCCTGCCCTTCCTGAATCAGCGGAAGGGGGAGAATGACCATAGAAAAGATTTCATAATCAATCTCCACGAAAGAATGTTGCCGACCTCGGTAGGTATCGAACCCGAGTCTTCCTTATCGCCAATCAGACTGCATCCGACTGAGCTACCGCAGCCAGCCACACTTTGTGAGTAGTAGTAGTTATGTTCTGTTGTTTTTCGTTTCTATGGCACCATGGACTTATAGAACATATTTAACTTCACTACAGCTGGTGTGTGGGAATGTGTGGCGGCGGTAAAACGTCTCCCTGCCCTACACCATAGTGTAGATTATATTTTCTTGTCCTTTGGGATCATTGATTCCATTGTGGATTATTGAAAATATCTGAGGGTCACTGATGAGGCCTAATTGGCCGAAACTAGCTAGTCTGGCCCTAAAAACATGTACACTCCATATTTTTCACTTCTGTGGTGTTTTCCTTGCTTCCAAAGGATAACCCTTTTATAGAACATATTACTCCATAATGGCATTGCAAAACGTAAAATTTGCGACAATGACTGCTACTCCTGCAAAACTAATTTCTCTTTTGATATGTCTAAGGGGTATACTCTTAAAGGAAAGAATTTGCTCCTGGGGAGTAAATTCTTCCCTTTTAGAGTAGACCCCTTGAGGAGCAAATTCTTCCCCTTTTAGAGTGGAACCCCTTTTTCAGTTGGAAAGAGTCAACAGAGTAGCAGCCATAAGGTCCTTAAAGTTGTATTTCCATCACGAAATCATGCCTATAGAATTGTGATCCCATTTAATATGTTCTATAAAAGGGTTACTCTTTGGAAGCAAGGAATACACAACAGAACTGAAAAATATAGTTTGCACATGTTTTCCGGGCCAGACTAGCTAGTTTCGGCCAATTAGGCCTCATCAGTGACCCTAAGATATTTTCAGAATTCCACAAAGAAATCAATGATCCCAAAGGACAAGAAACTATGATCTACACTATGATGTAGGGCAGGGAGACGTTTTACAGCCGCCACACATTCCCACACACCTGGCCCCCGCCCATAGGGGCTTGAAGAAATATATGGGCTGCATGATGCTACCACGCAGAGCTGAATCCGGCCCGCACACTAGTACTGGTAAACCGCTTAGAGGAACTAAGCCTGTCCAGGAACCGCGGTGCGAGGTGGACCGTCCATGCTAATAAACCCTATTGGTGTCATTGGGCGACAGGGCTTGAGATGTCATTTCATCTCAATGTCGGGTAAAAGTCCAACAAAATTGGAAGCAACGTCTCCAAAATGACCTTTACAGTGTTGGCGGGGACGTTAAACCTCAAATCAAACAAAACAAAACAAAATTCCCACACACCAGTTGTAGTGAAGTTAAATATGTTCTATAAAAGGGCTATCCTTTGGAAGCAAGGAATACATCACAGAACTGAACAATATGGAGTGTGCATGTTTTCTGGGCCAGACTAGCTAGTTTCAGCCAATTAGGCCTCATCAGTGACCCTCAGATATTTTCAAAATTCCACAATGGAATCAATGATCCCAAGGGACAAGAAAATATAATCTACACTTTTATATAGTAAAGCTCGGGTTTGCAGGGGTATACATTAATTTCCGTATTCATGCTCTGAGACACTAGATTGTGGGTACTCGATAGAATCGCCTCGTCGAGGCGTTTCTGTCGACTCCCCGCAATCTATGTTTTGAGCAAAAATAGCGACTTGAGTATTCGAATTTTTCTTTTTAAAATTTCTTTTTCTTTGGCCAAAAAATGACAATGTATTTGAATAGGTGTGTTTCGAAATACGGTAAAAATGGTAGACTACTGTAGGTGACCAATCAGTTCGAACACCCTAGCAGTTCGAACACCCAAAATTATTTCGAATCTGTGGCTGAAAACTTTCTCAATTAATTCGAACTCCAAATTTTTTTAGAAATCAGAATTTTTAGTACTTTGAACACACAAAAAATGCCGAAAAATGCATCCAGAACAAGCATTTCGGACCGTTCCCGGGTTTATCATTACAACATCGTACTGGTCGTATATGAGCTAGCGCACGAAAAAAGAAAACTTAGCATGAAATATGTGCGACTTCCAAAGACTCGGATTAACATGCACTCTGTGAGGCAAATGGTTTTCGCTTCTCTCACTTGGATAGCCCTGTGATAATGGAAGGTTCATACCCTCACCGAATACTGATCAGACTGTGAGAAACGCAGGCAGCAAGTGCTTAGATCAACCTTGATGAGCCACAGGAGTTTAGCTTATTTATGTTGTGAAATCCCATCGTCTGCATCAGGCTCATGCGATCAGCGAAGACTCTAATCGGATTGCATGAGTACGCTAAGATGTGTCTTCGCTGGTTTCTCAACGACCTGCAAACACTGAACATGCGCACCCACTACCGGTATGTAAGGCAAAGGGTTTCACTTAGCCTTGTGACTTCGTTAGATTTAAGGGTTCAGTAAAGACTGATCACATTGCATCGATGTGCAGGCTGATCCGAGTCGGTGATGTAGCATTGTGGCCTACAAAGGCTTGGATCACCATGCGTATGCAAGTGTTTTCGCTTTGCTCTCAGACTCTTTGGACCGTAGCTTCCACTTTCATTATTATTTTTGTGACAGGGTTACCCTTTTTCCATGTGCTGCGGCATTTGATTCAATGCCTCTTTCATAGCAGAAGCGCCCCTTTAAATATTAATTGAGAGTTTCCCGCCTTTTTCAACATTACGTCTTTCAGCACCTGCGTGTGAAATTCATGGTTGTTGCATTCAAAAAGGTAATTTAATTCAGGTTATCTGTTGGGTTACCCTGGTTTTCTGAGGAGCAAGTGAAGATGCCCATTTATTTCACGGTGACAAGGTTTTATTGGAAGTAATTTCGGGGAACATTTTTTTTTTTTTTTTTTTGGTTTTACGGCCCTTTCAAGAATATTTCACTCATATCGAGCCGATCGTTAATCAGAGGTGGGCGAAAACCGGAGTACCCGGAGAAAAACCACCTGACCTTCCGTTGCAGAACTTGGCGTCTCACATGTGACCCGAGCGAGGCTCGAACCACAGCGGTGAGAGACCTAATGATCAAGAGTCAGCGCTCTTAACCACTAGGCCACGGAGGCCCGTTCGAAGAACATGATTAAGAAAATAAGTCATATGCGATGGGCGAAGACTCAGGTCAGCCTGCACATGCATGCAGTCTGAACAGTCTTCGTTGTTCGTATGTGCCTACCATGGCCTCTGTGCTAATCAAAGAACAACAGGTGAAAACTATGGCCACATTTGCTGGATGCGCAGGCTGATTTGGTCCTTCGTTTGAAACGGTTTTTTTCGCCGTGCGCCGGCTTAAAACGACTGTGTACATTTAACCGGCCAAATCTGCTAGTGACATTACAAACACATTCTAAGCTACCAAGTGCAAGGATCAGTCTGTTCAGATCTCCTATCTCGAGTAAAATACTTATTGCGCATGTGCGTACAGAAAAGACTGGTAAGTCTGCGCAGTTGTGCAATCGGGATTGTGTCTTCAATGTTGAAGAGGTTTGAAACGTTTCATCGCGCACAAAGTGAAGATCGCACATGCACATGTTAAAATTGTGTATGATGTCCGCATTTTCTTTTGTTACTTGCCTATCTAAATAACATGATGGTTTTGCATCCGCAGTCTAATCAGTCTTCATCGGACTTTTTCGATGGGCATTGAATTGCTACATGTCCCCGGCTTACGCTGATTTGAGACAGCTTATGAGTAAACAGAGAACACACAAACAAGGCTGTGCAGTCTCGCCTGAGGCTTCACTATGCGCTTAAACAATATAGGTGTGTTTGTGTGTGTGTGGGGCGGGGGGTGGAGTGTGTGAAGTATCTATGCGCCTAGCTCCACTGGATAGCTGCACGTGCGGGTTTCAACATCACATCCCACATATACATGTACCTGGAATTTGTCTGCTGCGGTGTAGCCGGAACAAAAAAAAATATTACAGACTATCAGGAAATTCTTTGAAAAATATATGGGCTTCTCTTAAGAAAAGAATTTGCTCCAAACAAATCAATTTCTGTCATTCCTGAGATCACAAATTGACTCGTCCATTTTAAAGGGAATAGTGATAGTTCAATAGGTGTAAATGTCATTATTAAATGACAATGTGTAACCTTATACTTGTAACTACATGATAAACTCGCATTCAAAGACCCCCTGCACACACTGACTTATTTATAGATCAAACGGTTCTGCACTGCATAAGTGATATTTATAACTTCTAATCACTTGCGGATTGTCAGGGACGCGGGGGAAAAACGTAGTTGTTTAAAATATTGAACCCAGCCTGGTCCAATGCATGGAATTCTTTCAGATCAAACAGTTCGAACACTGATAAATTTCCAATCTGATGTTTTCTAATAATTCGAAAACCCGGATCAGTATTTATTTTTTCACTGTTCGAATTAATTGGTCATTTACCGTAACTGCCACACCTGCAGGTGTACCGAAATCAAGACCGCGAACAGTAACTTTTTTTCCGTACGGTAGTGAGAATAATAATTACTCCCTTGCATTCGAATCGCGACAAACAGTTTCGGCCCAGTTCGAGTTCGTAGTTGCTTAGTGCCAAATAATGGCTAAATTATACTCTACTCGTGATTGGAAAAGCGATTCGTTTATTTATATGAATGCAAAAACGCTGGTTTTAGATTAAGAAATAAAAGACTGCAACAGATAAACAGCATGTTTCCTCTAACAAGAACCCGCTTTCACAAAAATCATATAACCTATACTTAAGGGTACATTTTGCCATTTTCGAACGACATAAACTTATTCACAACAATCAAAACGCCATTTGAACAAACAAAATGACAAAAAGACAACAAACATACTTGTTTGTAGAAATTATGGGATGAACAAGTGAATCGAGCAAAAAAATATTGCAATATGTTATATTAAAAACAGTCATAATTTTCTACTTATTTGACACAGTTTGAACCCATATGGGAGCCCTTCCAGGGAATGTGACACAATCACATCCCTATTTCCATACAGCTTGTTTCTACTTAATCGATAATTATAACATTTCCCAGAAAATAAGGGGCTGGATATCGAAGAAAACAAACTGAAAATTCAACATGTGAAAAAATACAGCCCCTTACCACGGGGTGTGACATAACCATACCCATATTTTATTGTGTCTAGCTAGAGAATTCATCTACTCGATAGACATAAAGGTTCCAGAAAATAAGGGGCTGAGTATCGGATAAAACATAATGAAGATTCAACGTGACAAAGCTCGATTTTACTGCTCGGTAAGACGTATTTACCCCCCCCCCCCCCATTGGCCCCTAACCAGGGGATGTGACACAACCACATCACTATTTTAATACAGCTAGGGTATCTGCCTACTCAAATAACATAAAAAAAATTCCGGAAAATAAGGGGCTGGGTATCAGAGAAAACGTTGAAAATTCAACGTGACAAAATTTTGATTTAACCGTTCCCGCAAAACATATATTTACCCCTATCTGGCCCCAACCAGGGGATGTGGCACGACCATGTCCCGCATTTTAGTAAAGCTAGGGTAGTTTTCTACTCGATAAGCAGCATAAAGGTGTCCAGAAAATAAGGGACTGAGTATCAGAGAAAACATACTGAAAATTCAACATATGAAAAACATTTCAACTTTACCGCCCCCCCCACCCCCACCCCTACCCCCACCAAAGTCGCACCTAACAAAGGCACGTGACACAACCTCAACCATACTTAAAATAGATATAGATAGGGTATCTATCTTCTCGATAAACATAAAGGATTCAAGAAAATAAGGGGCTGGATATCGGAGGAAACAAATTAAAAATTCAATATTTGATAATATCTCGATTTTTACCGTTTCCGCAAGACATATTTACCCCTCATTTGCCCCTAACCGGTCAATGTGACCCCCAATTGGTCCTAACCAGGGGATGTGACACAATCGCACCCATATTCTGATATAGCCAGGGTATCTATCTACTCGATAAACATAAAGGTTTCTAGAAAATAAGGGGCTGAGTATCTGAAAAGTATGTTGGAAATTCAACGTGACAAGATCTAGATTTTACCGTACCCGCAAGACAAACGCACCCCCAATTTTGCCCCCAAAGCAGGTGGTGTGACACAATCTTAAGCCTATTTCGATGTAGGCAGGGTATCCATATATTCGATAAAAAATTGAGTTTCGAGAAAAAAAGAAAAGGATGAAGTTCTGAGAAAACGTATTGTAAATTCAACATGTGACACTATCTGGAATTTACCCTTCGTGGAAGACATATTTACCGCCAATTGTTACCTCACCCGAGGGTGTGACACATTCACACCCCTATTTTAATGTAGCCACCCCTTTTCCGTGCAACTTGTCTATCTCCTTAATCGATGATTATAATAGTTTTCGGAAAATAAGGGGGTGGAAATCGGAGACAACTATTGAAAATCAACATGTGACAGAATCTCAGTTTGGTCTTTCCCGGCCGTTAGACATTTCCACCCGAAATGGGACCCTTTAAAGAGAATGTGACATAAGCACCCCCCTATTTCAACGGTGTTAGCGTATTAATTGAAATCATCTATTTGATTTACATTTCATTGCTATAATGAGTGAAATGTACTTATAAGTTAATAACTACAGATGCAACTGCACTTTTACAACGATCAACAGAATGAGATTTTTTTGGTTTTACGGCCCTTTCAAGATTATTTCACTCATATCGAGCCGATCGTTAATCAGAGGTGGGCGAAAACCGGAGTACCCGGAGATAAAACACCTGACGTTCCGTTGCAGAACTTGGCCAACACAATGAGAAAATATCTGTACAAAGGATCTAACCAACGGCCCTGAATTTGTGTAAAACTTCAGCACTATAAACCTACAGGCTTTTGACCTTTCAGGAGTCGAGTACAAGGGATAGTAGGGACGAGAAATGAAACAGGGAAGGTAGAAAGGGGAGTGGGAATGAAGACGTCTTGACCTATTACAAGGCTTTATAACCAAAGCGCTACAGAGATGGTTACAGAGCATTGTTTTCTCCCCTCCCTCCCTGTTTTCCTCTCCTCAGCCGTTCCCGCCCCCTCTCCCCCCAAAAACCCTTCTTCCTTCTTGCCTTCTCCATTTCGCCGTCTCTTTTCCACTTTGTTTGTGGGCCAGTTCATGGAATTTGTTTTAACGGCCCAGTCAATTGTTGAGCCTGTCAGTTTACCTATTCACACCTTTCCTGAGCAGGCTTATACGTAAGCGGCTAACCAGTACAGTGCACATTCTTCTCACCAGAAACTGACAACTGCCCTTCTTGAATCAGCGGAAGGGAGATAATGACCGTAGAAAAGATTTCATGATCAATCTCCACAATGGAATGTTGACGACCTCGGCAGGTATTGAACCCGCGTCCTCCTGGTGATCAACCAGTCAGACGCGCATCTGAGTTAGCTACCGAGGCCAGTTCATCGAAGAAAATCGTTCTATACAGGTTGAGTATTCCTTCTTGAACAAATCTCTCTCTCTCTCTCTCTCTCTCTCTCTCTCTCTCTCTCTCTCTCTCTCTCTCTCTCTCTCTCTCTCTCTCTCAGAAGCCTCTGTGGTGTATCGGATGAGTATTAAAACCTAGGTCCCGTCTCCGTAAATTGAAAATTCAACATGCGACAAAATGTCGATTTTACCGTTCCCGTAAGTCATATTTACCTCGAATGCGCCCCTAATCAGGGGATTTGACACGACCACGCCCATATTTCAATGTAGCTAGGATTTTTATATCCTCAGTAAACATATAAAGTTTTCCAGTTGTGATTATCTTAAAAAAAAAAAGAAAATCGGTATATTAAATATCATTATGATAACTCATCAGTGCGCTACTTTTTCTGATAAAAATCCGTTTTTTTTTCTTACAAATGCTCGAAACATATGCTGTGGGTGCGGTTCTTATACGAGTACCCAAAACCTATGTCTTGGAGCAGAGATAAGAAAGGAAATGTATACATCCGTAAACCCCAGTTTTCTCCATATGAAGTGGGGTTTAGAGGAGGGGGGGTCTTCATTTCACGGTTGGTTGGTTGATTTGAGGTTTAACGTCCCCATCAACACCGTAAATGTCATTTTGGAGACGTTGCTTCCAATTTTGTTGGACTTTTACCCGACACTAAGATGAAATGACACCTCAAGCCCTGTCGCCAAATGAAACCAATAGGGTTTATTAGCATGGACGGTCCGCCTCGCATCGCGGTTCCTGGACAGGCTCAGATCCACTAAGCGGTTTACCAGTACTAGTGTGCGGGCCGGAATCAGCACTGCGTGGAAGCATCGTGCAGCCCATATATTTCTTCAAGCCCGTATGGGCGGGGGCCATGAATGTATGATAAAAGTTCAAATATATGTCATAGGGTATAGGTATATAGCACACTTGTACTGCCTTGCGGGAGTGTTGGCCTGTCGATCTGGTGGACCGGGTTCGATCCCCGGCCGGGTAAAGGTGATTAGCATTTGTGTTCACGTAATGTAGTCCAGATTTTCTACGAACTGCTTACTCGAGACACTTTGAACCCCTATGGTGTCCCTTCCATGAAATGTAGCAGAATCGCATCCCTATTTCCGTGCTGCTAGTGTATCTACATACTCGAAATTTATAACAGTTTCCAGAAATATCCAGCCAGCAAAGAATTTCAGGGGCAGCGTCGGGTCGACAGCGATACGACGTGGCAACGTCGTTTCGCTGTCGGTCCGCTATCGCGTGCTAGCCGGGTAGCACGGGGCTGGCTATCGGAGAATAAACTTTGAAATTTAAACATGTGATAAATCTTGATTTCCGTTCCCTTAAGGCACATTCACTTCAAACCCCCCCCCCCCCCCCCCCGCCCCCTAAAGTGCACCTTACCCGGTGAAGTGACATAACCACACCTGTATTTTAATATAGCTGGGGTATAGCTGCTACTGTGTTCGTAGAAAACAAAAGGCTGAGTATGTTAAAAAAAAAGAAAAAAAAAGAAAAAGAAATACGGTGTAATCGAAATAAGCCGGATTTTCTGCTTAAACTCGAGACCCCTTCGAGGGAATGTCACAGAGTGCTTTGCGTGGTAAAATGGGTGGGATTAGCCTGCGTGTTTGCGATTGAACGCATTGCTTTGTTTGAATTGAAGTTTAACTTCCCTGTCAACACACTTAACTTTTCTGTTTTACTGCCATACGCCCTCGTGGACATTTTAGGCATGTGCGCCGTGCTTAGAGACGTTGCTTCCAATATTTGTGTGACTTCACCCAATATTACGATGAAATGACATCTTAAGCCTGTCGTCCATGAAGCCAAATGGGCTTATATGCATTTGTTGGTCTGACGCGCCATTTCTGCTGGACAGGCTCAGTCCGTCTAAGTGGTTTTCCAGTACTCATGTGAGGTCAGTTTAAGCTCTGCGTGGAAGCACCATGAAAAAAAATCTCCAAGCCGGAATGGGCGTGCTGGTGTGTGTGTGTGGAGGGGGTAATGAACTGATGCATTGGTCGAGGCTCGTAAGTGATTACATTATAAAGGTTCTCTTTAGAAATATTTGTGGGCCCTGAAAAGAGCCATTTGTGGATGGAGTGAAGTCTACTCCGACTGTAGGAAAGCTCGCTTGATGCCCTTCCGATACTCCTTTAGACCTCGCTTCTCTGAGAGATGGACCAAATCCCTGCTGTACAATGGAGATGGACCCGCATTCACAAGAGGGGTGGGCCGGAATGCACCGGCGATAAAGAAGTGTATGAACCACCGACCAAGACGTCTCTGGAGAGCTCGATTGATGGTCTTCCTCTTTTCATCGTACACCGCCACTGTCAGGTCCGGATCACGAGATCTCGAAACATCTCCTCTTGGTAAAATTTCGCCCACAAAAACCCGTCGTACCCCTGCCTCCAACAGTTCATCCCGCATGCTAATTATGTCAGCTACTAAGGTCCCCTCAGGTGTTTTGGTATCGATGGAGTTTCCACCAACGTGCAAGAAGACCTGTGTTGGAGATGAGTTCTTCAGTTCTGTCCATTTATGGTGTTTCTTGGCAGCAGAGAGAGTCAAACCAGGAACTCCGAAGTACCTAACATCAACGCACAGGGCGTGGATGTTCAAGCGAGCTTGTCCCATCCTGTGAACATAAGAGTCACCAAATACTGCAAGTTTCTCCATTCTGTCAGTATGTCACTCATGTGAGGCGACTAAACGGGAATTACGACTAAGTCGGAAAAACTAAAGACTATCTCGGAAAACTTCTATCAGGCGCTTAAATAGGAAATACGACTATATGAGAAAATACATCTACATGAGAAAACAATGCCTAGGTAGGCAAGATTGCGCTCATTCCGGGTGGTATCACGAACGAGGTAGTGATTTTTTCGTTACTGCTACCCATTTACACGTGGGTGGAGAGGGGCGGTGTCATTAATTGTCTCGCCCAAGGACACATCTCGCCATCGGTGGCCCGATTTGAACTGACAATTGCAACCTCTCGATCATATTAAAGTCGAACGCGGTAACTTTTCTGTTATATGCTCAAAACAGAGATTGTGGGAACTCTTCGAGGCGATTCTAACGAGTACCAAAATATATGTTTTTAACAGATATAAGAAAATAATGTATAACCCTGTAAACCCAGTTTTACTATATGGAAGTGGGGTTTAAGGGAGTCCAAAATATATTGGCGTGTTTCTGTGATTTGAAAATCGGTTCAAAAACAAAATAGTTTATGCTTAAAGTTGAGTTTCTGAAAAGAAATTCTGGCTACGATTCTTAAATAAAATAATCTTTGATGATAAAACTGTCAATTCTGACAACGATATTTTATGGGAATGTAAGTCCTTTTGTGCCATTTGATGCCAATACATGTACCAGAGATGTGAGAATTGGATTAAACATATTTATTTCAAAAGAATAATGTTTTACGAATCAACATATAGGCATGATACTATATATAACAGAACAGAACAATCTCTCGTGTCACATACATAGCATAGAATACCAGGTTTTTCCTTGCCACATGTTATGACAATTTAAGCTAAGTGTTGTCAAATTTATATAGTCTACCTGTAAATTAACCATTTTTTTTTTTTTTGTTAATTTGATACTCAGAAGTTATAACACCTTAAGTCCGATTCTGATGGCACTTTATATAAACCGTTTTGGATAAGTGGAATGATATATGATAAATGAGTTTTTTAATGTATTTCCAAAGTATTCCTGATGATTAATGTAAAACAAAAATCGGGAAGTACTGCAACGGAAGTTCAGGTTTAATTCCGGGTTCTCCTGATATCGTCCACCTCTGATTAACGGCGGACTCAAAATAAGTGGAATAATCTTGAAAGGGCCGTAAAACTAAATATAAAAAAGAAACTTATGGACCTTTTCATTTCATTTATAAACCGTGGGCAAGGCTACATCAAAACCTATTTTTTCTTTTGCTTGAAAGGCAGCTCGAGCCTCAGAGTGGGCTGGCCAATTATACTAAATTCTATCTTCTTGCCCGTAAGATAATGACTTTGCAGTAGCAGAGAAATAGCATGTTCTGCACTCCAACTCCTTTGGTCTAAGATACACCTTACATGACATGATAGTAAAAACAGCAACAACAGCAACAATAGCAACGCCCCACTCACCCCTTCAAACTATCTGACAATGACACTACATGGAGGAACGGGATATTAGATGGTCTGACAATGACACTACAGATAGGAACGGGACATCAGATGGTCTGACAATGATACTTCATGGAGGAACGAGATATTAGATGGTATGACAATGACACTACAGAGAGGCACGGGATATCAGATGGTCTGACAATGACACTACTTGGAAGAACGGGGTATTAGATGGTGTGACAATGACACTACAGAGAGGAACGGGAGATTTGGATGGTCTGACAATGACATTACTTGGAGGAACGGGATATTAGATGGTCTGACAATGACACTACAGAGAGGAACGGGACATTAGATGGTCTGACAATGACACTACAAAGAGGAACGGGACATTAGATGGTCTGACAATGACACTACAGAGATAAATGGGACATTAGATGGTCTGACAATGGCAATACATGGAGGAACGGGACATAAGATGGTCTGACAATGACACTACATGGACGAACGGGACATTAGATGGTCTGACAATGACACTACAGAGAGGAACGGGATATTAGATGGTCTGACAATGACACTACATGGAGGAACGGGACATTAGATGGTCTGACAATGACACTACATGGAGAAACGGGATATTAGATGGTCTGACAATGACACTGCAGAGAGGAACGGGACATTGGGTGGTCTGACAATGACATTACTTGGAGGAACGGGATATTAGATGGTCTAGCAATGACACTACAGAAAGGAACGGGATATTATATGATCTGACAATGACACTACAGAGAGGAACGGGATATTAGATGGTCTGACAATGACACTACATGGAGGAACGGGATATTAGATGGCCTGACAATGACAATACGTGGAGGAACGGGACATCAGATGGTCCGACAATGACACTACAGAGAGAAACGGGACATAAGATGGTCTGACAATGACACTACAGAGAGGAACGGGACGTTAGATGGTCTGACAATGACACTACAGAGAGGAACGGGATATTAGATGGTCTGACAATGACACTACAGAGAGTAACGGGATATTAGATGGTCTGACAATGACACTACAGACAGGAACGGGAGATCAGATGGTCTGACAATGACACTACATGGAGGAACGGGACATTAGATGGTCTGACAATGACACTACATGGAGAAACGGGATATTAGATGGTCTGACAATGACACTACAGAGAGGAACGGGACATTGGGTGGTCTGACAATGACATTACTTGGAGGAACGGGATATTAGATGGTCTAGCAATGACACTACAGAAAGGAACGGGATATTATATGATCTGACAATGACACTACAGAGAGGAACGGGATATTAGATGGTCTGACAATGACACTACATGGAGGAACGGGATATTAGATGGTCTGACAATGACACTACAGATAGGAACGGGACATCAGATGGTCTGACAAAGACACTTCATGGAGGAACGAGATATTAGATGGTATGACAATGACACTACAGAGAGGCACGGGATATTAGATGGTCTGACAATGACACTACTTGGAAGAACGGGGTATTAGATGGTCTGACAATGACACTGCAGAGAGGAACGGGAGATTTGATGGTCTGACAATGACATTACTTGGAGGAACGGGAAATTAGATGGTCTGACAATGACACTACAGAGAGGAACGGGACATTAGATGGTCTGACAATGACACCACAGAGAGGAACGGGACATTAGATGGTCTGACAATGACACTACAGAGATAAACGGGACATTAGATGGTCTGACAATGACACTACATGGAGGAACGGGACATAAGATGGTCTGACAATGACACTACATGGACGAACGGGACATTAGATGGTCTGACAGTGACACTACATGGAGGAACGGGATATTAGATGGTCTGACAATGATACTACAGATAGGAACGGGACATCAGATGGTCTGACAATGACACTACATGGAGGAACGGGACATTAGATGGTCTGACAATGACACTACATGGAGGAACGGGATATTAGATGGTCTGACAATGACACTACAGAGAGGAACGGGACATTGGATGGTCTGACAATGACATTACTTGGAGGAACGGGATATTAGATGGTCTAGCAATGACACTGCAGAAAGGAACGGGATATTATATGATCTGACAATGACACTACAGAGAAGAACGGGATAATAGATGGTCTGACAATGACACTACATGGAGGAACGGGATATTAGATGGTCTGACAATGACACTACAGATAGGAACGGGACATCAGATGGTCTGACAATGACACTTCATCGAGGAACGAGATATTTGATGGTATGACAATGACACTACAGAGAGGCACGGGATATTAGATGGTCTGACAATGACACTACTTGGAAGAACGGGGTATTAGATGGTGTGACAATGACACTACAGAGAGGAACGGGATATTTGATGGTCTGACAATGACATTACTTGGAGGAACGGGATATTAGATGGTATGACAATGACACTACAGAGAGGAACGGGACATTAGATGGTCTGACAATGACACTATAGAGAGGAACGGGACATTAGATGGTCTGACAATGACACTACAGAGATAAACGGGACATTAGATGGTATGACAATGACACTACATGGAGGAACGGGACATAAGATGGTCTGACAATGACACTACATGGACGAACGGGACATTAGATGGTCTGACAATGACACCACAGAGAGGAACGGGATATTAGATGGTCTGACAATGACACTACATGGACGAACGGGACATTAGATGGTCTGACAATGACACTACATGGAGAAACGGGATATTAGATGGTCTGACAATGACACTGCAGAGAGGAACGGGACATTGGGTGGTCTGACAATGACATTACTTGGAGGAACGGGATATTAGATGGTCTAGCAATGACACTACAGAAATGAACGGGATATCAGATCGTCTGACAATGACACTACAGAGAAAAACGGGACATTATATGGTCTGACAATGACATTACATGGAGGAACGGGATATTAGATGGTCTGACAATGACACTACAGAGAGGAACGGGACATTAGATGGTCTGACAATGACACTACACAGAGAAACGGTATATTAGATGGTCTGACAATGACACTACATAGAGGAACGGGATATTAGATGGTCTGACAATGACACTACAGAGAGAAACGGGATATTAGATGGTCTGACAATGACACTACAGAGAGAAAAGGGACATTAGATGGTCTGACAATGACACTACATTGAGGAACGAGATATTAGATGGTCTGACAATGACACTACAAAGAGGAACGGGATATTAGATGGTCTGACAATGACACTACATTGAGGAACGGGACATTAGATGGTCTGACAATGACACTATATGGAGGAACAGATGGTCTGACAATGACACTACATGGAGGAACGAGATATTAGATGGTCTGACAATGACATTACAGAGAGAAACGGGACATTAGATGGTCTGACAATGAGACTACATGGAGGAACGGGACATTAGATGGTCTGACGATGACACTGCAGAGAGGAACGATATATAAGATGGTCTGACAATGACACTTTCTTTCTTCCGATACTTCTAAACCTCATAAGAGGACAACAGAAGGGTAGGACAACAGAAGGGTGACCACCTCAAGTCCCTTTTCCATGTGTAGTGTTATCTTTTCTACGGTCATTATCTCCCTTCCGCTGATTCAAGAAGGGCAGTTGTCAGTTTCTGGCGTAAGAATGTTCACTGAACTGGTTAACCGCTTACGTATAAGCCTGCCCAAGAAAGTGTGGATAGGTAACTGACCGGCTCAAAAATGACCTAAAATAGTGTTGACTGGGCCGTTAAACTCCAATACAAACAAACAAACAAACAATGTGTAGTGTTATTGACAGACCACCTATAGTCCCGTTCCTTTCTGTTGTGTCATTTTCAGACCTCCTAATGTCCCGTTACCCTCTGTAGTGTCAATGCCAGACCTGCATAGTCCCGTTTCTCAATGTAGTGTCATTGCCAGACCACCATAAGTCCAGTTCTTGTCTGTACTGCCATTGCAAGACACCTAAAGTCCTTTCTGTCTCTGTAGTGTCATTATCAGACCACCGATATAGTCCTGTTCCTCTCTGAAGTGTCATTGCCAGACCACCTGTAGTCCCGTTCCTCTCTGTAGTGTGATTGTCAGACAACCTATAGTACTGTTCCTCGCTGAAGTGTCATTGCTGGGCCACCTACAGTTCCAATGCCCACTGTAATGGCCACTTATAGTCCATTCCTTCACCTTTATGTTTATCAAATAGATATATACCCTCGCTACATCGTTATAGGGATGCGGTAGTGTCACATCCCTCAGATAGGGGCCAATAGGGATAATTTTTTCTTCCGGGATCGGAACGGACAACCGCCCTTCTTGAATCAGGTGAAGGGAGATCAATCTCCACGAAAGAATGTTGCCGACCCCGGCAGGAATCGAGCCCACGCTCTCATGATCTCCAGTCAGACGCGCATCCGACTGAGCTATCGACCGAGGCCAGTTCATCGAAGAAAATCTTTTTGCACAGGTTGAGTTTTCCTTGTTGAATTTACATGTTTGTGAACCTCTCTCTCTCTCTCTCTCTCTCTCTCTCTCTCTCTCTCTCTCTCTCTCTCTCTCTCTCTCTCTCTCTCTCTCTCTCTCTCAGAAGCCTTTGAGGTGTAGTGGTTAAGCCTAGAGGCCTCATACACGCGCTATCCTGAGTTCGATCCCAGGCTACTACATACTTTCGGATGAGTTTTAAAACCGAGGTCCCGTTCATTATTGTACATGTTTGCATGTATGTATGTATTGAACATTATCATTAATAAATACTGTTTAAACAAACTGAGGTCCCGTCTCCGTAGGACCTTAGCTGTTGTTGGGAAAAAAAAACAAAACAAAAAAACACTAAAACTCTCTCTCTCTCTCTCTCTCTCTCTCTCTCTCTCTCTCTCTCTCTCTCTCTCTCTCTCTCTCTCTCTCTCTCTCTCAGGTTAGAGTAGTGGTAATGAAAGAAGAAGTAATGTTATGGTTATAGAAGTGGTCGTAGAAGTATAAGTTGTTGTTGTTGTAGCTTTGTATTAAAAATGCCGTTGCCTTTGTAGATATAAACAGTTATGCAAGAGTTATCGTTTAGAAATCACTGCATACAGTAAGGTGCAGACAGTAAGGACTGCATTGATACAAGTATATAAAGAAATTGATATGTTTCCTGCGATTTTCAGCTCCTTATTTTCTGGAAACCCTTGTGTTTATCGAGTAGATTGGTATCCTGACAACATCCCCCGGTTAGGGGCCAAATGATGGTAATATGTCATACGCGAAGTCGCGAACAATAACATCGGGATTTTGTCTCATGCTGAATTTTCTGTATGTTTTCTCTGATACTCAGCCCCTTATTTTCTTCAAACCTTTATGTTTATCGAATAGACAGGTACCCTGGCTACATCGAAATAGGGGTGTGGTTCTGTCACATCCCCTGATTAAGGGCCTTTGTTGGGTTGGGTAAAAATGTCTTACGGGAACGGTAAATTCAAGATTTTGTCACAGGATGAATATTCAAATTGTCTTCTCCAATACTCAGCCCCTTATTTTATGCAAACCTTCATGTTTATCGAATAGATAGCTACCCTGGCTACATCGTTATAGGGGTGCGGTTGTGTCACATCCCCCGGTTAGGGGCCAATAGGGAGTTGATATGTCTTACGGGAACGGTGAAATCGAGATTTTATCACATGTTTAATTTTCAATATCTTTTAATCGATACTCATCCCCTTATTTTCTGGAAACCTTTATGTTTATCAAATAGATAGATACCCTGGCTACATCGTTATATGGGTGCGGTTGTGTCACATCCCCCAGTTAGGGGCCAATATGGAGCTGATATGTCTTACGGGAACGGTAAAATCTAGACTTTATCACAGGTTGAATTTTCTATATCTTTTAATCGATACTCGACCCCTTATTTTCTGGAAACCTTTATGTTTATCAAATAGATAGATACCCTGGCTACATCGTTATATGGGTGCGTTTGTGTCACATCCCCCGGTTAGGGGCCAATATGGAGCTGATATGTCTTACGGGAACGGTGAAATCGAGATTTTATCACATGTTGAATATTCAATATCTTTTAATCGATACTCAGCCCCTTATTTTCTGGAAACCTTTATATTTATCAAATAGATAGATACCCTGGCTACATCGTTATATGGGTGCGGTTGTGTCACATCCCCCAGTTAGTGGCCAATAGGGAGCTGATTTGTCTTACGGGAACGGTGAAATCGAGATTTTATCACATGTTGAATTTTCAATATCTTTTAATCGATAATCAGCCCCTTATTTTCTGGAAACATTTATGTTTATCAAATAGATAGATTACCTGGCTACATCGTTATATGGGTGCGGTTGTGTCACATCCCCCGGTTAGGGGCCAATAGGGAGTTGATATGTCTTGCGGGAACGGTGAAATCGAGATTTTATAACATGTTGAATGTTCAATATCTTTTAATCGATACTCAGCCCCTTATTTTCTGGAAACCTTTATGTTTATCAAATAGATAGATACCCTGGCTACATCGTTATCGGGGTGAGGTTGTGTCACATCCCCCGGTTAGGGGCCAATAGGGAGCTGATACGTCTTACGGGAACGGTGAAATCGAGATTTGATCACATGTTGAATATTCAATATCTTTTAATCGATACTCGACCCCTTATTTTCTGGAAACCTTTCTGTTTATCAAATAAATAGATACCCTGGCTACATCGTTATAGGGGTGCGGTTGTGTCACATCCCCCGGTTAGGGGCCAGTAGGGAGTTGATATGTCTTACGGGAACGGTGAAATCGAAATTTTATCAAATGTTGAATTTTCAATATCTTTTAATCGATACTCAGCCCCTTATTTTCTGGAAACCTTTATGTTTATCAAATAGATAGATGCCCTGGCTACATCGTTATATGGGTGCGGTTGTGTCACATCGCCCTGTTAGGGGCCAATAGGGAGTTGATATGTCTTACGGGAACGGTGAAATCGAGATTTTATCACAAGTTTAATTTTCAATATCTTTTAATCGATACTCAGCCCCTTATTTTCTGGAAACCTTTATGTTTATCAAATAGATAGATACCCTGGCTACATCGTTATAGGGGTGAGGTTGTGTCACATCCCCCGGTTAGGGGCCAATAGGGAGCTGATATGTCTTACGGGAACGGTGAAATCGAGATTTGATAACATGTTGAATATTCAATATCTTTTAATCGATACTCGACCCCTTATTTTCTGGAAACCTGAATGTTTATCAAATAGATAGATTCTCTGGCTACATCGTTATAGGGGTGCGGTTGTGTCACATCCCCCGGTTATGGGCCAATAGGGAGTTGATATGTCTTACGGGAACGGTGAAATCGAAATTTTATCACATGTTGAATTTTCAATATCTTTTAATCGATACTCAGCCCCTTATTTTCTGGAAACCTTTATGTTTATCAAATAGATAGATGCCCTAGCTACATCGTTATAGGGGTGAGGTTGTGTCACATCCCCTGGTTAGGGGCCAGTAGGTAGTTGATATGTCTTACGGGAACGGTGAAATCGAGATTTGATCAGATGTTGAATATTCAATATCTTTTAATCGATACTCGACCCCTTATTTTCTGGAAACCTGAATGTTTATCAAATAGATAGATACCCTGGCTACATCGTTATATGGGTGCGGTTGTGTCACATCCCCCAGTTAGGGGCCAATAGGGAGTTGATTAGTCTTACGGGAACGGTGAAATCGAGATTTTATCACATGTTGAATTTTCAATATCTTTTAATCGATATTATTTTCTGGAAACCTTAATGTTTATCAAATAGATAGATACCCTGGCTACATCGTTGTAGGGGTGCGGTTGTGTCACATCCCCTGGTTAGGGGCCAATAGGGAGTTGATATGTCTTACGGGAACGGTGAAATCGAGATTTTATCACAAGTTGAATTTTCAATATCTTTTAATCGATACTCAGCCCCTTATTTTCTGGAAACCTTTCTGTTTATCAAATAGATAGATACCCTGGCTACATCGTTATAGGGGTGCGGTTGTGTCACATCCCCCGGTTAGGGGCCAATAGGGAGCTGATACGTCTTACGGGATCGGTGAAATCGAGATTTGATCAAATTTTGAATATTCAATAGTTTTTAATCGATACTCGACCCCTTATATTCTGGAAACCTGAATGTTCATCAAATAGATAGATACCCTGGCTACATCGTTATAGGGGTGCGGTTGTGTCACATCCCCCGGTTATGGGCCAATAGGGAGTTGATTAGTCTTACGGGAACGGTGAAATCGAAATTTTATAACATGTTGAATTTTCAATATCTTTTAATCGATACTCAGCCCCTTATTTTCTGGAAACCTTTATGTTTATCAAATAGATAGATGCCCTAGCTACATCGTTATATGGGTGCGGTTGTGTCACATCCCCCAGTTAGTGGCCAATAGGGAGCTGATTTGTCTTACGGGAACGGTGAAATCGAGATTTTATCACATGTTGAATTTTCAATATCTTTTAATCGATACTCAGCCCCTTATTTTCTGGAAACCTTTATGTTTATCAAAATAGATAGATACCCTGGCTACATCGTTATAGGGGTGAGGTTGTGTCACATCCCCCAGTTAGGGGCCAATAGGGAGCTGATATGTCTTACGGGAACGGTGAAATCGAGATTTGATCAAATGTTGAATATTCAATATCTTTTAATCGATACTCGACCCCTTATTTTCTGGAAACCTGAATGTTTATCAAATAGATAGATACCCTGGCTACATCGTTATAGGGGTGCGGTTGTGTCACATCCCCCGGTTATGGGCCATACTCAGCCCCTTATTTTCTGGAAACCTTTATATTTATCAAATAGATAGATGCCCTAGCTACATCGTTATATGGGTGCGGTTGTGTCACATCCCCCAGTTAGTGGCCAATAGGGAGCTGATTTGTCTTACGGGAACGGTGAAATCGAGATTTTATCACATGTTGAATTTTCAATATCTTTTCATCGATACTCAACCCCTTATTTTCTGAAAACCTTAATGTTTATCAAATAGATAGATACCCTGGCTACATCGTTGTAGGGGTGCGGTTGTGTCACATCCCCCGGTTAGGGGCCAATAGGGAGTTGATATGTCTTACGGGAACGGTGAAATCGAGATTTTATCACAAGTTGAATTTTCAATATCTTTTAATCGATACTCAGCCCCTTATTTTCTGGAAACCTTTATGTTTATCAAATAGATAGATACCCTGGCTACATCGTTATAGGGGTGAGGTTGTGTCACATCCCCCGGTTAGGGGCCAATAGGGAGCTGATATGTCTTACGGGAACGGTGAAATCGAGATTTGATCACATGCTGAATATTCAATATCTTTTAATCGATACTCGACCCCTTATTTTCTGGAAACCTGAATGTTTATCAAATAGATAGATGCCCTGGCTACATCGTTATAGGGGTGCGGTTGTGTCACATCCCCCGGTTATGGGCCAATAGGGAGTTGATATGTCTTACGGGAACGGTGAAATCGAAATTTTATCACATGTTGAATTTTCAATATCTTTTAATCGATACTCAGCCCCTTATTTTCTGGAAACCTTTATGTTTATCAAATAGATAGATGCCCTAGCTACATCGTTATAGGGTTGAGGTTGTGTCACATCCCCCGGTTAGGGGCCAGTAGGTAGTTGATATGTCTTACGGGAACGGTGAAATCGAGATTTGATCACATGTTGAATATTCAATATCTTTTAATTGATACTCGACCCCTTATTTTCTGGAAACCTGAATGTTTATCAAATAGATAGATACCCTGGCTACATCGTTATATGGGTGCGGTTGTGTCACATCCCCCAGTTAGGGGCCAATAGGGAGCTGATATGTCTTACTGGAACGGTGAAATCGAGATTTTATCACATGTTGAATTTTCAATATCTTTTCATCGATACTCAACCCCTTATTTTCTGAAAACCTTAATGTTTATCAAATAGATAGATACCCTGGCTACATCGTTGTAGGGGTGCGGTTGTGTCACATCCCCCGGTTAGGGGGCAATAGGGAGTTGATATGTCTTACGGGAACGGTGAAATCGAGATTTTATCACAAGTTCAATTTTCAATATCTCTAATCGATACACAGCCCCTTATTTTCTTGAAACCTTTATGTTTATCAAATAGATAGATACCCTGGCTACATCGTTATAGGGGTGAGGTTGTGTCACATCCCCCGGTTAGGGGCCAATAGGGAGCTGATATGTCTTACGGGAACGGTGAAATCGAGATTTGATCACATGTTGAATATTCAATATCTTTTAATCGATACTCGACCCCTTATTTTCTGGAAACCTGAATGTTTATCAAATAGATAGATACCATGGCTACATCGTTATAGGGGTGCGGTTGTGTCACACCCCCGGTTATGGGCCAATAGGGAGTTGATATGTCTTACGGGAACGGTGAAATCGAAATTTTATCACATGTTGAATTTTCAATATATTTTAATCGATACTCAGCCCCTTATTTTCTGGAAACCTTTATGTTTATCAAATAGATAGATGCCCTAGCTACATCGTTATAGGGGTGAGGTTGTGTCACATCCCCCAGTTAGGGGCCAGTAGGTAGTTGATATGTCTTACGGGAACGGTGAAATCGAGATTTGATCACATGTTGAATATTCAATATCTTTTAATCGATACTCGACCCCTTATTTTCTGGAAACCTGAATGTTTATCAAATAGATAGATACCCTGGCTACATCGTTATAGGGGTGCGGTTGTGTCACATCCCCGGTTATGGGCCAATAGGGAGTTGATATGTCTTACGGGAACGGTGAAATCGAAATTTTATCACATGTTGAATTTTCAATATATTTTAATCGATACTCAGCCCCTTATTTTCTGGAAACCTTTATGTTTATCAAATAGATAGATGCCCTAGCTACATCGTTATAGGGGTGAGGTTGTGTCACATCCCCCGGTTAGGGGCCAATAGGTAGTTGATATGTCTTACGGGAACGGTGAACTCGAGATTTGATCACATGTTGAATATTCAATATCTTTTAATCGATACTCGACCCCTTATTTTCTGGAAACCTGAATGTTTATCAAATAGATAGATACCCTGGCTACATCGTTATATGGGTGCGGTTGTGTCACATCCCCCAGTTAGGGGCCAATAGGGAGCTGATATGTCTTACGGGAACGGTGAAATAAATCGAGATTTTATCACATGTTGAATTTTCAATATCTTTTAATCGATACTCAACCCCTTATTTTCTGGAAACCTTAATGTTTATCAAATAGATAGATACCCTGGCTACATCGTTGTAGGGGTGCGATTGTGTCACATCCCCCGGTTAGGGGCCAATAGGGAGTTGATATGTCTTACGGGAACGGTGAAATCGAGATTTTATCACAAGTTGAATTTTCAATATCTTTTAATCGATACTCAGCCCCTTATTTTCTGGAAACCTTTATGTTTATCAAATAGATAGATACCCTGGCTGCATCGTTATAGGGGTGCAATTATGTCACATCCCCTGGTAAGGGGCCAATATGGAGTTTATATGTCTTACGGAAACGGTGAAATCGAGATTTTATAACATGTTGAATTTTCAATATCTTTTAATCGATACTCAGCCCCTTATTTTCTGGAAACCTTTATGTTTATCAAATAGATAGATGCCCTAGCTACATCGTTATAGGGGTGAGGTTGTGTCACATCCCCCGGTTAGGGGCCAGTAGGTAGTTGATATGTCTTACGGGAACGGTGAAATCGAGATTTGATCAGATGTTGAATATTCAATATCTTTTAATCGATACTCGACCCCTTATTTTCTGGAAACCTGAATGTTTATCAAATAGATAGATACCCTGGCTACATCGTTATATGGGTGCGGTTGTGTCACATCCCCCGGTTAGGGGCCAATAGGGAGTTGATTAGTCTTACGGGAACGGTGAAATCGAGATTTTATCACATGTTGAATTTTCAATATCTTTTAATCGATATTATTTTCTGGAAACCTTAATGTTTATCAAATAGATAGATACCCTGGCTACATCGTTGTAGGGGTGCGGTTGTGTCACATCCCCCGGTTAGGGGCCAATAGGGAGTTGATATGTCTTACGGGAACGGTGAAATCGAGATTTTATCACAAGTTGAATTTTCAATATCTTTTAATCGATACTCAGCCCCTTATTTTCTGGAAACCTTTCTGTTTATCAAATAGATAGATACCCTGGCTACATCGTTATAGGGGTGCGGTTGTGTCACATCCCCCGGTTAGGGGCCAATAGGGAGCTGATACGTCTTACGGGATCGGTGAAATCGAGATTTGATCAAATTTTGAATATTCAATAGCTTTTAATCGATACTCGACCCCTTATATTCTGGAAACCTGAATGTTTATCAAATAGATAGATACCCTGGCTACATCGTTATAGGGGTGCGGTTGTGTCACATCCCCCGGTTATGGGCCAATAGGGAGTTGATTAGTCTTACGGGAACGGTGAAATCGAAATTTTATAACATGTTGAATTTTCAATATCTTTTAATCGATACTCAGCCCCTTATTTTCTGGAAACCTTTATGTTTATCAAATAGATAGATGCCCTAGCTACATCGTTATATGGGTGCGGTTGTGTCACATCCCCCAGTTAGTGGCCAATAGGGAGCTGATTTGTCTTACGGGAACGGTGAAATCGAGATTTTATCACATGTTGAATTTTCAATATCTTTTAATCGATACTCAACCCCTTATTTTCTGAAAACCTTAATGTTTATCAAATAGATAGATACCCTGGCTACATCGTTGTAGGGGTGCGGTTGTGTCACATCCCCCGGTTAGGGGCCAATAGGGAGTTGATATGTCTTACGGGAACGGTGAAATCGAGATTTTATCACAAGTTGAATTTTCAATATCTTTTAATCGATACTCAGCCCCTTATTTTCTGGAAACCTTTATGTTTATCAAAATAGATAGATACCCTGGCTACATCGTTATAGGGGTGAGGTTGTGTCACATCCCCCAGTTAGGGGCCAATAGGGAGCTGATATGTCTTACGG